>CP092880.1:39836945-39891035 GCA_030710605.1 Cordylochernes scorpioides
TTTATTTTTCTTCTCATCTCCCGACTCATCATATCAATTCACCATTTTTTCAACTTTTCACCTTTTTTTTCTCATAATTCAACCGGGCACAATCATTATAGACAACAGGGATCCCTCTTACCTCTACCTCCCCCTTTTACCTCCATCAATCTTCCCACCTCTTTTCGCTGTCTGAGCTAATGGTGCAGACGGAATATCTTAGGCCTTCTGTTAATGAAAACAATGCCTCACTTAAACAAGTTCGCATTGCATTGCAGAATGTTTGGGATACTACTTTGCAGAAACATGCTCAGATACCCCCTTTCCCTTTTTCAACCTTAGCGTCACATTATAAGTTCAGTCAATAAATTAACTTCATTTTTTTCCTCTCATCTTTTATGCAATAAGATATTATTTTCCTTTTACGATTAATTTTACCATATTTGCCATTTTGTATTATAAACTTTCTCTTAATCTTGTATCATTCATTTTGTGCGTTTTTATTTTTATAACCTTAAATTTTATTTCATTGATACACCACCATTACAAGATCTTTCTCTGTTTAACTTGTAACTTTATAATAATTTTAACTAATTTGTATACAAATTATTTCTTTTATTTTTTTATACTAGGTTTGTTAGGTTATCATTCATTACATGTCATTCCCCCAACCAAACCTTCATCACCGGGGACACATTCTGTAGTATATTTTGAGTTAGTTAGATCCCAACCTTCTTCTAATATTTATTATAAACCCATATCTATATAAAATATGTATCGAACAATGGAAGTGACAAATAAAACAAAGAGGACGAGGTAGACCAGACGACGCAATAACCCAGACGAACAAGTGTTTATGATAATGAGTTCAATCACCCCGTCAACAGGTGGCCAGACGTGATAAACAACCCGGCGCCTGACAGGTGGCGTGATTATGGGAGCCAATCAGAACTCGCCAACATATGCGGGCGTCTCATATAAAAGCCCCCCAAGATGGGACAAAAGTTAGTTGAGTTGTTTTCAGAGCGACGACGCTATACGGTCGGTGGGATCTCTCACCCCCCCTTCTATCCGCGATGTAGGCTTTGGGCATCCGTGGCGCCCGTGGTCTGTCTGCCTTCGTCCGTGGTCTACCTCTACCTCTGGAAGTTACCATCTAGACCTGCCTCTGTCTCTTGCTGTCCCAGTGCGGGAATCCCATCACGCACCCACGACCACGACTGCCCAGTACATTCCACATCGGGATTACTACATATATATATGTCATAATTTGTATATAATTGTATGCTCCCCGACCCACTATGCATGTACAAATGTATGATTTTCAAAGATTTAATAAAAGAATAAGGTAACTGGAGGAAAGCAAGTAGCAATAAGACATAGGAAGTAGGCCTAAAGCTGGCACGACTATTCTTGGCACCCCCGTCAATATTGCAGGGGCAGAGACCGGACGTATCTAGTGACCGCAGAAGTTATAAATGTTAAGCTAACGCCCAATATTTCCGGCAAAGCAGGACGTATCTGGTGACCAGAAGTTATAAAAGTAGAGAGACACCCCATACTTCCTGACAGAAGACCGGACGTATTTGATAACGCGGAAGTAAATAGGGTCGAAATAACACCCGACACTCCATGACAAGATCGGCGGTATCTTCCATCAAAGCAGCCGCCGGTCCAATTAGAAAGTACCCACTAAGTAGGTCAACCAATAGGAAAAGATCATGTGACATCTCTCGACCAATCAAAAAGAAACTGAGTCTTGGTGTTAAATCGAAAAGCAAGAATGGTCAGTTGTTCACTCGCTCTCGCCGAGTTCGGACCTAGTAGTGTTTTAGCTCTCATAGGAACAACACCTACAGTTGTGATTCCGCTTCCAACAAGGTAACATCTGCTCTAGACCTCTCTCCCTCTGCTCATCCCACAGCTAAGTTCAATCACCGCCATGTGATCAGATAGGAACAATCAAAACCCGCTCCGCTCTCCTCAAGCTTTCTTCCCTCCAACCCAGTTGCCTTTTATTTCCAAACCCCATCACGTGTCCTGATTATTCCTAACTGTATGCTTTCACTTCCACTCAAACGACTGCGTTTCAACCAATCCTCACCATTCAAATCGAACAACAAGAAACCCCGCAACGATATTACCACAGAACGGTTAAGTCGACAGGGTAAAGATATTATGGAGCTTAATCAGGATCCCATAGGCATAAAGTCGGACGGCCCGACGGAAACAATAACGGAAGGGAGGCAGGAAGTAAGAGAGACGGGCGAGACAACTGCGCCCCTAGCGGACGTCGTCACCCAGCTGTCAACGCTCCTGACCCGAGTAAAAATTTCTGATGGATCTGAGGCGACAATCTCGCCTTTCGACGGCACATACAGCGCGACACAGTTTTTCCAGACGTTCGACCGAAAAATGGAAGACGCATCCATGGGAGAACAAGAAAAATTACTGCGCCTGCCAAACTACCTGGTGCGACAACCCCTGGAGCTCTTCAGGAAACTTCGGCTGGCCGACCGGAGTTATTTCCAGGTGAGACAAATCCTCCTAGATCTCTACCCTGAGTCAAGCGAAGCGTCCTTTGCGAAATATTTCGCCATGAAACTTACTGGACAAGCCAACCTAGAGACCTACTACCGGGAAAAAACCGCCATGGGATTGCAACTAGGACTTCCACAAGAGGTGATCCTCGAGACACTGACAGAAGGACTGCCATTCAACGACCAGCGCCTAGTCCGCGTAGTGCCTCCCGAGAACCTAGGAGAGTGGTTCCGACTTGTACAGCGGATCCACGGGCCCAGTGTACCGACAACGCGACCCAGAGAAGATCAACCACCCACAATGTCGGGTCCGTACCACAGCACACCCCGACGCCCAGGTGCATGGAATGCACCTCTTCCGCCGTCCAACTGCAAGTTCTGCGGCGCGAGACACTGGCACAGCGAATGCCGACGTCGACCAGTCCCGACGACCCACGAAAAAGTCCGGACAGTGCAAACGGTCCCAAAATCACCAGTTCCGATTCCACAACAACCAAGTCAAGACAGAGACACCCCAGCCAAGCAGCCCTTTCGAGACTGAGGTAGGCTCCCTAAACCAACTGACTGTCAAACTTTTTCTAGCCCCTAATGTATCATGCCCCTTTTTAATTGATACAGGCGCCAGCCTGAGTATAGTGCCATATAATATTTATCATATGCTAAAAACCCACCTGCCTAATTTAACCCTTGAGGGACATTCACTACACCTCCAAACCCTAAACGGATTTGCAAAAACCATGGGTAAACTATCTATCCCACTGACAATAGGACAAATATCACGAAAGGAGAATTTCCATGTAGTGAATGCACCATTGCCATTTGGAATTCTTAGTATCAATAGCCTCCATAAATTCAGACTAACCATAGATTTTAATAAATGCACTATATTCCAGCTGGGCGCCCCATTGTCTACCCCATCCTACCATTTTAACAATGTACCAAATGTATGCACGTACTGGCAGTGTCAGGCGATGTCACAAAGATCTCACCATACAACCAAATCTTCCGCCTATGACAACCATTGCGTGCCTTCATTGAAAAACACCCCCTTACCTACATGCCCTTTTTTCACTAAGGCCAATTGCCTTTTTTACATGCCCTCAAATAACCAAGTCACAACGACTTCAACTTGTAAACATGCCCAAAACGCACCCACACAGCGGGACAACTCGCACACCAAGCACATAGGTGATCACACACCGTCACACAACTACCACATGACCAACCCACACAACGAAATCGACACTCACACTAATACACAACAAAACCCTTTGCCACATGCATACTACAACACAACACCTAACACTCGCTATACACCGCAGTTCACAACACTTCTACAAAGATACACTCACATTTTCACACAGAACAAATTCAATGTACCATGCTTACGGATTCCACCAGTAAAAATACCCACGAATTCCGAGAAAATAATTACCATACGTCCATATCGTGTTCCGATATGTGACCAACAAGAAATCCGTCATCAAATCCAACAAATGCTGGAGAACGGCATCATAGAGCAATCTTTTTCACCTTTCTCGAGCCCTGTCACCCTCGTCACTAAGCGCGACAAGACCAAACGGTTTTGTATCGATTACAGAAAGGTGAACGAGCTAATCAGCTCTGATGTCCATCCCCTCCCGAGAATCGAGGATATCCTAGACCGCCTCGCACAGGCCAAATATTTCTCCACGGCAGATATATCCTCCGCGTATTGGCAAGTCCCGATACACCCCGATTCTCGACCACTATTAGCATTTGCCACCCTCGAAGGGTTATACCGACCCACTCGACTACCTTTCGGATTAAAAACCAGCCCTCAAATTTACGAACGATCCATAAGTCAGGTCCTACAGAGACACGGACTTGACTGTGTGGCACATTACTTTGATGATTTCATCATCTACTCCAACACATTGGAGGAGCATCAAAACCACCTGCGACAATTTTTTCGCCTTTTGCGAAGCGGAGAAGCTACAACTTAACTTCGTGAAATGCGAATTTTTTAAGCAGTCCATAGATTTTCTAGGTTACACCATTACAGCTGGTACAATTACACCACTCACACGTAACACCGACATTATCCACGCCATCAAACAACCACACAACCGAAAAACACTACAATCCTTTTTAGGCGCTGTGAACGTCTATAACAAATTCATTCCGGAATACGCTCGCTTGCGAGCACCACTCAATAACCTCCTCAAAAAGGACGTCGTGTGGAACTGGAATGAAGTTTGTCAAAAGGCGTTCATTGACCTGAAAGGAAACCTCACACAACACCCCATTTTACACCTTTACAAAGAAGGTCTGCCATGCCAAGTGTATTGCGATGCATCCACCCTCGGTATAGCAGGCATTCTCAAACAAGTTCACCCTGACGGGAACGTATATCCAGTTCAATATTTCAGCCGAACATTGCGCCCACACGAGAAAAACTACTCCATCTCTGAACTTGAGTGCTTAGCAATCGTTGAGAGTGTGGAGAAGTTTCGCATCTACCTTATGGGCAGAAAATTCACTATATTTTCTGACCATCACGCATTACAGTGGTTGAAAACCATCAAAAACCCGTCCGGCAGACTTTTCGATGGAGTTTACGACTATCAAGTTACGAATATGAGGTCCGCTACATAAAGGGAAAACTACAATATGAAGCAGATCTCTTGTCCCGTAACCCGTTTTGTGGATTCTTGGACGCCACCCTTATCAAGACCCACCAACCTCCTCCATCGAAAGAGTCTAGTTTGACCATTGATCATAATGGATTACATACAGTTTCCCGAAAAGGTGTAACCAAGATTATAATTCCAAAACCACTCATACAACAACTCTTACAAACAGTACACACACAATACAATCACCCCGGTATTTCACAAATGTCACGACTCATCTCCACGCAATATTACTGGCAAGGTATGTCCAAAGATATTAAACAAAAGGTTAAGACCTGCCCCAGTTAACAAAACGGCCATTGGGACCCACTTACGGGGAATTAAGTCAGCCTCCGGAAGCCAAAGAACCCTTTGACCTATTATCCCTTGACACCATAGCAGGATTTGCCAAATATGGCAACACCAAAATATACCTCCATGTGGTAGTCGATCATTTTTCGCGCTACGCGTGGACTTTTCCATCTAAATCCACCAGCATCATCACCTACCAACAGGTACTTAAGCGAGTATTACAGGATGGCTCTCCAAAACGCCTTCTTACGGATAGAGCCCCTGCTTTTACTTCGCCAAAATTTCGTAGTTTCCTACTTAATAGAAATATTCACCCATTACTCACAACCAGCAACAATCCACAGGCCAACGGTCTATGTGAACGCCTGAACGCCACCCTCACGGGAAAAATTAGGCTATTGCATCTAGAAAATCCTAAGATCGCATGGACCAAGTTGGTCAAAAGAGTTACAATTATATATAACAAAACCCCACACTCTACCACAGGTTTTCCGCCCATCTACTTAATGTTTGGTATCCTACCCCCCGAACTCTCTGACCATAGTACACCTTACCCAGATATCGACAAAGCTAGAAAAATTGCACACACACGCACACAAAACAAGCATTTACAAGACAAAAACATTTATGATCAACGACACAAACAACCACATTTTGAAGTAGGTGATCTAGTGTTAGTAAAATTATATCACCACCCAAATACAGGGAAACTTGCGCCATATTTCACAGGACCTCACACAATATTAGAAATTATTTCACCAAATGTGGTCCGCATAGATCGACCAAATCAACCACTTCAAAGAGACACTGACACAATCCACGTCAACAAACTTAAGCTGTATACAGAAAAAATCCGTTATATATCACCACCCGCCGTTAGCACATATCATATAAAGCACAACCCCAATTACACGTTCCCTTTCAAACATTTAACACCCGAATTATTCCCAACAGAGTCATTAAGGTTCAAACCCACCAGCAGCGAACCTTTCAGGCATTTAGACCCTGCCATTTTTGCAACAAGACGATTTGCATCACTCTTCCACGATGTTAAAAACTGCAAACCTGACAACCAGCTCAATCATATCACACCACCCCCTAAAGATATCAAACAGGAGAACTGCGAACCTACCAATCATTCAAATTCTACAATTAATAAGGTTCAAGCAAATATTTCAGAGTCCCCAGTTACAAAAATATGGACGAACATGGGGCAATACCCTATTTTTCATCTGATTTTCATCCTTTGTATGTTAGTTCTACCATACAAATGTATCCCAATTTTATTCATTAATTACTTGTTTATCTATACCATGCCCGCTCATAAAATCTTCGAACTACAAGAGGCAGTTTTTAATTTTGGACAAACATTAGGAAACATCTTTGCAGAAAATCTAAATAGACTGAAGAGATAGAAGTAATTGAAGGATGACCAACCAATGTCGGAGAAGTCATACTCCAAAAACAAGACCCGAGCCGCACCCCAAAATAAATAAGCGGCAGGAAGTGAGAATTTTGAGACACCACGACAGGAAGTGTAGTCCGCGGCGATAAATTCGGCCTATGCAAACAAAGCGGAGCGCCTCGTCCGATCTCCAATTTCATTCCCTCTCTTTTGCCCGACACACACCACTTCCGTATCTCTAATTACAATGAGAAGGTTCCCTATTGAGGTCAACTGGGAACCTCCCTATGCCACCGATTTTTTGGATTCCAGTTCGAGTATACATATCGATTTTTACCACCCAATTCCACATCCACAAGACAACACATAGAACTCGCTCACGCATTTCTTACACAACAGACTTCTAACATTTTTTCACAACACACACAAAGACAAAAAATTACACATAAAGGTTATATAGATTTCCATGTCTCCTGTACACATAGCATAAACGCACTTGAGGGCTAGAATCACGTTTTCACCTAAGTGTCGCTACAGATGAGACAAAAAATTTATAGGGCATAATTGAGCAATTAAAACATTTATAGGGCATAATGGAGCAATCAATACATTTAGATCAGGGCATGTAGATACCAAAGGGCTCAAACCAATACACCTTATTTTTCATATTAATCATTTTCATTATTTTCTCTCAATTAAAAATGTAAATATTTAATCAATTTATCAATTTATTCAACTTAGCATCACTTTTAATCATTAATTATCATATATTTACCACTTAGTTATGTTATCATAGTTTCCAATCAACGAAAACTCATTGGTTTTCTTTCAAAATTGGATATTATATTTCATTTTGATTTACAAAAACATTCTTTTTTTTTTTCTTCTATTTTTTTTTTCACCATGCAACCAAGCATTCACTTTGATTTCTTCCAACTTTTTATTTTTTTTTTTATTTTTGATTTCTCAAAAGACCTTATGAAATTTCCTCGATTTCTTTTCCAAAATTCGAGCAAAAAATTAGTTAGGCATTTTTCTTTTTTCACCATGCAACAAAGCATTTTTTTTTCTCTCACCATGCAACCAAACATTCACTTTGATTTCGTCCAACTTTTTATTTTTATATTATTTTTGATTTCTCAAAAGCCCTAATAGAACTCCCTCGATTTCCATTCCCAATCCCGAGCGAGCATATGGTTAGGCATTTTTCCTTTTTTTTTTCACCATGCAACCAAGCATTCACTTTGATTTCTTCCAACTTTTTATTTTTATTTTTATTTTGATTTCTCAAAAGACCTTATGAAATTTCCTCGATTTCTTTTCCAAAATTCGAGCAAAAAATTAGTTAGGCATTTTTCTTTTTTCACCATGCAACAAAGCATTTTTTTTCTTTCTCTCACCATGCAACCAAACATTCACTTTGATTTCGTCCAACTTTTTATTTTTATATTATTTTGATTTCTCAAAAGCCCTAATAGAACTCCCTCGAATTTTTTCCCATTTCGAGTAGAAATTAGTTAGGCGCATTTTTTTTTTAATCCACTATGTACCATAGCATTCATTTTGATTTCTTACAATTAAAAAATTTTTGATTTCTATTAATTATACTCAACCTATATCATCAACACCATTCTATTTTACTTATTATATCGCCACCAATGCTTGTATATAGACTCAATACCCACAATTAATTTTCCCACAAAATTATTTTTCACCTTACAGAATTCTCTCAGGCTAACCCCTTCTTGAATTCCTCACATGTAGGGGGCGCATCTGTCATAATTTGTATATAATTGTATGCTCCCCGACCCACTATGCATGTACAAATGTATGATTTTCAAAGATTTATTAAAAGAATAAGGTAACTGGAGGAAAGCAAGTAGCAATAAGACATAGGAAGTAGGCCTAAAGCTGGCACGACTATTCTTGGCACCCCCGTCAATATTGCAGGGGCAGAGACCGGACGTATCTAGTGACCGCAGAAGTTATAAATGTTAAGCTAACGCCCAATATTTCCGGCAAAGCAGGACGTATCTGGTGACCAGAAGTTATAAAAGTAGAGAGACACCCCATACTTCCTGACAGAAGACCGGACGTATTTGATAACGCGGAAGTAAATAGGGTCGAAATAACACCCGACACTCCATGACAAGATCGGCGGTATCTTCCATCAAAGCAGCCGCCGGTCCAATTAGAAAGTACCCACTAAGTAGGTCAACCAATAGGAAAAGATCATGTGACATCTCTCGACCAATCAAAAAGAAACTGAGTCTTGGTGTTAAATCGAAAAGCAAGAATGGTCAGTTGTTCACTCGCTCTCGCCGAGTTCGGACCTAGTAGTGTTTTAGCTCTCATAGGAACAACACCTACAGTTGTGATTCCACTTCCAACAAGGTAACATCTGCTCTAGACCTCTCTCCCTCTGCTCATCCCACAGCTAAGTTCAATCACCGCCATGTGATCAGATAGGAACAATCAAAACCCGCTCCGCTCTCCTCAAGCTTTCTTCCCTCCAACCCAGTTGCCTTTTATTTCCAAACCCCATCACGTGTCCTGATTATTCCTAACTGTATGCTTTCACTTCCACTCAAACGACTGCGTTTCAACCAATCCTCACCATTCAAATCGAACAACAAGAAACCCCGCAACGATATTACCACATATATATATTAAAAATAAAGAAGGCATCTCCTGACCACAAGCACATGTGCTTTTCAGATGGCAGAGCGCCATCTAGTGGAGTAAAAATAAACTAAACGTTTATTTAGGTTACTCCGAGATATTTGGCCAATATCAACACCTGACCCACTTATCTTTTATTTTTTTCTATTGTTTTTTCATATATATATATATATATATATGGATGCGGCCTTCTCAAAAATGGTAAAATGAAAATTGGCCTTCTAATATAAAAAGGTTCGCCACCCCTGGTCAAAACCATATAAACATATTATACTATATACAGTTACGAGCGTCATCAATTCTTTTTCATCTCTGTCACCGTTTGCTTTTTTTTTGGAATGGCGCTTTCCTATTGGTTGGCTACGATCACGCCACCTTTGCCCCCCCCATTTTGTTGTTTTTGTAACTATTGTGTTGGAGCGGGTCGCTCCTTAAATAAATACATATATTAGTTAATAACTAAATGGAATCCTCTCTTTCTGTTACCCATTAAGAGACGCCTATGGAAGCCAACAGTACATAGATAGATAAGGCACATATACTATAGTTATTAACTAATATATGCATTTATTTAAGGCGCCAATTTATAATTGTAACAAATAGTATTTGAATAAAAACATCAATCGGGTAAAACACGGGCGTTGCTCGGGTCATTCGGCTAGTTCTATATACAGTTACGAGCGTCATGCGTTCTTAATAATTTTTCTTCTCTGTCACCGTTTGTTTTTTTTTTTTTTTTGGAATGGAGCTCTCCTATTGGTTGGCTACGATCACGCCACCTTTGCCCCCCCCCCCCCCATCATGCCCCCCCCCCACTCGCTTCTTCGTTTTTGTAACTATTGTGTTGGAGCGGGTCGCTCCTTAAATAAATGCATATATTAGTTAATAACTAAATGGAATCCTCTCTTTCTTTTTCCCAGTAAGAGACGCCTACGGAAGCCAACCGTACATAGACAGATAAAGCACATAGGCTATAGTTATTAACTAACATATGCATTTATTTAAGGCGCCAATTTATAATTGTAACAAATGGTATTTGAATCAAAACATTCAATCGGGTAAAACACGGGCGTTGCTCGGGTCATTCGGCTAGTATATTACATAGATCATCCCTCTTTTTTAGTCAGAATCGACGGGAAGTCTTCACGTACAGTTCCCACCATCCATCCTGGATTTATCTTCATGCGCTTATAAACCTCATTCCTGGGGATTGGAAATTCCACGACCATCGCATCCCTCCTTTGCCAGTCCATCAATAAATTCAACGCCTTCGATGAGAGAATGTCCTCTGACCCAAAATAGCGTCTGTCTATTCCCCTCAGCATCTCCACAATTTAATGTTGAAGATGTGAGCTGATTTCTGAAATAACAAATGCAACTGTACAACTTTTAAATATCCTGTACGCACTGGGGTTAAAAATAATCGACTCTAAACCAAATTAAAGACTCAAAGTCAAAGTTGATATTCAAAACATTTTTATATTTATTGTTCTATTGGAATGGTTAAACAGAAAATAATAAAATAGGCAATGGGAATGAAATGAGGAAATATACATAAAATTAACCTGTTAAAAAATATATTATGAGAAGTTACTTACCTTTTTTGATGCTCCAGTTGGAGGGCTGGAAATTTTCTTCCACTAAAATTTTAAAACTACATTTTTAGGCGATTTTCTTAGAACCTCTCCCCGATCTGTCTCTACTGCTGCCTTCCCTCTCTTCTTCTTATCGCCTTCCTCAAAATGTCCGCCAATTTTTTTTAACAGAGTAAAAAAAAAAAAATTTTCTAAAATATTCCCATTGTTAAAATATTTAAAAAATAATATAATAAAAATTATAATTAAAAAAATATTATTCAAAATATTATTTTAATAAACGAATATTATTTGAAAAATATTTTTTTAAATATAGCTGATTAGTTATTTAAAAAAAGGAAATTTATTATAATGAGATAATAAATTATATACATTAAAAATTAAGTAATAAAAGAAAGGTGAAGAGATGGGTTGGTTTGACAATGATGAATACTCGACTTCGTTCTTGTCGAGGCAGCTTCACCATTGTCCACCAGCTTTCTATTAGGTACTGTGGGTGAGCTTTGTGGAGGTCGCCGAAGTGGACTCCACAATCTGACCATGCTCCAGGCCAATGAATTTCAGCGCAGACCTGCAATCCGAGTATTGAGTTCTCTGGGAAACACAAACTCTCTCATGTACTATCCTTTATAGCAACCAGTTCTACTGGAAACACCAGCTCACCATCCTTCACATCCCAGCCACCTCTCTAACTTTGGTGCTACCAGCTTCCTATTTACTGTCTGAGAACACTCTAGTCCAGGGGTCAACAAACTGCAACTCGCGAGCCACATGCGGTTCTTTGGATGAGAAACTGTGGCTCTTTATATAGTTCCAAACGCAAATATTATTTATGCTGTGTGCTATTTATTTTGGCAAAAAATATATTGTGGCTCTTTAAAAACTCTGATATTTTTTAAATTGTAATTTTTGACTCTTTCGACTCAAAAGATTGCCGACCTCTGCACTAGTCCCATTCAGCGACATCCTTATCGGAATCCTTTATCCAACCAATATCACCAGAACGATACACATTCGGTCTTTTATATGAAGCCGGATAATTTGTCCTAGTCTCTCTTCCTCAAGCTTTATAAAGACAGGAACCTGTAGGTACAGCACGCGCCAAGAACGGATTGAAGGCAGGGGTACGTCGAAACGCGGGAAAGATGGGCAAGGCCGCGAGGTAGCTGGCTGTAGCTGGAGCAGCAGGTTAGCAAAGAACTGGTTGATCCAGTTAGTGGCACATATCACGGTTTCTGCTGTTGTTTAGCTTGATCTGCTTAAACAAGTTGCCACTTCGATGTAATATTCTGTCAACATAAACGGGATTCTGAAATATAATTGAAAATACCCATTTCAAACATCGCACTTACACGCCACACTGTGAATATTTGGCGTTAAATGAAGATACATTGCGCGCAATCTATAATTAGAAATTGAAAATTCTTCGAACTATTGATAAAGAGGGAGCAATCTCTCGAAATAGTTTGAGAAAAATTTTTTTTTTTCTTTACAGATCCAGGTACGCCCTTTTATATAATATTATATTATTGAAACAAATATTTTCATTTAAAATTTTTCTTCACAGAAATTTAAGATATTGGGGGAAAGGCATGGCTCATCAGTAGTGAAGCCATCAGTTTAGTCCAGACTGCTGCTATTGTATTGACTTGACCGGTGGTATAACAGCTGCAGTTGTTAGAAGTGGGATTCTGTGTGAAGGTGTCGCTGAGTGAACTTTTTCTTTTTACCTGGAAAACATAATTTCTGATTTCTTACTCAGACTTTATGAATGGAACTCGTAAGACATTTCATCTTCTATGTATTGTGTATAAAAGAATGATATTAATATAAAGGAAGTTGTGTATTTCTGTTCTTCAATGGTGGAGCCCAGAGAGTAAGCATGTATAGCTAGAGAGAGAGAGAGGAGGCTGTGTTTTGGCTGTTCCAGTTCCTCACAGATGACTGTTCCACATGAAGATGAAAAGTCTCCGAAGTGAAGATTCTCACCCAGGTTAGCCAAGATGGATGTTGATGCCAAACTTGGAATCAACATCTCATGTTTCACGTCCAGGTCAAGCAAGTTACCGAATGTGTCCCTGGGTGGACGCCTGGTAAGTCACATTTTTAACCTCTCATTGTTGCAGCCTAAACCACAGGGACCTGCTTCAACTTTCAACCTCTACCACCAAAACTTGTTCTATATTTCCAGGCCTGTGTCAGCTCTTTATTGAAACTAATGACCACTTACGTTTTCAGGAGACGCTGAAGCCGCTGCCAGTTTGGCGTTCATTCAGGTAGGAGCCGTTTCTGACTTCCTGCGTTTCGATTCGCGCACAATGAGGGAAGTCTCCACGTGTTTAACCCATGTGTTTCAGGCTGTCCCATGTTCTCTACCTTCTCGTGGTGGGACTTTTAAGAGAACTGCTGCTCGCCATGTTCCCTTATAGCTTGTGTAGCTATCTAAAGTGCACGCCATGTGTACGCACGACACTATACTATATAAAAGAGCAGCGGCCCCCGACCAAAGAGAACGAAGAGCCAAGTCACTCCTTCAATCATTAACTCACTGTGTCGCGCAGATACCTCCAATACTATCCCCAATTTGTAACTCGGCAATATTTATGAAACCTAGGATATGTTCACGAGATCACCAACCTCTGTACTGTGTTTTTAGCCTAAATCTTTCCACGTAAAGTTAGAATCCTCTCATTCAAGACTGTTGTTGCCTGATCTTCTCGAGAGGCTCAGCCCGTGTTCTAGTCATGCGCGTTATTATGAATATTGGCTACAGGAGCGGTTGGCTGGGACTTTTTTTTTTTTTTGTAGCTAGGATGCCAAACTGTAGCTCCTTCTGCAGTTGAGTGTGAAGAACAAGCTTCCATTTTCCTTCTATTGAAGATACCATGTCGCTTCTAAGGAGTTCTATTTCCCGAAGTTCTCTCAGAATTTCAGATATAATTTCAGTAAGGTCAGAGGATTTTAAAACTAAATGGGATTCAAATAGTGGAGTCAGTTTTTGAAAGCTTGTTTCGGTAAAGATTTATTTGGTTTTTAGATTTGGGTTGCTGATCTTAAGGCGAACTTTGCAATAAGATTTATTTTTCCAATTCAAAAATATCAATATCTTTTTTATAGATACATGTAATTGATGTATATATATTGTTCATTTGTTTTAGATAAATATAAAATGATGTATATAATTGTTCATTTGTTTTAAATAAATATAAAATGATGTATATAATTGTTCATTTATTTTGCATATTTTTCATCTTTGAATTTATCTTATAATTTGGTCTGTGAAAATAAATATATTGGACCAGTGACCAAAAAGGCTGTAAATAGATCGTTTAATGTTAGTTAGTTAGTATAGAGAATGGTTAGGCAGGATATATAAATATTTAAATGTTATGCTTGTGTAATTATAATCTTAATTGAATAAAAATATTTAAATTATAAATGTATTCTAAATCTTAAATACCAAGCATTAAAACAACTGGCGACGAGGAAAAGCAAATTTTGTAAAGAAAAAAGAATTTAAATAGTGAAAAGAAATTATACTTTAAAAATGTCTTCAAGTATGTTTGAAAGATTCGACGAAAATCTAGAGAATGTTGAAAATTATATTTATCGATTGAAGCAATTCATGCTAATTTCTAAAACAAAAGAAGACTTTAAGACGCCATTTCTTATTTCAAGCATCGGCCCTAAATATTTCGGGATCTTGCGAAACTTAGTTTTTCCGGAAGAAGTTGATCAAGTTCCCTTTGACAAATTGTGCAGGATCTTATTAAAACATTTCAATCCTAAGATCAATATAATATATGAAAGATTTGTATTCCAGAAAATGGATCAGAAATCAGGCGAAACAATATCTAAATACATAATACGCCTTAAGGAACAGGCTCAAAGGTGTAACTTTGGAGATGTTCTGCAAGAATCCCTGCGAGACAGATTTGTGGCGGGCATCATTGATACACCAACCCAAAAGAAGCTACTACAGGAAGAAGGATTGACTTTTGAGGGAGCGTTAGACATCGCGCTGTCTGCGGAGTCTGCAGATAATGACCTACACAACCTCAAGAGATCCGAAGATGCCCATCTGTCCCCACAGCATCTTCATGCCATCAATAATCCCTGCAAACACTGTGGTAAGAACAACCATCTACACTATAATTGTTTTTTTAAATCAGCTAATTGTAGAGTTTGTGGTAGAGTAGGGCATATTTCTACTATATGTTATAAAAAAGATAGTTCTGCCCGTAAATTGCCCAGAAATCCCAAAAATACTTTTAATAAATTTAAAAAGCATGTTAATGATAATAATCCTTCGGGATCTCAAAATAATTTATCATTGAATAATATAAATTTGCATCCTCCCTTGATTGAAACTGTATATGTAAATAACATAAAATTGTTGGCTGAAATTGATACTGGAGCAGCCATTACTACATTAACTAAAAATGAGTACTTTAAATATTTCAAAAATGTTAAATTAAATAAATGTAATACAGTCTTGACCGGCTATAGTGGCTCTAAAATACCTATTTTGGGCAAGGCTAAATTTGATATAAAATTAAGAAATGTTTCTAGAACCATTGAAATACTAATAACTAATTTAAATTGTTCTAAATTTCTCTTAGGAAGAGATTTCCTTAATCTTTTCAATATCTCATTCAATTATTTGCATAAATTGGACTCTTTTAGTATAGATTCACTTTTAAATGATTACGAGTCCATTTTTGAATGCAAATCTGACCCTATTAAAGGTATCAAATGCCATCTTGATGTAAAAGCCTCCAAATTCAATAGTCAATATGTTAGCGGTAAATTTAAAGTGGATGAGACTGTGAAGTTTAGGTGGATTACTAATGGGCATCCCTCTTGGTATACAGGAAAGATAATTAAAATACTAGGAAGGAATGTTTATTTAATAAAACAAGGTGACAGTATAAAAAAGGTTCATCAAAACTACATTAGAAAAATGTTGCCTGGTAAATCACATCCCACTATTATGAATGAGGCTGAACGTGTGCCAACTCCAATCTCGGAGGAGAAAAGTATTACAACCCCCAGGTATCCTCAGAGGGAGCGCAGATGTCCGCAGAGATATGGAGAGTAAATAGATAAATAAGGGGGGCCAAGCCTAAGAAGGGGGAATTGATGTATATATATTGTTCATTTGTTTTAGATAAATATAAAATGATGTATATAATTGTTCATTTGTTTTAAATAAATATAAAATGATGTATATAATTGTTCATTTATTTTGCATATTTTTCATCTTTGAATTTATCTTATAATTTGGTCTGTGAAAATAAATATATTGGACCAGTGACCAAAAAGGCTGTAAATAGATCGTTTAATGTTAGTTAGTTAGTATAGAGAATGGTTAGGCAGGATATATAAATATTTAAATGTTATGCTTGTGTAATTATAATCTTAATTGAATAAAAATATTTAAATTATAAATGTATTCTAAATCTTAAATACCAAGCATTAAAACAGTAATATCAAACAAATGCTACAGGTTTCTGGAGATATGTTTATTTATCTTTATTAAGCCTAATCTCGGCTTTCGAGCATATTTGCCCGTCTACAGGAGTACATAGAAACATATGTGAAAGATATTTCCATGTACTCCTGTAAAAGGGCAGAGATGCCCGAAAGCAGAGATTAGGTTTAATAAAGATAAATAAACACATCTCCAGAAACCTGTAGCATTTTTTAATTAATATCCAGGAGATTTAAACCAAGTACAGTAGAACCTCCCTGTAAAGGACAACACCTAATTGCAGAGCTAAAGTGTCCTTTAGGGAGAGGTGTCATATTACCGGATAGTTGCTTAATAGTAAAAATGATAATTTTGCAAGTGAAATTTGTCCTTTAAAATACATTTGATTTTACTTATATTCTCGTTTCACTAATGGCACACTTGAACTATAACCCTTTTTTTTCTATAGTCGGAAAAATATTTTCGTGAAGAAAATAAAATAAATGCACAATCTAAGTACTTTTAAATATTATATAGGATATAAATATATATAAAAAGAAAAATTGTTAAAATGGAATATTATGGAGGTTTTTCCTCGTTGCTGTTACTTTTAATATAGCTGTTTCCAAATCTCTACATGTCTAAAAAGATGGACGTCTGTGATTGCTGATAACAACAAATTTATTCGTCTATGGCACATGTAGAGATCTAAAGCTGCACGGGCTAGGGAAAAAATATTAAAGTAGGAATTAGCCTTTCCTTTTTGGCTAAATAGTTTTTATTTAGACTAATAAAATTCTTCAAAGTACACAAAATTATAAAGGCAAAATAAGTAATTTAAATATTTTTGCATTTTTATAATATTATTATATAATGAATTTATTTGAACCTAAGAACTTTTGAAATAAAAGAAATAGAATGAAAGGATAAATTAACATTATAACCTAGACTATTATTCAGGCGTGATTATGGTTATATTTCTGTTGGGCAGGTAATGGGCTGGCATATTGGATTGTGAAAATATAAGAATACAATAATCATGTTGTATATTATTATAAACAAGAAATATTCACACTATTTGAAAGAAGGAGGCATCATGAGTTTTCAATATATTCTATAAATGTTTATATATTTATAATAATTAAATAATAACAAGGTATATATTGGATTGAATAAAAGATTTATTTTCCAATATATCCGTTGGCTGAACGCCAACCTTTGTCAAGTAATTACATTTTTGTATAAACAAACTCAGCGCCGCATATAGTGTTATAAAATCACAGTTAAAATAATTTTTAAAAATTAATATAATTAAAATTTTATATTTTAATTGTGGCATTATAATACTAAGCGGTGCTAAGTTTGTTTGAACAAAAATGTAATATCATGACAAAGGTTGGCGTTCAGGCAACCGAAATATTGGTAAATAAATATTTTATTCAATCCAATATATACCTTTTTATTATCTAAAGATTTAAATATATATTTCTCTATTTTCAGAAAAACATAGTAGTATTTTGAAGAACACTGACGACTTCGAAAAGCCCCAACATTTCATCATTGGGGAGATCAGAATCATCATCAGTATCATGATCTTGGTCGAATACATCAAGGAGGAATTGTGTCACTTGAGGAAGGACTTCTTGAGGATTATCATCTAGCATCTCTGTAGCATTGACTTTGTCCTCAACCGCCATGATATCATAGTCCTCAGGACCTCTGACATTGTAAACAATCTCAGTAAAATTTATCCGGCATATTGAACAGGAGTTTGTCTGCTCAGACTATGTCTTGAGACAGTCCAGGTGGAATTGGTGCATGCAGCTTCTGGGATGGCAGAGGTTATCCTGGCTGATGGTGTCCAGGCAGATGGAGCAATCTTCTGCTTCAGACATCAGGTTTTAAAAATATCAAGTTAAATATTTATTTTAAAATTCGATATTTTTCAATTGAATTTATTTCTAAATTTTTAACAGTTAAACAAAAGTCAGAACATAAACATGTTGGAGTAAAATGATGAATATGAAACGAATACGAAATAATGAAATTTATTATGTTCGAATATTTAAAGATTAATCTGTTTCTTTTTATTTATATATCAATAGAATTTTTATTTAATAATTTATATCTATATTAAAAATCAATACTGGAGAACGTTGCGAAAAATGTTAAAACTAAATTGACAATTAAAGTCTATTTATAAAAAATAAACTCATAAATTAATGTCAGCCTGAAAAAAAAAACGGGAAACATAAACAACAGATTATAATAACACAATCATACTTTAACAAAAGAACAGTGAATCTATATATATAAAAATGAATGAATGTGTGTGTGTGTGTGTGGGTGTGTCTGTCTGTCCTTTATGCCTGACCAAACCACTCATTGGAACGCCATGTAACTTTGGGAAATTATTTAGTATAGTACTGGAAAGGTTTCTTAAAAATAATTTCTTGAATATCTTTAATATCCTTAGAGTTATTTGCAGATTTGTAGCTTTAACTCGCAAGCAGCGCCGCCTTGCGACGGAGATAGGCTTAGGTCTGCCCCACCCCGTCGAGAGAATGTAATCGTCCGGCCGCCGGCCGGATGGACAGTCCAAGTTCCCACCGACCAATCAGAGGGATCATGAGGTCCTGGCGCGCGGGGGCAGAGTTGGTGACACAGCTGTGCCAAGTAGACAAGAAAAAAGCCTCGCGGGTGACCTCCGGGAACTTCGTCCATCTTCCATAAAAGAGACCATGATTTTATTCAACTTATCGAGTATTTTTCAAGGGACCGGGAAAAAATGTTCACTAGATAAAACGATGATTTTGTAATGTATAAAATTACGAAAGCCAAAATTCAGAATGACACGGCACACAGGGACCGGGAAAAAATGATCACTTTTATCGAGAGATTCATATTTACGAGTTTCAAATTATCAAAATATATCTATTATTTGTTTTTATAAGTTTATAGAGAATTGTTTTAACAAATGTTCGTTAGACAAACTTTTACGATGATTTTGTAATGTAGAAAATTAGGAAGGACAAAATTCAGAATGACACGGCACACAGGGACTTGGAAAAAATGATCACTTTATCGAGAGATTCAAATTTACGAGTTTCAAATTATCAAAATATCTTTTATATATATTCATATAGGTTTATAGATAATTGTTTTAACAAATGTTCGTTAGACAAACCTTTACTCGGATAAAACCCGGGCTAAGCCGGGTACATCCGCAAGCCTAAGGGACCGGGAAAAAATGTTCACTAGATAAAACTATGATTTTGTAATGTAGAAAATTAGGAAAGACAAAATTCAGGATGACACGGCACACAGGGACAGGGAAAAAATGATCACTTTATCGAGAGATTCAAATTTACGAGTTTCAAATTATCAAAATATATCTTTTTTTTTTATATATATAAGTTTATAGAGAATTGTTTTAACAAATATTCGTTAGACAAACCTTTATTCGGGTAAAACCCGGGCAAAGCCGGGTACATCCGCTAGTTTCAAATATTCTTCCTCTATAAATATTACTAAAAAACTAACTAAAGGATGTCCGCAAGGAGAACCACTATCTCGCACATTATGGAACATACTGATTGAAGAATTGTTAAACATTAATCTGGATGATAACAGTATTGCCTATAATATGCTGGAACAAAAGCCATGGCGAACTAAAGACAGCAATTAACAATTTACTTTGTAAAATTAAAACCTGGTGTGAAAGCTGTAAATTACAGATACCAAAGGATAAAACGAAAATATTATCTATATATATAATTGCCTTATTCTGTTTGAAGCTCACGGATAGAATGCGCGCCCATTGGCTGCCGGCGAACACGTGTCCTCCCTGCCCCCCTCTAGACAACCCTGTTATCAGCTGTGTGATACATACACCTGTCTATAGCGGCCATTCTAGACAACCCTGTTATCAGCAGTGTTACATCCACCTGTCTATACAGACCACCCTGTCTATAGCGACCACTGACCACCCTGCCTATAGCGACCACTCTAGACAACCCTGTTATCAGCTGTGTGATACATCCACCTGTCTTTACAGACCACCCTGTATATAGCGGCCATTCTAGATAACCCTGTTATCAGCTGTGTGATACATACACCTGTCTATACAGGCCACCCTGTCTATAGCGGTCACTTTAGGCAACCCTGTTATCATCAGTGTGTTACATTCACCTGTCTATACAGACCACCCTGTCTATAGCGGTCACTTTAGGCAACCCTGTTATCAGCAGTGTGATACATACACCTGTCTATACAGACCACCCTGTCTATAGCGGCCACTCTAGACAACCCTGTTATCAGCTGTGTGATACATACACCTGTCTATAGCGACCACCCAAGACAACGTTTTTAAAATATATTCGCACTCGGGTAAAACCCGGGCGTTGCCCGGGCCATTCGTCTAGTATTTATATAATTGCATAAATGATACAAAAATCCTTAATAGCAATATAGCTAGACATGTTGAAACCCTTAAGATTTTGGGATTGACCTTGAAAAATCACCGAAGCAGGAACAAGCTGGACTTTATACCACACAATAATGAAATCGTCGACAAAACTAATAGAGCTAGCGGTTACCTACTTAGTTTAATAAAGAAAGCATGGGGTCTAGAATGAAGACGGAAATTAACTTTATACATGTCAATAATCCGAAGCACAATAACATATGGTCAAACAATATGATTTCCATTTATAAGCAAGAAAGCCAAATACAAACTAAATTTTTCATCGCAGTAAGGACAGTAGAAGTTCGTTTTATGTATAAAAGAGACATTCGCGCTTTTAAATCCTTTTATTTTATATGTATAGATGGCGCGTTGTTGCTTTGTGTTAATTTATTCCTAACTGGCCTTGTCTTTATAGTTTGCTGAAGAGCATTGCTCGAAGCAAATATTTGAATGTAATTCTACTGTCCTATAAGCTTATGTCCATAGTTTACTTGAAAACCATTTCTAAGATTCCATCCTTCAGTGTAGCATATAAAAGCAGAATGATCCAACACAGTATTAGAGCTCTGAGAAGCGGTCTGGTTGATTAAATTGGCGAAACCGCTGGGTGGGTTCACCACTGATGAGCCAAGCCCTCCCAATATATTTTTTCATCGCAGTAAGGACAGTAGAAGTTCGTTTTATGTATAAAAGAGACATTCGCGCTTTTAAATCATTTTATTTCATATGTATAGATGGCGCGTTGTTGCTTTGTGTTAATTTATTCCTAACTGGCCTTGTCTTTATAGTTTGCTGAAGAGCATTGCTCGAAGCAAATATTTGAATGTAATTCTACTGTCCTATAAGCTTATGTCCATAGTTTACTTGAAAACCATTTCTAAGATTCCATCCTTCAGTGTAGCATATAAAAGCAGAATGATCCAACACAGTATTAGAGCTCTGAGAAGCGGTCTGGTGGATTAAATTGGCGAAACCGCTGGGTGGGTTCACCACTGATGAGCCAAGCCCTCCCAATATATTTTTTCATCGCAGTAAGGACAGTAGAAGTTCGTTTTATGTATAAAAGAGACATTCGCGCTTTCAAATCCTTTTATTTTATATGTATAGATGGCGCGTTGTTGCTTTGTGTTAATTTATTACAAACTAAATTTCCTGCAGTATAATATTCTAAAACACTGCATACAGGCCTATACCACAACATCGTCAAACTGTACACATATACTAACACAAATACCAAAACTCACAGATTACGTAGAATCCAACATATTGAAAAATGAAATAGGCTACAATAGATTTAATTTATCAAGCATAAAAGAAATTGCTAACAATAATGAAAGAAAATTACAGGAATACTATGAAGAATCTAACAATAATTTCAAACGTTTTTTTTTTTTTCATATCCTCTAAAATACCTAACTTTGTCAAACTAAATTTCTACAATGTTCAATTCTTTACGAAACATGGTAAGTTCAAATCATATCTCTTCAGAATTAGAAAAATGGTTTCCCCCAGATGCTCTTGTGGAGCGGAAGAAGAAACCCCCGAACACATTCTGAACTCATGCCCACTGGTGTCAAACCTAAGACAGCAGAGCAAGATCGAGAGAACCTATCTGGGTCAAATAGTTTATAATAGGAAAAGATATATGGAATTTAATAGGTTCTGCAGACTTTTTATTATAAATAGACAGCTTCATGCAGCTTGAGGAAATGCACTACTATGCGACTTTATTTACATAATTGTGAATAATTGAAAAGTTACTTTAGAATATAACTAATTGTAAATAGCTCAACTTGATTAACTTTCTCTCTCCAAGATACTAATTATTACAGATAACTTCATTAAATCAACATCCATCATTGCTTAACATATTGTAAATAACTAACTTGATATTTCTTCTATCTGCTTATGTTGTTGCTTATTATTTTAGTGTATATGTTCATTCAATGCTCTTTTTCTTAATTGTTTATTTTATTTTTGACAATACATTACCTACTCTACTAGAATATGATTTATTGTAAATAGTTTCACGCGCAATTACCCAGATCGGATATAGCGTGTCTTATTTGCAACTGGGAATAAATAAATTATATTTCTATTATACTGTATATATATCAATGCATTATTAATATATATATGGTAATTTAAAGCAACAACCCCATATTGTATATAACTTATAACAAGATTTTAATGTTGTATAACATAAACACATCTGTAAATGATTATACGCATGATTGACATGTGTCATTACAACATCATATGTTATGTACTTTGTACAAACTGAGGATAAATAAATAAAACTCCGTAATAGATTAAGAGTTGAGCTAAAGAGATAGAAGTCTTAACGTCTAAAATCGAGATAGATGGAAGTCACAAAACAACAAGAGCTAAAGTTGGAAACTGCCACAGCGCCAGTGTCAAATTTCACCAGACGATCCACACTTTTCACATCTGGTGAAATGCAAAACTCCCTTTCTCAGAAAAGGTATATAAGGCCCCCACGTCTTAGCCAAAAATACAGTCACTTGACAGTCAGTACACCATCAGCGGAAGCCCTCGTCGGTTGTACCCCAGGTCCTCCTCATCCACCATGTAGTCAGTAAGAACTCTTCTATCTCCATCTTTCGCTCCTAGCTCAACTTTTATCTGTTCACGGAACTTTCTTAGTGCAACTGTGTCTTCGTTTTGTTGTGTGGACATCCCCAAGCTTTCCCCTCTGCCTCGACCACGACTGCCTGTACTCTGTGAAAACTGTTAAAGGTCTTCCAAGGTGCAGAGAGGTACTGGAAACCCCCATCCTGACTGTTCCTCTCGGTCAACACAGTATAGCGAGAGTTACAGGGACTCACACCATAGTTTAAGTCGACTGGATACCTCATCACATTTATAGTCGACAGGATTCTACAAGAGGCAACAGGACCTCATCACCACAGTTTTAGTCGACAGGATTCTACAAGAGGCTACGAGACCTCATCACATTGCATATATTATTTTGGATAAAAGGTATCTCCTGAAAAAATAAACTTTTATCCGGCAGAGTTTCCTCACCACTCTGGAAGTACCTGCCTCGGCGCGTTACCCTTTTTGGCGGTTCACCCCCCAGGAGTCCTAAATGGTTCTGAGAAGTCCTGTTCCACTTCTAGCTTTTACTAACCCCACCATTGGATCTGACCTGATGGCCACAGCAAAGCTAGGGCCCTAGAACTGACCAATTGTTGAAGACTCGTGTCCCAGGAAACTGAATAATTTTACAAACCAAGATAAATTTGATATATATTTTAGTTTGTTATAAGCTATGAAAATAAGAAAATGATGTTCACAATTTCATATGATGTTGGGATATGATTGATTTATAATTCCAGAAAATGAAACATTTTTTTACGAAGTTAATAGTTCTTGAAATTCTGGTAGCTGGATAGCATCTAGCAATTGGACTCTGTTTCATAAAATTATTTTCTATACGGCGACATCTTCTTGATAATATCAGTGTAATATTAATAACACATTCAAAGTGATTGTCGTAAAGATAGAGGCTGCCTGGCCGGCATTCTTTGTTCTTCAAATATAAGACACTTCGGCTAGTAAATATTTTTATTGTCTGGCCGAAGTGTATTTTATTTGAAGAACAAATTGATTGTGTATGTGTAAAAGGTATATTTTGTTTTTACTTCTTGTACATACAGTACTGGTCATGAAAATCACGGTGGTAAGAGGTTTGTGACTACTCATACTCTAGTGAAGAAGGTTGAAATCCTCTGAAGAATGTAAGTAATAGATTCAAGGCATACGAGGATGCGTATCAGTAGATATTTGTATTATGTTTAAAAGAAACATTCGCGCTTTTAAGTCCTTTTATTTTATATGTATAGATGGCGCGTTATTGCCTTGTGTTAATTTATGCCTAACTGGCCTTGTCTCTATTGTTTGCTGAAGAGCATTGCTCGAAGCAAATATTTGAATGTAATTCTACTGTCCTATAAGCTTATGTCCATAGTTTACTTGAAAACCATTTCTAAGATTCCATCCTTCAGTGTAGCATATAAAAGCAGAATGATCCAATACAGTATTAGAGCTATGAGAAGCGGTCTGGTGGATTAAATTGGCGAAACCGCTGGGAGGGTTCACCACTGATGAGCCAAGCCCTCCCAATATATTTTTTAATCGCAGTAAGGACAGTAGATATTTGTATTATGTTTAAAAGAAACATTCGCGCTTTTAAGTCCTTTTATTTTATATGTATAGATGGCGCGTTATTGCCTTGTGTTAATTTATGCCTAACTGGCCTTGTCTCTATTGTTTGCTGAAGAGCATTGCTCGAAGCAAATATTTGAATGTAATTCTACTGTCCTATAAGCTTATGTCCATAGTTTACTTGAAAACCATTTCTAAGATTCCATCCTTCAGTGTAGCATATAAAAGCAGAATGATCCAATACAGTATTAGAGCTCTGAGAAGCGGTCTGGTGGATTAAATTGGCGAAACCTCTGGGAGGGTTCACCACTGATGAGCCAAGCCCTCCCAATAAATTTTTCATCGCAGTAAGGACAGTAGATATTTGTATTATGTTTAAAAGAAACATTCGCGCTTTTAAGTCCTTTTATTTTATATATATTAATTATGTTGCAGATATTAAGTGGAATCTTTATTTAATCATAAAACATCATTCTATTGATGATAAAATATTCAAATATTTTTCTATAGGTCATTGTGTGCATTACTTATTAACCGGGCCTTGTGTTAGCATCATTTTCCGACTGAAAATACATAAATTAGTTTAGTAATTTTAGTTAATTTTATATTTACTTGTTTAAAAATGCGGCAAAAACCTATTTCAGACTTGACTCTATATACCGTTAAAATTTCAGCCAGATTGGTTAAAAATATTGAGGAAACCTATAAGGAACAAATCAACATACATACGTTGTAATATATATATATATAGATTGTGGAATAAACAAAAAAATCAATCATATTATAATTAAAATTAATTTGTTATTTTTAATTTTCGCTTTCTGTGTAAGTAAAACTTGAAATTATGAAATAAATATTTTTATACTTATTAGTGTCATTAACAACAGATTATAACTAATACGTTTTAATATATTGTTTCGTATTTTCCAAGATTTTCCTGCCCGGGTAGTTGGCGATCTATGGTTACGTTCCAGGAGCCTGGGTTACCTTTATGTTACTACTACCCCAATTTTCTCAGAAAATATTGCTGCATCATGATGTATATACATTTTTTGTCATCAAAATTATAATATTTTTATAATAGATTTAAATAATAATATTAATTAGCTTTTCAATGATTATGTATTATATTTCGACAGAGTATTTATTTTGTATTATATATATATTATTATGTATATTCGGCAACACTGGAACTTCACATGCTTTAAAGATAGGAGCGAGTATAGAAACAATTGTTGGTAGACAAGAGACGTGAAGACTACGAGGAAGGCAACTACGAGGACGACAATAAATAAACTTAGCATCTTCTGAAGGTAACTATTTCATTATTTACTTTTTATAATTTACCTTTATTATGGAAACCTGATCGGGGAACACATACAATACCAATAAAGAGGAAATAAAGGTCGAACACCCTGCAAAGCTGCAATCTGACGTAAAAATATAAAGAATAATAGATATAACCCGGGTCCTACTATATACTTAGTTGGTATTTTCATAATATGTACGAATATTGTATATTGCAATATGTTTTCTCATTAAAATACACCAGCAAAAGTTCAACTAAATCGATGCGGTGCAAATAAGTAAAAAATATTATCGTCGCAAGATTTGTGTCAGTGAGTTTAATAAAATAATTTAAAAAATAATATATGCAATAGAATAAAAAAAATCTCGTACTTTATTATATAATCCGGATCTTCTGGACTAGAATTGTTGGTCAAAGTATAATTTAGGTAAACTACTACCGCCATCTATGAAGTCATTTTGAAAGTATTTTCCTCAATGTTTGAATCAACAAAGTACTTTGTAGCTATGATACACCTAAGAACTGTGTTATGTAAAAGCTCATTTAAATGTTTTTGTTGTTAGTTGTTAATTAAAATACATTTTTTTTATCATAATAAATATTTTATATTCATTATTCTTTATTTGCATAATATCCTAAAAGTATTCGAATTTTTTATTTATAGAAATATTTAATTTTTCTCTCTCTCTCTAATTCAATTGAGATATGCAAATAAGTCTATATTATTTATATATATATATCGGGATTGAATGGAAGGGTGCAACCTTTATTCAATGCAATCCCCAAGAATTAGTTCCAGCCAAGTGAGCAGCGACGTGCCGTAGTATTCGCCCGCGATGTCTGCCACGTTTATTTTTGTACAGTTTTTATAGATGGATGAATTTGCATATTTACATTTCAACACAAGCTTAACATTTTTACAGTTTAACATACTTATTTTGGCGAAAAGAAATTATACATCTAAGATATTATGCAAAGTATTTATTATTCTATGAAATTTTCTTTTTAATTTCGATATTTGTATTTTGATACCCTGTAAAATGTTCTCATTGCCTCTCTGCTATTAGTTTAAATTTGGTCTTACTTTAAATACATTTCCGTGTAATTCTGAGGTTTGTATTTCCTAATTTTCTACGTTACAATATATATACATGTGGCAATAATAAAATAATAAGGTGGGGAAAGAGAAATAAGGACACCACAATTTGGTAGAGGATCCCAGACAACCAGAGAGAGAGACGGGCCTGCCACCGCTGAGCGACCGTTCGTGTCGCACACAATCACCAACTGTCCTAAAAGTCCCAAGGTATTGACGGACGGGCCCCATTTACCGCCCCTTGGAATGTCGCTGCTGTCTCAATTGACCGGACTTTACATCCCGTCTCTCTCTGGGCTGGCTCTAGGTTTGCTTTATTATTCCTGGAAGAGTATATATTATGATATATGGCCCCCGTTGAAGAAGGCTGAATATGGTTTGAGTATACTTAAAGCTGGAGAAGCCAGAAATAAAGAAAATAATTTTACAGTTGAAATTAATTAAGGTTATGGTGACATAGTTTTATGTAAATAAAATATTGTATAGTACACAAGTAAATATTATTTACAAGCAGTTTTACAACACCGGAGAGTTTGATATTTAAGGGAATTTTTGATAATATCAAAGCTATAAAAGGCTATATACAATAACATCTAATGTATTACAAGGGAAATTATATTGAGGAGTGTGAACAACGAGAAGGGGAGTCACATACACATGGTGAAATTCTGAAGGTCATTAAGACTGGGGAACTCTACACTTTAAGATATTTTTCAGGCGGACATGGCAAGGGGAAACTTGGCATGGGCTTTCTATGCTATAGGTGTAGAGTACGAGAAATTAGATTGAGGTTGGAAATTGTGTGAGCTCAGGACTGAGGTAAATATAGAACTACATACAATGTTAGAATTTTGGCGAACAGAGCGAAGGGAAACTTGCTTTGGGCTATTCTACCTTATCTATGCAGTTACTTGTGTAGCGAGTCCGAGGGGAAAAGTCCCGTGTGTAGGTGAGGAAGTCGAATGGACTTATATTTAATTTGCGAAGATAAAATAGTTCGAGATGCAAAGGTAGAATATAGGCGAACAGAGCGAGGAGAAACTTGCTTTGGGCCTTTTTACCTTAATTATTTAGATACTACTGGGTTCTAGTAGTGAGTCCGAGAGAAAGTTCTATGGGTTGGTTCCGAAAATAGTTTGGTAACTCCGGGATAGTAAAGTCTCGTTGTCAGGTTAGTAATTGGTAAAATTTTCAGGGGATAAGCGGTTCAAATATCTTTGATCATCTTGATTGTAAGTGTAGTCATGTTGCTTCCGTGAGTTAATAGCCGTTTTAGTATGGATTAGAGTGTGATCAAAGTGTTTATATGAGAAATTGAAGGTAATTTTGGATTGGTCTCGATCATTTACGGGCGGTGAAATAAATTGTTCGTTTTCCGTATAGTGTTTTAATTTGTTGACATGAATTGTATCCGTCTCACGACTTAGAGGTCGGTTGGAGCGGTTGATCCGTACGATTTGAGGGGAAATTATCTCCAGTATTTCATAAGGTCCTGAGAAGAAGGGTGCCAGTTTACCGGTGTCTGGATGGTGGTATGATTTTGCCAAAACGAGATCGCCTACTTCAAAATCGGAAGCTCTATGTGTTTGGTCGAATCTCGCTTTGTCGCGTAAATGTCGTTCGTGTGTCCTTTGATAGGCCAATTCTCTGGCGTCGTCGATTTTTGGGTAGTTTTGTACATGCTCGGATAGTTGTAGCGGGAAACTACCTAACAAGAGGTATGACGGTGGAAACCCGGTCACAGAATGTGGGGTATTGTTATAAGCCTGAAGGGACCTGAAGTAGTAGTTTGGTCCAGGCCGTCTTAGGTTGCTGGAGGCGCAACAGTTTAAGTTTGCCAGTAATCGTGGCCTTTAGTCGTTCACTTAATCCGTTGGCCTGAGGGTGTTGCTTGTCGTGAGAAGTTGGCCAATGTTATGTCTAATCAAAAATCTACGAAATTTCGGAGAGGTTAAGGCAGGAACTCTATCCGTCAAAAGTCGTTTAGGAGAACCAAACTGCATCACCTTTTTAATCACTTGGGTATAGGTGAGAATGCTGGTGGACCGAGATGGAAATGCCCACGCGTACCGTGTGGCATGGTCCACTACGACATGTAAGAAGGTCTGAGAATTTCCATATTTCGCCAATCCAGAAATAGTATTGTAGGCGCCATCCCGATCAGAGATCCGCAGACAAACGGAATGTAATAAACAGAATATGGAAGCCGAGCTCCCCAGAAAAAAGGGGATACACCGGCGCTGACGTCACGCCACCACTACGCTGCGGACTTTGTTTTTATTGTTCCCCCCCCCCACTCGTTTGTTTTTTTGTAATTATTGTGTTGGAGCGAGTCGCTCCTTAAATAAATGCATGTATTAGTTTATAATTAAATGGAATCCCTTCTTTCTTTTTTCCCAGTAAGAGACGCCTACGGAAGCCAACAGAATTTCAGAAGTGGGATAACCTGAAGAAAGAAGAATTGCTGGAGCGATTAAGCAGCAACAAAGGACGCGCGACGCCATTTTGGATTAACCTAAAGAAGAAGCTGCAACACGAATGGTATGTACGTAACCTTATTACCATTTATTTGAAAGTATTTTAAAGTATTACCATTTATTTGAAAGTATTTTAAAGTAAATTGAAAAAAAAAAAAAGTTGCGGTAAATACGCTGATAATCTAACTTGAAGAAACAAATAGAAGTATTATCGCAAAGTATCGCGGTAAAAGTATTATTACAAGTCATCTCGATAAAAGTATTATCGCAAAGTATCGCGGTATAAGTGTTGTCCCAAAATTACCAAAGAAAAGTGGATTTCGGTTAGAGAAATAATTAAAACAGTACGTATCAGGTTTAGTTAGTTTTATTTAATTATTTTTTTGTTTTGTTTATACTCTATCTTTTTGAAAAATATGACTTATTTAGCCAGAGTAAAGAAATGCGATTTGAGCAAGTTGGCGTATGAACTCGGCGAGGTAGTACCGCCAGAGAGCAGGATCGTCGACTTAAAACGCCTTATCCTGAATAGTCAATCTTACGAAGAAGAATTCGCAAAGCAACTGTTGGAGACTCTGATCGAGGAACGGGAACAACAGAACGAGCAGAACGGGAGCGAATGGAACAAACAGAACGAGCAGAACGGGAGCGAATGGAACAAACAGCAAGAACAGAGGGGAGCAAGCAGAACGAATAGAACGGGAACGAAAAGAACAAATGGTAATGGAATTCGAGGTAGAGAAGCTGCGCATCCAGACTATGCATGGATACAACGATCCGTCTCGCGGTACCAGTAATAACGCACATTGCGAGATACGTAAACTGACGCCCAAGTACGAATCGAAGGACAGTGATTTGAGTTTCTATCTAATTCTTTTCGAACGACAGGCAAAGCGACTAGGGTTGGATGAAGACCAATGGGCATTTAGTCTTCTAGGATTACTACCTTACGAAATTACGCAATTAATCGCTCGGGAGACAGAAGGGCAAAGCGGCGATTATAGATTCGTGAAACGGTTGCTCCCTAAAACGGTACAAGTTGAGCCCCGAACAGTTCAGACAAAAATTCGAGAAGCACGATAAAACTCAAAAGGGTTCCTGGAGAGACTTCGCTTTCGAATTGCGAGGGTTTTTCAACGAATGGATCGAAGAAATGAACGTGGAAAATTTCGACGACTCTCTAAAGGATTTGTCCGTCACTAACCAGATAAAGAAAAAGGTTCCTAATGTGCTGCGTAATCATCTCATTGACGATTGGACCAAGATAAACAACCCAGATGTGTTGGCGGATAAACTGGACGAGTACGAAAATTTCCGCGCCGAGATGGGACCTCCGCAATGGAATTCGAAATACACCATACCACCGTCGTTTCAGCAGAAATCTGCGAGATTTCCCAACCGAAGCGAAGTTAAAGAGACTGAACAAGGAACGAATGTTTCGAGTAGAGAGGCTGTAAGGAACGAAATCAGTGAAAAGTATCCTAACACCTCGAGGAGAAGGGTCAACCGTGCAATCAGAAACGACAAGGGAGAACCGAAGTGCTTCAACTGTAATCAGTTTAGAAAACAAATACGAGAATCATGGGACGAGTGTCTTTTGTAGGAAGCTTTATTTTAAATCGCTCAAGCTTTCGGGCTGACCGGCCCTTCTACAGGAGATAAGTGAACAATGGCACATCAGGTACTATATAATAATCGGACTATTTACATATTCAAAATTAAAATTTTTTAAAAACTTTTTATAGGGATTTTGCATAACTAAGCAAAGTCGGGAGGAATAATTAACATAATAGTAAATTATGGACAGTAGAAATAGACATGTATGATAATAGATATTAGATATAGTAGAGCCTGTAATATCTTATACTGTCTATGAGAAAGGAGGGGGGGAATCTACACAGATGGAGGAAACAGGGCTATGGGAACAGAGATTGGTAGGATTCAGGAAGGTCGATATGTCTATTGATGGCGTGGAAGCCCTGGGAAACGAGAGCTTCCAAGGTGAGGCGCTGCTGCTTGTTGTGTATGCGGCTATAGTGCACAGATGGATTGGCCAGGTCGAAAGAGTGGTTGGTGGTTCGGATCTGCTGGTATATGGCTGATTTCTCATCTTGTCTGGAGATGTTTTTTCTGTGTTCCTCGAGTCTTGTCCCTACGCTCCTGCCCCGTCTCACCAACGTAGACAACATCGCAGTCAGCGCAGGGAATGGAGTAGACACAGCCAGACAAGAGAGATGGGTTAAATGGGCTATTGCTTTTAGTATCCGGGTTCCTAATGAGGGAACTGATGTTAGGGGAGTTGGAGTACAGGGTCCTGACTCCAAACTTGCTTAGGGCTCGGGCTATGGAGGAGCTAGTGGGGGAATATGGGAGGACACATATGGATTTATACACGGGGTTGGGAGCAGTGTGGTTGGGGTTGTGGAAATGGCGTAATATAAAAGACTTCGGGTATTGGAATTTTATGAGATTAGCTATGACTCTATTGGTTTCCATGGTTTTGAAATCAGAGGTGGAACAGTGGGTGTGAACTCGTTTAGACAGGGTTTTGACTGTGTTGATTTTGTGGCTAAGGGGACAGAAGGAGTTGAAGTGAATATAATTTGGTCTGAACGAGTTCTTATAATGTACTGTGGAGTGGTATCTGGTTGGGGTCCGGATGATTAGGAAATCTAAGAAAGGGAGGGCGTTGTAGGTCTCGGTTTCATGGGTGAAGGAAAGGTCAGGATGGTAACTAATGAGTTTAGAGAGGATATTTTCAACCTGGCTTTTTGTGCATATGCAGAACACATCATCTATGTATCTACGCCAAAGGCGGATATCGGATGGAAAATCTGAGGTGATCTGCATATCTATAGACCGCATAACAATCTCAGCAGCAGCTGAGGAAAGAGGGTTCCCCATTGGGGACCCTTTTATCTGTAGAAAAAACTGGGAGTTGAAGGAGCAGATTGAGGATTGTAAACAGAGATGGGTGAGTTCTATAATTTTGGATGAGGTATGGCTATCAACATGGGAATTAACTAGGAAGGATCTGAGGGAGTCTATAATTAAACCATGGGGTAGGCTAGGGTATAAGGAAACCACATCAAAAGAAACCATGACAAGGCTCGGACAAAGAGGGGTACCATGCACATCATTAATGAAAGTACTGGTGGAGGAGATGGAAGTAAGGGAAGAAGTACCTTTTAGGAGGGACGAGAGGAACGACGAAATGAACTTGGCAACTGGAGCCATGGGGGATAGGAAGTGGGCCACGATTGGTCTTAACGGGATTCCGGGCTTGTGGAGTTTGGGTAGGCCATATATATAGGATTCAGTGTTGGTATCGGGGAGAAAGGACTTGTGCTCTTCTGGTGTAATGATCAGGTTTCTTTTCAGACAGTTAAGTTCTTTTCGGACGGAGGAGTATATGGTGGACCTGTTTTGGGTAGAGATGGGTTTGAAAGTGGAGATGTCGGCGAGAACAACCTGTAATTTTTCTTTATAATCTGTAGTATTCATTATAACCGTTTGTGAACCTTTATCTGATTGCATAATGGCTAAATGGTTTTTCTGCCGCAATTTTCTGCTTGCTCCCCTCTGTTCTTGCTGTTTGTTCCATTCGCTCCCGTTCTGCTCGTTCAGTTTGTTCCTTTGTAATCAGTTTGGACACATTGCCAGAGACTGCCCAGTACCCAAGGATACGTTGACATGCGAGGATGCGGTCAAACGGGGAACAAGGAAAGAAATTGCACAAGACCCAAAGAAGGACTAAAAGTAGCCAACCTGGAAGTCGAAGGACTGAAGACTGTCCCGCCAGATGTATATTTGAAGGACGCCAAGATCGACAACAAGGAGACCGTGAAAGCAATGATAGACACCGGGAGCAGCAGTTGCCTATTAAGAGAATCGGTCGCAAGGAGGATCAACGTCGACATCGAACCAGACTCGACTAGTCTGTACGGCATCGGTAACCAGACCGCACCAGCTGCCAGGACCGTTGGGAAGACGACAGTTGACCTGGAGATTGATGGCGTCGTCGGAAAAGAAATCGCTGTATTCATTGTTAACGATGATGCCCAACCTTATGACCTACTAATTGGAAGAACATGGACAGATCTACCCTACGTATCCTTCGCCAGAATCGGTAAGGAACTGCATATTGGCTATTCAACCGAATTTCCGTTTGCTAATCTGCAAGAAGAAATCAAGTCGCGTCGCGTTGAACTGAGAGCAACCGAGACTGTTCAGTTGGGAAGCGACTGCATTAACTTTGCAAGTGCAATTACAGACGAGGTAAGGGACAGATACGTATTGTTCACAGGAGTAGACGACTGTGTCAATTCTCTATTGGAAGTGGTCGATGTAAAGACGACCGTACCCATCATCTCAGTTGGCAAGGGCAATTTGAGAGTAAATAAAAACTAATGCATAGGTCGAGTTGAACTGCTGAGCCCTGATGCCATTGTTGTTAACCTGGACGTTTCAGAGGATTCGTTTCAGACTAAAAGTGAAGAGAAGAGGGAAGGACAGGACCAAATGAAACGAAAGCCCCCCATACTGCCTGAGGACGTCAACATCAATCATTCTCTGACTCCGAAAGAGAGACAAGAAATCCTCGACGTAGTGAATGAATATAGAGACTGTTTCGCTCTTGGTATGGGTGAATTAGGGTGCACCGATGTCACCAATATGGACATCAAGGAGGTTGATGGAAGCAAGCCAGTCTGTCTGAGACCGTACAAGACGACTGCAAGTGAACGCGAAGCAATCAGGGAGATTGTTAGAGAGTGGAAGGACAATGGAATAGTCACGGAAACTAGATCACCCTACGCTAGTCCCGTCCTACTTGTGAGAAAGAAAACTGGAGATCATCGTTTGGGGGTGGATTATAGGAGACTCAACATTCAAACAGTTAAGGACAAGTTTTCTTTACCGAGGATAGACGACCTTCTGGAAGGCCTACGGAATGCGAAATTCTTCACCACTCTGGATCTGGCGCACGGATATCTGCAGATACCACTGACTGATAAGGCAAAACAAAAGACAGCATTCATCACCCCAGATGATACAGGTCAATTCGAAAGGATGATTTTTGGACTCGCCAACGCACCAGCAGAATTCTAAAGACTGATGCACACTGTTATAGGTCCGCTGCTGAACAAGAAGGCATTCTGCTATCTCGACGACGTGATTATCCCGGCAAAGGATTGGCGGGAGATGATCGAAAGGTTAAGGGAAGTACTTGAAAGAATAAGATCAGCGAAGTTGACACTGAAACCCTCTAAATGTGAGTTCGGAAGAAGGGAAGTTGAGTTCCTAGGGTATGTCATCATTACAGGCGGACTTAAGCCAGGCCCAAGAAAGATCAAGGCGATAGAATTATTTCCAGAACCCAAGAATGTCCACGACATACGACGCTTTCTGGGACTGACGAACTTCTTCAGACGATTTGTAAAGGACTTCGCGAGGAAAGCAGAACCGCTAAGCAGACTTACAAAGAAAGGTACACAATTTGAATGGAAGGAAGAACAGCGAAGGTCATTTGGAGGACTTCGAAATGATCTGGTCAAATATCCGGTACTAACTCATTACAACCCTGAACTTAAGACAGAAATACAATGCGATACGAGTGCTGAGGGACTAGCAGGAATGTTGCTACAGGAGGACGAAGACTGCAAATGGCGCTTGGTCTACTGTGTGAGCAAGAAGACAACAGAGGCTGAGAAGATGCACCATTCAAGCAAATTGGAGCTGATGGCGATAGGGTGGACCTTGGATCGACTACGTCAGTTCCTCGTCTGAATCAAGTTTACAGTGGCTACAGATTGCCAAGCGCTGGTCTACATGAACGCGAAGAAGACTACAAATCCTCAGATAGCGCGATGGTACAATCTGATTCAGGAATACGATTTCGACATTCGGCATAAACCAGGAGAGAAGATGGCCCACGTAAACGGAATGAGCAGAGCTCCAGTCGACAACCCTAGAGACACGATGGAGGAAATCGTGGAGAAAAACCTCGAAGTATGCTTCACAATCACACTGGAAGAACAAACCATGATGATTCAGCATTCCGACCCTGAATTGAGAGACCTGATCCAGATCTTTCGAAAGGACCCGTGTGATAGAACAGTAGGAGAACAAAATAGAATTAACGACTACAGCTACAAACGAGGCAGACATTTCCGCATGGTAAAAAATGGAGAAAAGGAACGAGCCCTGTATGTTATACCCAAAAGTATGAGGAAAAGTTCAGTTGTTAAATTCCATGATATAATGGGACATTTTGCGGTTGATAGGACTGTCAACAAAATTGAGGAATTGTACTGGTTTCCTTCAATGAGACCGTTTTCCATCGTACATGTGGACCATGTAGGCCCTTTCGTGAGAAGTACAAGATGTAACCAGGAACCTTTAGTGATTGTCGATAATCGGACAAGATTTGTCCGATTAAGCCCTGTAAGGAATACATCGACGCAGAACGTCCTGACGGTAATGAAAAGCTTTGTGAATGATTTCGGACTACCCGACAAGATCATCAGCGACAGAGGGTCATGTTATACCTCAAGGCAATTTGAAGAATTCTGTCGAGGAAATGGAATACATCATACACTGAACTCTACGAAACATCCGCAAGGGAACGGGATGGTCGAAAAAGTGAACCGAACAGTATTGTCCACTATAGCAACCGGTATCGAGGTTCCGCGACGGAAGGATTGGGACCTGAAGATCAAGGAGGTAGAGCGAGACCTGAATAATGCGGTGAACAAGACGACGAATAAAACACCGTTCGAAACACTCCACGGCTATTCCCCTCGATTCCACGACGGGATACTTAGAAGATTAGCCGACGAAGATATGGATCCGTGGACCGAGCCGGAGAGAATTCAAGAGAGTGCGAGAACCCAAATTGAGAATAAACAAGAAATCATGAAGACGTACTACGATAAGAAGAAATGCCGTACACTCCAATTCGAAGTAGGAGAAATTGTAGTTATGAGGCATGTGCCCAAAATGACTGGTGAACCAATCAAGGCGCAACCCAAGTATCGAGGACCTTTGATAATCACCGAGGTTCTGCCAAGCGACACGTACAGAGTGACTCAGTTAAGCGCAAGAACCGGTGGACGGTTCTACACGACAACGGCCCATATCAGTCAACTGAAGTCTTGGCACAGTGAAGAAGATGATTCAGCTACAGAAGAAAGTCCGGACGAGGAGTCAGAAGAAGAAGACACCCTCCGACGCAACCCACGACGTTCCTGCAACGCAAGGTTCAATCGAGGACGATTGAAATCCAGGAATGGCCGAATGTAGGCGCCATCCCGACCAGAGAGCAGCAGACAAACGGAATATAATAGACAGAATATGGAAGCCGAGCTCCCCAGAAAAAAGGGGATACACCGGCGCTGACGTCACGCCACCACTACGCTGCGGACTTTGTTTTTGTTGTCCCCCCCCCCCACTCGTTTGTTATTTTGTAACTATTGTGTTGGAGCGGGTCGCTCCTTAAATAAATGCATGAATTAGTTTATAATTAAATGGAATTCCTTCTTTCTTTTTCCCAGTAAGAGACGCCTACGGAAGCCAACAGTATCTAGTGACACTAGTTCGTATGGCAGGACCGCTGGAGGGAGTTGTCCCAATTCTCCGTAGATAGGTCTTTTTGGTGGTTTGACTAATTGGCATATTGAACAGGCTCTTTACATGTGTCCTGATGTCATTTGTCATGCCGTCCCAATAGTATTGGGCTGCGATCAGTCTGGTCATCTGCGAAATGCCGGGGTGATTGAAATCTCGATGGGCTCGTTGTAGTAGGGTGCCACGGAGTGATGGTGGAACAATTACACTGGTCAACAATATTTTTGCACAAGAGAACCTGATTATGTTTCTAGTGTAACAAAATTCTAATCAGAAATTTCCCATCACATATGGTTTTTGCGTGACGGTCTTTTTTTAGTATTGGGATAAATACAGTAAAAATGCAAACAATGTTACGTAAGCAGTTTTGCATAACCCTTATTACATCACACTGTTTTATGAAAAAATATTTTTCTTTGTCCACAAAGAAATAGCATCTTATCTACATGTCCTGAATCCAAATATACCATTAGTTTTTTTTCTATTACGCAATATTTCTGAGATACACCTACTTGAAATTTGGAAATATTGTTAATATATAGGCATATATGAAAGAAACATATTTATTTATTGAAAAGCAGTGACAGTGGATTTTCTTCTATACTTTGCTTGTGGTATATCCCTCTTGAGTGTCCAGCAGTAGTCGGCAAGCGTGGCGGGACTCCATTTACCTTGGTACCGCTTCTCCATGCTTGATATATCTTGATGAAACCTCTCACCATGCTCATCGCTAACTGCGCCAAGATTGTCTGGAAAGAAATCTAGATGTCAATGCAGGAAATGGATCTTGAGGGACATGTTACATTCCAGTGCCTTGTAGGAAAGCAACAGATCATTAACTATGTCTCGGTAATTTTCAACCTTGACACTTCCTAAGAAGTTTTTGCAAACGTTTCTAAAGGAATTCCATGCTGCTGCTTCAACTTCATTCAAACTATTTTGAAAATTTCCATCCTGCTGCAATTCTCGAATCTGAGGTCCAACGAAAATGCCTTCTTTAATCTTCGCTTCACTTATACTAGAAAATTTTTGTTTTAGGTAGGCAAATCCACTGGCATTTCGATCCATTGCCTTGACAAAGTTCTTCATTAATCCCAGTTTAATATGTAATGGTGGTAAGTAAATATTTTCTGAATCGATCAGGGGTAGATTTGCAATATTTTTATATCATGGAGTAAAGATTTTACGGTTTGGCCAGATTTTTTTTTTAATGTAATGCCTTTCCCTATCTCTGCTATCCCACTCACACAGAAAACAACAAAATTTTGTATATCCAAGCTGTAATCCACGCAAGAGAGCAACGACTTTAAAATCGCTGCATATTTTCCAACCGTATCTTTCATATTCTATCTTTTTCAAAAGCAGTTTCATGATTTGGTAAGTCTCTTTCATGTTGGATGCATGTGCTATTGGCACTGATGGGAACTTTTTTCCATTGTGAAGGAGAACAGCTTTCATACTAATTTTTGAAGAATCAATGAATAAACGCCACTCTTCTGTATCATGGTCATGACCAAGCGCTTCCATTAGACTAACAACATCATTTCAATATACTAAATCATTCTCTTGTGAATAGAAGTCTTGAAATTCATCTTGACGCTTGCGAAAAAAGCATACTTTTGGGCCTTTATGCAGCAGATTCCAGCCTTTTAACCTAGAGCCTAAAAGTTCACTCTGTTTTTTGGATAAATCTAAATCACGTACGAGGTCGTTCAAATCTCCTTGGGTTAATAAATGAGGTTCAGATAAAGCACCTGCTTCAAAATTTGTGTCATCCCACTGTTGCTCTCGTCTATCTGATTCATCGTCACTAAATATTACATTTTCAGGAGGCTGTGGAACAGGTAAAATATCACTATGAGGAACCGGTCTCATAGCAGAAGGCAAATCTGGATGTAATACCTGTAGTCTTTGTCAAACAAAAATAACAGTCTGAAGAATGGTCTTTAGGTTCCCTCCATATCATTGGAACCGCAAAAGGCATATGACGTTCACCTTTAATCCACCCTGTAAGATGTCGAACACAAATTTCACAACAATGATGAGGAGCCCAAGTCTTATCTTGGTCACAGACTTTAAAGCCAAAATAAAGTTCATAGAACTTTTTGATGAGCGGTGTAAAGTTTCGCCTTTGAACTTTGAAAGTTAATTCCCACAAATATAACAGAAAATATCAGGAATATTAATGCAACGCCTCGGCATATTGACACAGTCTAGTGCAAACGATTTATAAAAGCAAATCGATAGAGAAGAATAAACTAATCACTTCAAATTTACCTGTCACTTCTGCTGCAAATCTATTAAACAAATCGTTAGGTTCAATTTAAATATATATTATTATTTATTTAAGTAACCCAGGTTCCTGGAGTGTACAGAAGTCGCCAACTACCCGGGATGTCCTTCTGACCTAAGTCTTCTTGGATTTATGTACAATGCCAGTGGAAGTCCAATTAATGAGGTGTTGCCAGGCAGATTTCTTTCTTGTGAGATTTTCTACGGATGCTAGACATATGTTGGTGGAAGGTTGGGCAAGTGAAGAGGAGGTGGTCTACGGTTTGGTCTTCATCTTGGCAGTGGGGGCAAGTTGGGTCTTCTTTCGATACCGTTGCAAGGTCTGCCTGAATGTAGCCATAGCCGGTCAGGATTGTTGTGGAGGTAGATCCATGCTTGATGTTTCGAAGCATTTGGAGGAGTAGTTTCGGGGTAGCAGCAAATCTTCGTAGATTTCTGGTGGAGTAATCTTGGATGTAGAAGTCTGTCCACATTTTGAGGGCTATCTGTTCTTTTTTACCGTGCGCGACGCTCTTTGAGAGGGTGGTAAAGGATAGTGGCAGATTAGAATGTGCTGCAGCCTTTGCCCGCTGATCCGCCAGTTCATTTCCAGGAATACCGCTGTGGCCTTTGATCAGCAGAGTTGCACATTTGGTGAAAAATTCAGGTTGTAGATTATTTCCGCAATTAGTTATGTTCTTGGGGGCCAAGACCTACATATGGCTAATAGAGCTGATTGGCAGTCTGAGGCAATGATAAAGTATTCTTTCGGGAAATTCATGGTGATTTTTGTTGCGTAGAGAATGACAAGCAGTTCAGCTTGGAACGCTGAGCACTCCTGGTGGAGTTTAAGTTGTATGGTTTGTAGAGGAGGTGGTAGGATGACTCCAGCCCCAACTCCTTCTGATGATTGGGATCCGTCTGTGTAAATGGTGGTGACATTTAGTTGTAGCGATTTGGTAAAATAGATTATCTTCCGTAATGGGGGATAGGGTAAAGAGGGTAAAGACTTGGGCGTGATTCGTAGTGGCCCGTTTTCAAGGTTTTTAAATATTCTATGTGAGCCTTTATAGAGATATCGAGTGGGGGACAACCCGTCAATGAGATAGCTGGTATTGTCGGTGTGCATGGACCACCTCTTATTATTGCTTTCGCATATTTGTAGTGGAGACTACGTAGCTTGCGAGCCCCATTTGTGTCATATGCACGTTTTCCCCAGACACCAGAGCCATATAGTAGCGCTGGGAGAACGACTCTCTTGTAAATTTTGTGTCCGGAACTGAAGGTTGAACCAAATTTTCCTTTTATGGTGCTAGTGAGCCTTGGGAGTATCCATCGGTATTTGAGTAAACTGTTATTGAGATGTTTAATAAATTGTCTCTTTGAATCAATGGTAATACCAAGGATTTTAATTGTTTTGTTGATTGCAATGGGCTGGTCAAGAAGTCGGATGCTGTCCTTGTTTGGCCATCTTGGTTTGTTTCTGTAAAACATGCATGCTTGAGTCTTGTGGGGATTTACCAACATTCCATGCCTTCTGCACCATTGTGAGAAATTTTCAAGAAAATTGTTTATTTGACATTTAGGAAGCTTTGGGGCCACCTGCACCATTAGTGTGAAATCATCTGCGAAGCCCAATAATTCGCTCTTTCTAGGTTTTTGCAAGGTAAATGCTTTTCTTGCAATCATATTGAAGAGGATGGGACTTAAAGCCGCTCCTTGTGGGACTCCACGGAGTGACAGAATGTGAGCAGTGTGTCCCCATGCGCTATAGGCCATTTTTTCTATTTATTAAATAGCTGGTAATTAGTTGTATTAATTCCTTAGGGCAGCTAACCTCTCGTAGGGCTTCAATGATAGAATACCTATGTACGGTGTCGAAGGCTCTTCTAATGTCTAGCTGATAACTAGTGTTTTCTCCCCCTCTTCCATGTCCCTGTCTATGAATTGGTTTATTGCAGCTAGGGCGTTTTCGGCTGAATTGCAAGGAACAAATCCAAATTGGAGGGGTGAAACCAATTGTGCCGGTCTGCTAGCCATTGTAGTCGAGTCAAAATGCAACGCTCAAATACCTTGGCTAGGGTGTTGAGGAGAGCAATTGGGCGAAATCTTTCCAGTGGGTTTTCTGCTGTGCTGTCCGGTTTGGGTATGAGGACTAAAAGGCCGATTTTCCAGGGTGATGGAAAATGGCCGAATCTTAAACACTTGGATAAAAGTCCTGCAAGTAGTTAATGTAGGGGAGGACCTCCTAATTGAAGGCACTTTGCTCCAAGTCGATCAGGGCCTGGAGATTTCTTTAGTCCGCAGCATTTGATGGCCCGAAGTACTTCAGCGTCGGTGAAGTCTGGCTCAATGAGGCCAGAAAACTGTATTAAGGGGCCGAGGCTGAGATATTGGTGTGTCAGGCAGACAAAAGTGCTGCAAGATTTTTTCACAGGTTTCCTCTGGTGTATAGGGGGTTCCGTCTGATTTTTTTGAGTAGTGGAGGTCCTCTTTGGGTGTTTCGTCCTTTGGAAATATATTTGTGGACAGAGCTCTAAGCGGCTGAGGATACTTCTTGACAGAGGTTTATCCATGATAGGTGTTTGGCTCGTCTTATCTCGGCTCTCAGCCTGTTGTGACATGCTCTGTAGAGCCCTTTGAAGAAGTTTCTAATGGGCGTGGATGTGCACTGCGAAAGGCGCCTTAGAGAAACTACTACATTGCGGAGTTTTGCTAAGTCTTTATTCCACCAGGGTTTTGATGGTCTGTTGTCTTTCTTTTTTCTTTTCATGGATATGTTGCAGGCCTCTTGAAGGATTTTGGTAAGAATATGCACCACATCATCTATGTCCTGGTGTGTTGATGCGGCATGGAGACGTGAGACTGCATGTTGCAGAGAGGAGCCAAGGAATGTAGTGAAGGCGCTTTCCACACACGTCGATTCAGCCCAGGAAGTATTTTGCGCTGGGGATATTGTATCTTGGATTGTAGTGAGGATCGGTAGATGGTCTGTGAATGCCATTTCGGGGAGGCATGTTTTAGTTGCTCGGGCGGCTAGGGGAACTGGAAGCCAAGGTTACATCGATGGTGGAAGACTGGTGACCGTTGCTCCAAGTGTATTGCACAGGAGCTCCCAGAAAGTGTAAGTTTGTGAGCATAGAAGATGCTTCCAGACTAGCGCCTCGAGCATCACGGACTGCACCGAGACCCCAGGTAGGGGAGTGGGCGTTGGCGTCCATGCCTGAAACACTTGGTATGGCACATGTGGTAATGATGGATTCGAGGGTCGGAAGAAAGTCATATTCTGTTGTATCATGGTGACAGTAGGCTGAACAAACTAAGAGGGCTTGTTTGCCTACCCAGACCATCGCAGCAGTGATGTTTGGGTCGGAGGAATCAACCTGTACAGGATGAAGGCTGGCGCGAATAACTAATCCCGAGGGATGTAGTTACCAGGTGGAGCAAACGTTAAAAATGTGCTATTGGGCCATCTGAAGTTTCGGGGGAGTTCCTGGAGCAGGATTACGTCTGCTTGTGTTTTGATTGCCATTTGGGAAAGTTCCAGAACAGCATCTGGTGACTTTCTAAGGTTGGCCTGTAGAACTTTGAGGGGTTTAATCATATTTTCTAATCTTGGATATTTGTGCCTTAACCAAGGGACATGCGCGGGATGTGGCTTGGTGGGTTAGTGCTTCAGATGAGATTCCTGCCTTTTTGGAGCAGTTATGACATTTCAGTGTGTTGCTTGGCATTCATGTCCCTCGTGTCCTGTTGTACCACATTTGTAGCATATGGGTTGGCGGCTTGGCAGGTCGATGCGCGGTGGTTGAAACCGCAGCATCTGTAACACTGCTTTAGAGAATAGCTTTTCTCATAACGGTGTAGTAGGCTTGCGATGGGGATCTTACCACGTTGTTGCAGAGTCTTTTGGCGGCGTCATCGTCCACTTCGACGAATACTGTGGTGTAACCTTTTGGATTGGGTTTGGGTCGATGTGCAATTCTGAAGTGTCTTTTCCCTGGTAGATTCTTGAATGATGGGTTGTTTTCCAGACTTTTAAGGATTTCTTCATTTTTGGTGCTGTCTTCTACCCCAAAGATACAGTATCTGGGGTGGATCGTTGGACGTTCGTGACAAGACAGTTCGATGGCATTGCAATGTTCAGCTTGGATGCTAGCTCAGCGGCGACATGTTTGGTTTTAGTGTGGATGACCAGCTTCCCTTTACCTTTCACTGAAGCAGCTACCTCGTTTGAGGGAAAGAGAGAAGGGTTTTTTGACTTTACTTCGCGGAGGATTTCTCGAGATTCTTTGGTAGGGTTTATGGATTTAATTACGACTTGGGATTCAAAGTCTCTTGCCAGGTTGTTATAGGTTGGTTTAACCTTCGAGGAGACAGGCGCTGGGGGTTTGGTCATGTCTGCTGTTTCAGCATATGAGGGTCTGGATGGCGTCTCTGCCATTGGCTTGGGGCGAGACTGTGCGAGGTTGATACCAGTGTAGGCATCCTGGAGAGCCAGCTCAGCGCAGGTCAGAGCGGAGTGAAGAGTTTTTATGAGGCTTCTGCGTAGATCTTCATTTAATTTAGCCTTGGTAGCGAGCGTATTCATTTGATTCACGCCGGTGTTGAAGTCGCAAGAGATTTGACCGAACTTGAAATCGAGATGTTTAGGGTCAGAGTCCATCTCGGAGCGATATCGTTTCACGCCTGATGGCTTGTTAATTGACATCATATCTTCTTTTTTTTAAATATATATATTAAAACTGTTAATGAGCAAATAGCATTACAGAGCTTGTCGTTATTTTTTAGTTGAAAGCAAAACAGATTATAATAATATATAATAATAAATTATATATATTCAATTGAAATTTCAATAATTTGTTATTTAAATTCATATTTATGATTCTTAAAGAGCAAAATTTAATTAATAACAAATGAAATAAAGCTTTTGGCTCCACATGCCAACTCTTCTTGTCAAAAATAAAGCGCTAGCTTAGTTAATGATGTAACTTAAAAAATGCTTACGTAACATTGGTTGCATTTATTACTGTATTTATCCCAATACTAAAAAAAGACCATCAGGCAAACACCATGGGTGATGGGAAATTTCTGATTAGATTTTTGAGTTCAGCATGAAAAGTTACACTAGAAACACCATCAGGTTCTCTTGTGCAAAAAAAAAGTTTTTTTTTGTAGACCTGTGTTATTTTAGTGACACCCCGTCGTGTGATAGTCACAAGGTCTTTGTCATTGAGGATATACCTTGTGTCCCTCCGTAATTCGCCCTGATGATCTTTTATTTGGGATGTGGATAGAAATCCGCAGAAAGGATTACGGGAGAGTAGGTCCGCTTCGTAATGACGCGAGCCCTTGAGGTTTTTGACCTCATAGTCGTGAGCTGAGGGTCGAAGGCTCCAACGAAAGAGGCGTCCGGTGGGGTCTTTTATGGTCTTTAGCCATTGTAAGGCGTGATGATCCGAGTAGATGACAAACCTTGTACCTAGCAGGTACACTCGGAATTTGTCAACGCACTCTACAATGGCTAAGCACTCTAGTTCAGATATAGTGTAATTACGCTCATAGGAACGCAACGCGCGACTGTAATATTGTACAGGGTAGATGTTACCGTCAGGATGTACTTGTTTGAGTACACCTGCGATGCCCTGCGTGGAGGCTTCGCAATAGACCTGGCATGGGAGCCCTTCAATTCGGGCCAATTCGGGTTCCAAAGTCATTTGGCGTTCTTTTTTAGTAATTGATTTAAACTAATTATGGAAACATTGGCTCCAGAGTCAACTAGGAATGGCATCTTTAAAGAATGAATGATAGGGGTTGAAACAATTGCACTTACAGGCGTATGCTGGTTTAGGGTGCAAGTAGGTTCATTGAGCTTCGGAGGAGTTCTGCTACCGAAGTTGGCATTACTTGGTTTCTCCCGAGCTCGTCGTTGCTGAGGTCTCGTAGACACCTGCAGGCCGAGTCGATTTTTGGTGTGCTCGACATTGTGGACCACAGGTCCGAAATGTCCGTTAGTAGGGCCCTCACTGCTGACACTGTGCGTGCCAGTGTTGTCCGCCACAGTAACGGCAAGGATATGGTGGGGTCTTGTCCACGGTGGTGGAAGGTTCTCTGCTCTGGCGCGGTGATCGTTGTTGGGCAGCTTTAGTGCTGGTGTTATCCCCTTCGTATGCCAGCTGCTGGGCTAAGCACAACCATTCTTCTGGTTCCGAGGGTTGTGCCATCTTTAAAAGGTTGCCATAGTGACGTGGCACACCGTTGGATAGTGCTTGCACGATGGCACTCTTGGGGAGGTTCATCGCCAATCCTATTCGGACCTTGTTCTTGTAGTAGGTCTCGATCTCGGCCATCGACGTGCATTTAAGCTCATAGAACTCTTGAAGAATGAAGCTAGGGCGTCGGGAATAGACGGCGCAGAGTGACTCCTTGACCTCTTCATAAGTCTTATTGAGTAGAGCTAACTCTTGTGCAATTTTGCGAGGTTCGCCTCTGAGTGATGATAGAGCCTTTCGAGCTTGGCGTGCTGGCTCTAAGTTGTGGAAGTTCGGCTGAGACTCAAGTTGTGAGAAGAAGTGTGCGGCAGGTTCATCTCCGTCGTAGGTGATTGTTTCTTCAGGCTCACGGTTTAAAAGTTGGTCGAGACAGAGGTGAGAGCTCGAAGAGAAGCGGCTACAGTAGAGTCGGTCGTTGAGTCTTGTGGAACTTGGTTGTGGGTTTGTCCGATCATCGTGGTATTGCTTCTTGTTTTCTTCATACTCTGGTATATGAGGGATTTGCTTCTCGGCCAGGTCTTATCCTGTCGACTTTTATGTGGTAATAATAAAATAATAAGGTGGGGAAAGAGAAATAAGGACACCACAATTTGGAAGAGGAACCCAGACAACCAGAGAGAGACAGGTCTGCCACCGCTGAGCGGCCGTTCGTATCGCACACAATCACCAACTGTCCTAAAAGTCCCAAGGTGTTGACGGACGGGCCCCATTTGCCGCCCCTTGGAATGTCGCTGCTGTCTCAATTGACCGGACTTTACATCCCGTCTCTCTCTGGGCTGGCTCTAGGTTTGCTTTATTATTCCTGGAAGAGTATATATTATGACATACACGTATATATTAAAAATAAAAAAGGCATATCCTGACCAAGAGCACATGTGCTTTTCACATATATAGAAGCATAGGGCGCCTCTCCCGTAAAAACCAGACGCCATATATTGACCGTCGCCGCTAACTAACGGCCTCGGGTCGGTGACAAAGCCACAACACCACCTTTGGCAAACTGAGAAGCATCCACCTAGAGACCATGGTTTCGGGCTAATAGCCTTCGTCAGCCTAGGGCGGACTTTATTCTATGAGATCCACACGGGATCTAATGGAATCTTCACAATCTACCAAAGAGATGTTTTGCTGGCAAGGTGGCTGGGCCAAATCTATGGCTAGAATATATATAGAAAATTTGCCGGAAGGAAATTGATCCATAGAAGCGAAGGGTGCCTCTCCCTTCAAAGTAATATATATATATTTAAAATATAATTTAAAAAAAGTATCTTTTATTTTTTTTCTATTGTTTATATATATATATATATATATAAAGAGACAAGGGTCGCCTCTCCCGTCAAAATAGACGTCTAAAACAGACGCCATCTATTGACCGTCGCCGCAACTAGCGGCCTCGGGTCGGTGACAAAGCCACAACACCAGCTTTGGCAAACTGAAAAGCGTCCACCTGGAGACCATGGTTTCGGGCTGATGGCCCTCGTCAGTCCAGGGCGGACTTTATTCCATGAGATCCACACGGGATCTAATGGAATCTTGACAATCTGCCAAAGAGGTGTTTTGCTGGCAAAGTGGCTGGGCCATATCTATGGCCAAAATATAGATGGAAATTTTGCCGGGAGAGGCGACCCTTGTCTCTTTAGATCATTTTCCTCCCGGCAAAATTTCCATATATATATATATGTGTGGGATCGGTGCGAATTACCTTTGGAAGTTGGCTGAGTTGATTGTTTGTGGTGAGCGCAGTCGTTTGCTGAGTTGGTAAGGTATTCACAAGGGAAAATAACGAGGACACAGAGTTGAGTTGAAAAAGGCTAGCAATCTAGGGAGAAAGGGGTTGAAGTTATTTGACTGAGTTGGCTCTTAACTATGGCTGTTCACATTATTGATGATGGGACTTATCTGTTCGTGGGGGAAAGGGTGGTTGGCTCCTAACTCGTTGCTGTCCAGGTCCCAACTTGACTCTATGGTGCCACACTCCTGACTGACTAAACTCGGTACGCGATTTAACAAGAAAACTCTTTAGGGTTCTGATTGGCTGGTGGTTTTTACGTGTAAGCCTTCTATTGGTTCCTAGCTAATATTCCTATTCTCTCATTGGGTCTCTGCTATCCTTTGTTCTGGACTTGTGCTGACCTGACCCAGGAAATACTAGGTTCTTGAACCCAGTTTTATGAGTTCCTGGATAATAAAACCTGCTAATGATTGCTTCCTCTTTTGGCCTTTCTCTAAATCTTTCTCCCAGATTTTCTAAGCCTTGTTTTTATTAAAATCTTTTAAAACATACATTGCATACATATTGTGGTGGAGTTACATCCAGTTATGTACAAATTATGACAGATGCGCCCCCTACATGCGAAGAATTCTCGAAGGGGTTAGCCTGAGTGAGTTCTGCAAAGAGAAAAAATAATTTTGTGGGAAAATTAGTTGTGGTTATTGAGAGGCTATATACAAGCATTGGTGGTGATATAAGAGATAAAAGAGAATGGTGTTGAGGATATATAGATAGCGTATAATTAATAGAAATCAAAAATTTTAATTGTAAGACATCAAAATGAATGCTATGGTACATAGTGGGAAAAAAAAAGAAAAGACAATGCGCCTAAACGATATTCTACTCGAGATTGGGAATGAAAACGAGGGAGTTCTATTAGGTCTTTTGAGAAATCAAAATAATATAAAAAGTTGGAAGAAATCAAAATGAGTGCTTGATGCATGGTGAGAAAAAAGAGAAAAGAAAAATGCTTGGTGCATGGTGAGAAAAAAAAAGAAAAATGCCTAACCATATTCTACTCGAGATTGGGAAGAAAATCGAGGGAGTTCTATTAGGTCTTTTGAGAAATCAAAATAAAAAGTTGGAAGAAATCAAAGTGAATGCTTTGTCGCATGGTGAAAAAAGAGAAAAAGAAAAAGGCTTTTTGTAAATCAAATAAAAAAATAAAATATCTAATTTTAAAAGAAAACCAGTGAGTTTTCGTTGATAAAATTTGTCTTGTTATTGAATTAAGAACAAAATAAAAGAATTGGTTATATAAAAGGGTAAATAATTGATTAAAATAAATGATAAGTATTTGAATTAAGGTAAAATGGTAAATTTGATTAAGTATTTTGGATTTAAACATAAGAAAATAATGTAAATGAATGAGATAAGAAGAATGTATAGCGAGGTTCGCAAACTCGCCTTTTATAATCAAAATTATATGCCACAATCTATGTCAACGCCACAATTAATTCTGTAGAATTTTTTGTCTTTCCCGTGCGACTCATGGGTAGAAACATGATCTGTCCCAATTGTGCTGCTTTATATTATGTATACAGGAGACATGGGAATCTAATTAACCTTACGTGTATTACGTCTTTGTGTTTGTGTTGTTTTTCGAGACCTCAATGCCGAATGTAGTATGTTAATATGTCCCGAGCCTTAATGCGTTCTAGGGATTTTTATGCAGTTCCCTAGGGCACTTAAGTTATGCTCGCCCGATACCCACTTTTTTATTTCGGGTGTCAATACCGGAGTCAAAATCTTTGAATACAGGGCCCGAGGAGAGTCCTCGACCCTTCAAAAAATGGTTGTTTATTCCATCGGAAGAAACGTAAGCTCGAAAGCTTAGCTACCCGATTTTACTTATCATTTAAGTGGCAGTATGCGTGCTTTTGTTCATATTTGACCTTGAGGTCTGCGTGTTGTGCATGGGTTGTGATGTTGTTAAAAGTCTAAGGTCTGGGGTGTCTAGGTGTAGGTGGGATATGTGCCTAGTGTGAAAAAATGTAGAGTTTTGGAAGTCTTTAAAAGAAAATAGAAATGTAAACTCATTTGGAATTGTCTGTAACGTATTAAGTTTTTTTGTGAGAATGTAATTAAATGGTGTTTTCTGTAAAAGTCGATATGTAGGCTGTTATATATTCATAGAGATTATTTATTATCATCATTTGCTTGTATAAATACTTTTTTTTATTAAAATGTATGTATGCAAAAATGACTAGCGTTGCGTTGTAAATCTTTTAAAAGTAGATACATAATAATTGGCGACGAAGGTAAATCTTTTATTTTTACTAAGTTAAAGCTGAGGTAAATCTTTTATTTTTACTAAGTTAAAGCTTAGGTAAGTGAACTTTATTTTTTTAATGGCAAATTTTGGAAGTATAGAATCTTTTGATCCCAAAAATCCAGAGAAATGGATGGTGTATTTGGAAAGAATGAATTTTTTCTTCCTGGCTAATGATATTGTAAAGGCTGAAAGACTAAAGGCTATATTTATTACGCTAATAGGCGCTGAAACTTATGCATTAGCAAGATCGTTGGCCTCGCCAATAGAATTATCTCTCGTAGAATATGATAACTTAATTAAATTGTTGACGGATCATTTTTGTCCTAAGCCAAATATAATTGTACAAAGATACCATTTCAATAAAAGAAATCAAGGCACAGAATCGGTATCCGCCCATGTGGCTGAACTAAGAAAGTTGAGTGAAAATTGTGATTTTGTTGATTTGGAAGATCGATTGAGAGATAGACTAGTGTGTGGATTGAGTAAAGAATCAATAGTGAAAAAATTATTATCTGAAAGCAATTTAACTTTTGAAAATGTACTGCTACGCTTCAGAGAGTCTGGACTTCGTCTTAAAAGAGACAAATGCAAATTCTTCGTGTCTGAAATCGATTTTTTAGGACTAAAAATTGACTATAGAGGAGTTCATCCATCTGATGAAAAGCTAAGAGCTATTAAAGACGCTAGACCGCCATGTAATAAAAAGGAGTTAAAGTCTTTCCTTGGACTTTTGAATTACTATGAAAGGTTTTTAAAAAACAAATCCACAGTGGTTGAACCGCTCCATAGACTGTTGAATAGTAATTCACCTTGGAAATGGAGAAGAGAACACCAAAGATCTTTTGATAAGGCTAAAGATTTGATTAGTTCTGAATCGGTGATGGCTCTTTTTGATGATAATTTACCAATTTTGATCAACTGTGACGCATCAGAGTATGGTATTGGCGCCGTTTTGTCTCAAATACACCATGGAGTGGAAAGACCAGTTATGTTCGCCTCCCGTACTTTAAATAAAACCGAAAGAAGATATGCAGTAATTGATAAAGAGGCATTAGCGGTTATTTTTGGTGTATCAAAATTTTCGCAGTATCTTCTAGGGAGAAAATTTAAGATATTAACTGATCATAAGCCCCTAGTTGGAATGTTCAACCCAAAAAAGCCGATACCTCAAGTGCTATCGCCGCGCATGTTGAGATGGTGTTTGACTCTGGCTGCGTTTACTTATACTATAGAGTATAAACCGGGAAAAGTAAATTGTAATGCCGATGCATTAAGTAGACTTCCTTTAAATGAATGTCCAAGTGTAGTTCCGAACCCTTCAGAGGTGTTTTTTATAGAATCGGAACATGCTGTAATTAATTCTTCGGAAGTGGCAAAACTAACTAGTAAAGATCCAATCCTTTCTAAGGTTAAATTCTGGGCAATGAATGGGTGGCCTGAAAGGAAAGTTGATGATAAATTTAAAGATTTTGTCTCCAAATCTAATGAAATATCAGTTCATAAAGATTGTTTATTGTGGGGGAGCAGGGTGATTATACCTGAAAGATTAAGAAAATATATTTTAAATCTTTTACATGATACTCACATTGGCATAGTGGGGACAAAAGCGCTAGCTCGAGGATTATGCTGGTGGCCCAAGATGGATGGAGATATTGAACGGATGATATCCAGTTGTGCGGTTTGTTTGTCGCGTAGTCACGATCCGCCAAAAACTGACGTATATCCTTGGATTTGGCCATCAAGACCTTGGTCGAGACTACATATTGATCATGCGGGTCCCTTTCAAGGAAAACTTTTTCTGGTTGTAGTAGATGCCTATTCTAAGTAGATTGAGGCTAAAATCGTATCTACAACATCTACTGAAACTACCATCAATAGCCTAAAGGAAATATTCGCGACCCACGGGTTGCCGGATGTGATAGTTTCAGATAATGGTACGTCCTTCACATCGGAACTTTTCAAGACTTTCTTAAAAAGAAATGGCGTAAGGCACATCTTGTGTGCGCCTTATCATGCAGCGTCAAATGGGCAGGTGGAGAGAGCTATTCAAACGCTTAAAAATCTGTTAAGAAAGAACAGCTCGGGAAATTGGACGACTAGGTTATCTAGATCGTTGTTATCCATGAGAATAGCTATAAACAGCACGACGCAAAAATCCCGGCTCAGTTGTTGATGAACAGAAACCTGAAGAGTCTCTTAAATAAATTTCATCCTGAAAGTGTGTCGGAGGGAAGGATACGACAGGAGGACAGGTTCATAAGAAATTGGAAACCCCATAGAGTAGTAAATGAAGGACAGGCAGTTATAGCACGAGGGTACCATGGCCCCAGATGGCTACCAGGTGTAGTGCAAGAAAAAACTGGTCCTGCTTCTATCAAGGTAGAGACAGATGACGGAGATATTTTAAACCGGCATTTAGATCAAGTCAGAGGTTGTGAAGAAAGTGAAGCAACTCCGTCTACATCGTCAACTCCACAAGAGTCAACTAATATTGAAGACCCCCAAGCTGATCAGGAAATAGATCCTACTGGTGAAGCATCGGGTCCTACTTTGAGAAGGTCCTCAAGATTAAGAAGGCCTTCGAAGTCTTTTGAAATGTAAATTTTTGTTGTGGGGAGAAGTTGTTATATATTCATAGAGATTATTTATCATCATCATTTGCTTGTATAAATACTTTGTTTTTAATTAAAATGTATGTATGCAAAAATGACTAGCGTTGCGTCGTAAATCTTTTAAAAGTAGATACATAATATAGGCTCAAACTGGAATCCCAGATTGGTGACAAAATTTGTGGACGGGGAAACGTGGTGACCTCAATCTAATTCGTCCAAGAGGGGCCCACGGTTCCCTGCTGGCGTAATTTGAGGCCGGAAGAATGGCGGTCGTCTTTGTCGCGAGCGGGGTTTCCATTTCATTTAGGCTGCTAATTGTCCTCCTAATTGATTTCTGCCTTACGTCGGCTTGGGGTGTCTTAATTGTTTGCTGGCTGAGGCCCCTTTAAGTTGTCCAAGTTCTCCGCGAGAATCTCTCCCACGAGTGTTAGGATTTCTAAACTTGCTTGGCCTATATGGAAGACGGATTCATGGACGGAATTTCCTATATGGAAGATAGATTTTAAGACGGAATTTCCTATATGGACGAAGGATTTTAAGACGGAATTTCCTATATGGAAGATGGATTTTAGGACGGAATTTCCTATATGGAAGACTGCCTCCTGCAGCTGGTAAAGTCGATGGACTGGAAGGGTATATGTCAGTGTGTGATTTATAAAATTTATGGACGAGTCTATAAGGTAGAATCAGTAGACAGATAACAAAGATTAGGTGGAAATGGGATATTGGCACATCTTCTTCCATGTTGTTGCCATGAAATGTGGCTCTGGGATATCTGGTTGGACTTCTATTAATTGCGACTATTTTGAAACGGGGTGTTCTTGGGGAAGGGCTACATCGCATCTCTGGTTACTGTGGGTGAATTGCGTAAATCGTTTTTTGGAAAAGATGGTAGGATCTAGATGCTTGAAAGGCTCGTTGTTTGTTGGTTTGAATTTCAACGGTTCTGCTGGAAACAGTTCGGGTGTGAGATGTTTAAACGGGAACGTATAATTCTGTTTGTGTCGCACATGGTGTATCTTAATGGCGGGTGGTGTTATATATTGGATGTTTTCTGTATATAGTTTAAGTTTGTTGACGTG
>CP092880.1:39891135-40438493 GCA_030710605.1 Cordylochernes scorpioides
GATCGTATCAGTATCTCTTTAAGAGGTTGATTGGGTCTATCGATATGGACCACGTTTGGTGAGACGACCTCTAATATGGTGTATGGTCCTGTGAAATATGGGGCGAGTTTTCCTGTGTTGGGGTGATGATAAAATTTAACTAACACCAGGTCACCTATTTCGAAATGTGGCTGTTTGTGTCGTTGGTCATAAGTGTTTTTATCTTGTATGTGTTTGTTTTGGGTTCTTGTGTGTGCGATCTTCCTAGCTCTGTCGATGTCTGGATAAGGTGTGGTGTGGGTCAGAGTTCTGGGAGTAGGACGCCAAACATCAGATAGATGGGCGGAAAACCGGTGACAGAGTGTGGGGTATTGTTATATATAGTTGTAACTCGTTTGACAAACTTGGTCCTTTCGACCTTAGGATTCTCCAAATGTAATAGCCTAAGTTTTCCCGTGAGGGTGGCGTTTAGGCGTTCACATAGACCGTTGGCTTGTGGATTATTGCTAGTTGTGAGTAACGGGTGGATACTCCTGTTAAGCAGGAAGCTACTAAATTTTGGTGAAGTGAATGCAGGGGCTCTATCCGTAAGAAGGCGTTTCGGAGAGCCATCCTGTAATACTCGCTTGAGTACCTGTTGATAGGTGGTAATGCTGGTGGATTTGGATGGGAACGTCCATGTGTAGCGCGAAAAATGGTCGACTACAACATGGAGGTATATTTTGGTGTTTCCATATTTGGCAAATCCTGCTATGGTGTCGAGGAAGAGTAGGTCAAAAGGTCCTTTGGCTTCCGGTGGCTGACCTAATTCCCCGTAAGTGGGTCGCAATGGGCGTTTTGTTAACTGGCAGGTTGGGCAGGTTTTAACCTTTTGTGTAATGTCCTTTGACATGCCCTGCCAGTAATTATGAGCGGAGATGAGTCTTGTCATTTGTGATATACCGGGGTGGTTGTATTGTGTGTGTACTGTTTGTAAGAGTTGGTGGATGAGTGTTTTTGGGATAATAATTTTAGTTACACCTTTTCGGGAAACGGTATGCAGTCCATTGTGATCAATGGTCAGGCTAGAATCTCCCGATGGAGAAGGCTGATGGTTCTTAATAAGGGAGGCGTCTAACAACCCACAGAATGGGTTACGGAATAAGAGATCTGCCTCATATTGCTGTTTTCCTTTTATGTAGCGGACCTCATACTCGTAACTCGACAGCCGTAAACTCCACCGAAACAATCTGCCTGGCGGGTTTTTGATTGTCTTTAGCCACTGCAATGCGTGATGGTCAGAAAATATTGTAAATTTTCTGCCCATCAAATAGATGCGAAACTTCTCCACACTCTCAACGATTGCTAAGCACTCAAGTTCAGAGATGGAATAGTTTCGCTGGTGTGAACGCAGAGTGCGGCTGAAATACTGGACTGGATATACTTTCCCATCAGGGTGAACCTGTTTGAGGATGCCTGCTATACCGAGGGTGGATGCGTCACAATACACCTGGCATGGCAGGCCCTCTTTGTAAAGGTGTAAAATGGGGTGTTGTGTGAGGCTCTCTTTCAGGCTAATGAATGCCTTTTGGCAAGTTTCATCCCAGACCCACATGACATCCTTTTTGAGAAGATTGTTAAGTGGTGTCCGCAAACGGGCGTATTCCGGGATGAATTTGTTATAGACATTCACAGCGCCTAGAAAGGATTGTAGTGTTTTGCGGTTGTGGGGTTGTTTGATGGCGTGGATGATGTCTGTGTTGCATGTGAGCGGTGTGGTGGTACCAGCTGTGATGGTGTAGCCTAGAAAATTTATGGACTTCTTAAAAAATTCCCATTTTGCGAAGTTAAGTTGTAACTTCTCTACCTCGCAAAAGGCGAAAAATTGTCGCAGGTAGTTTTGATGTTCCTCCAGTGTGTTGGAGAAAATGATGAAGTCATCAAAATAATGTGCCACACAGTCAAGTCCGTGTCTCTGTAGGACCTGACTCATGGCTCTTTCGTAGATCTGAGGGCTGGTTTTCAACCCGAAAGGCAATCGAGTGGGCTGATATAACCCTTCGAGCGTGGCAAAGGCCAACAGTGGTCGAGAATCGGGGTGTATTGGGACCTGCCAATACGCGGAGGATATGTCGGCCGTGGGAGAAATACTTGGCCCGTACGAGACGGTCGAGTATATCCTCGATCCTAGGGAGGGGATGGACATCAGAGCTGATTAGCTCGTTCACCTTTCTATAGTCAATACAAAACCTTTTGGTCTTGTCGCGCTTGGTGACGAGAGTGACCGGGCTAGAGAAAGGTGAAAAAGACTGCTCGATAATGCCATTTTCCAGCATCTGTTGGACCTGGTTGCGGATTTCCTGTTGGTCACATATCGGAACACGATATGGACGTATGGTGATTATTTTGTCGGAGTTCGTGGGTATTTTTACTTGTGGGATCTTTAAGCATGGTACGCTGAATTTGTTTTGGGTGAAAATGTGGTTGTATCTTTGTAAAATTGTGGTGAAGTGGTGTGGATAGTGAGGGTTGTGTGTCGTATTGTAGCATGTGTATGGGGAAGAATTTTGTTGTGTTTTAGTATGAGTGTCGCGTTTGTTGCGCTGGTTGTGCATGTGACAGTTGTCTGACGACGTGTGGTCACCTATGTGCTCGGTGTGTGAGCTGTCCTGTTGGATGGACACGTTTTGTGCATTGTTGTTGTAAGTTGAAGCCGTTGTGGCCTGGTTATATGAGGGCATATAAAAAAGGCAATTGGCCTTAGTGAAAAAGTTGTGTCGTGCGTGACCAGATTGGCATGTGGGCGATCGGATTTTGACCAATGGATGCACCCAGTGGTTGCCATGTGCGGAGGGTTTGGGTGCAGGGCAAGTCCTTTGTGACATCGCTTGGCATTCCCAATACGTGCATTCATTGGGTACATGGTTGAAATAGTAGGTAGGGGTAGACAATGGAGCGCCAAGTTGGAATATAGTGCTTTGGTTGAAGTCTATTGTTGATTTAAAATTACGGAGGGTATTTATGCTTAGAATTCCAAATGGTAGAGGTACTTCCACCACATGGAAATTCTCTCTTCTAGTAATTTTACTTATTGTCAGATGGAGTACTATTTTACCTATTGTTGTTACAAGACCATTTATAGCCTGTAGGTCTATAGACTGTTCTTTTAATTTTAAATTAGGAAGTTTAGTATTTAACATTTTATACAGGTTATGTGGCAATATATTCAAACTTGCGCCTGTATCAATTAGGAATGGAGAGGGCAGTTCAGAGGTTAGAAAAAGTTTCATCGTCAACTGGGTGACGATAAAGGGTTGGGGCCTTCTTACCTCATTTTCGAAAGGCCTCAGCTGCTTGTGCGTCTTCGGCGTGGGGTGGGGGCGTGGGACGCTGTGCGTGTTGCTGTGTTGAGACCGTTTGCACTGTCCGTGCACTCGTGTGTAGATTTTGGGCTATTTGCACTGCCCTTGCGTTTGCGCGTGGTGTTGGGGCTGGCCTATGCCGGCATTCGCTGTGCCAGTGACGAGCGCCGCAGAACTTACAGTTGGACGGCGGAGTAGGTGCAGTCCATGCACCTGTTCGTCGGGGTGTGCTGGGGTTTGGACCCGACATGGTGGGCGGTTGTTCCTCGCGGTGTCGTGCCGTTGGTATGTTGGGCCCGTGGATCCGCTGTGCCAGTCGGAACCACTCTCCTAGGCTCTCAGGAGGTACCACGCGGACCAGGCGCTGGTCGGAGAACGGCAACCCTTCCGTCAGCGTCTCGAGGATCACCTCCTGTGGGAGCCTCAGTTGTAAACCCATGGCGGTTTTCTCCCGGTAGTACGTCTCCAGGTCTGCTTGTCCAGTAAGCTTCATGGCGAAGTATTTCGCGAAGGACGCTTCGCTGGATTCCGGATAGAGATCCAAGAGGATTTGCCTCACCTGGAAATAGCTCTGGGCGGCCAACAGGAGTTTCCTGAAGAATTCCAGGGGTTGGCGCGTCAGGTAGTTTGGCAGCCGGAGTAGCTTGTCGGGGTTTTCTACGTGGGCGTCATCCATCTTCCGGTCGTAGGCCTGGAAGAATTGGCGGTCGCTGTAGGATCCATCGAAGGGCGGGAGTGCCGCCCCTGGGAGGTCGGACGTCCTCGCCTGGGCAAGCGCCGCAGCTAACTGGAGCAGGACGCCCGCCAGGGGTTCAGGTTCCCTCCCGTTTCCGGTCGCCTCCTCCTCTCTCGATAGGTTACCGCTATTTTTGACTTCTGTGTCCGGGTCACTTTCCATTTTATCCTGTCGACTCTCTGTGGGATCGATGCGAATTACCTTTGGAAGTTGGCTGAGTTGATTGTTTGTGGTGGGCGCAGTCGTTTGCTGAGTTGGTAAGGTATTCACAAGGGAAAATAACGAGGACACAGAGTTGAGTTGAAAAAGGCTAGCAATCTAGGGAGAAAGGGGTTGAAGTTATTTGACTGAGTTGGCTCTTAACTATGGCTGTTCACATTATTGATGATGGGACTTACCTGTTCGTGGGGGAAAGGGTGGTTGGCTCCTAACTCGTTGCTGTCCAGGTCCCAACTTGACTCTATGGTGCCACACTCCTGACTGACTAAACTCGGTACGCGATTTAACAAGAAAACTCTTTAGGGTTCTGATTGGCTGGTGGTTTTTACGTGTAAGCCTTCTATTGGTTCCTAGCTAATTCTCCTATTCTCTCATTGGGTCTCTGCTATCCTTTGTTCTGGACTTGTGCTGACCTGACCCAGGAAATACTAGGTTCTTGAACCCAGTTTTATGAGTTCCTGGATAATAAAACCTGCTAATGATTGCTTCCTCTCTTGGCCTTTCTCTAAATCTTTCTCCCAGATTTTCTAAGCCTTGTTTTTATTAAAATATTTTAAAACATACATTGCATACATATTGTGGTTGGGTTACATCCAGTTATGTACAAATTATGACATATATATATATATATATATATATATATATATATATTGTTGGCTTCCGTAGGCGTTTCTTACTGGGAAAAAGAAAGAGAGGATCCAATGAAATAATTTAGTAGCGTTTATTAAAACAAAATCATAATAGTAAGCAACACATATAACAGAGAGTACCGTCGTCTTCCGGGTATTCCTTCTACTGGGGAGCTCGGATTCTATATTCTGTGCGTTTATAATCTGTTTATCTGTGGCTCTCTGGTCGGGATGGCGCCTACATTCGGCCATTCCTGGATTTCAATCGTCCTCGATTGAACCTTGCGTTGCAGGAACGTCGTGGGTTGCGTCGGGGTGAATCTTCTACTTCTGGCTCCTCGTCCGGACTTTCTTCTGTAGCTGAATCATCTTCTTCACTGTGCCAAGACTTCAGTTGACTGATATGGGCCGTTGTCGTGTAGAACCGTCCACTGGTTCTTTCGCTTAACTGAGTCACTCTATACGTGTCGCTTGGCAGAACCTCGGTAATTATCAAAGGTCCTCGATATTTGGGTTGTGCCTTGGTTGGTTCACCCGTCATTTTGGGTACATGCCTCATCACTACAATTTCTCCTACTTCGAATTGGATTGTACGGCACTTCTTCTTATCGTAGTATGTCTTCATAATTTCTTGTTTATTCTCAATTTGGGTTCTCACACTCTCTTGAATTCTATCCGGCTCGGTCCATGGGTCCACGTCTTCGTCGGCTAATCTTCTAAGTATCCCATCGTGGAATCGAGGGAATAGCCGTGGAGTGTTTCGAACGGTGTTTTATTCGTCGTCTTGTTCACCGCATTGTTCAGGTCTCGCTCTACCTCCTTGATCTTCAGGTCCCAATCCTTCCGTCGCGGATCTCAATACTGGTTGCTATAGTGGACAATACTGTTCGGTTCACTCTTTCGACCATCCTGTTCCCTTGCGGATGTTTCGTAGAGTTCAGAGTATGATGTATTCCATTTCCTCGACAGAATTCTTCAAATTGCCTTGAGGTAAAACATGACCCTCTGTCGCTGATGATCTTGTCAGGTAGTCCGAAATCATTCACAAAACTTTTCATTACCTTCAGGACGTCCTGCGTCGATGTATTCCTTACAGGGCTTAATCGGACAAATCTTGTCAGATTATCGACAATCACTAAAAGTTCCTGGTTACCTTTTGTACTTCTCACGAAGGGGCCTACGTGGTCCATGTGTACGATGGAAAACGGTCTCTTGCCTGACTTAATGGGATGTAGGAAGCCTTGTTGTTTTCCACCGGGAACTTTGTTAAATAGACACTCGAGACACATAGCCACATGGCGTCGAACATACCTCTTCATTGAAGGAAACCAGTACAATTCCTTAATTTTGTTGACAGTCCTATCAGTCGCAAAATGTCCCAATAGATCATGGAATTTGACAACTAAGCTTTTCCTCATACTTTTGGGTATAACATACAGGGCTCGTTCCTCTTCTCCATTTTTCACCATGCGGAAAAGTCTGCCTCCTTTGTAGCTGTAGTCGTTAATTCTATTTGTTCTCCTACTGTCCTATCACACGGGTCCTTTCGAAAGATCTGGATCAGGTCTCTCAATTCAGGGTCGGAATGCTGAATCATCAAGATTTGTTCTTCCAGTGTGATTGTGAGGCACACTTCAAGGTTTTTCTCCACGATTTCCTCCATCGTGTCTCTAGGGTTGTCGACTGGAGCTCTACTCATTCCGTCTACGTGGGCCATCTTCTCCCCTGGTTTATGTCGAATTTCGAAATCGTATTCCTGAATCAGATCGTACCATCGCGCTATCTGAGGATTTGTAGTCTTCTTCGCGTTCATGTAGACCAGTGCTTGGCAATCTGTAACCACTGTAAACTTGATTCCTACGAGGAACTGACCTAGTCGATCCAAGGTCCACACTATCGCCATCAGCTCCCAATTTGCTTGAGTGGTACATCTTCTCGGCCTCTGTTGTCTTCTTGCTCACACAGTAGACCAAGCGCCATTTGCCGTCTTCGTCCATCTGTAGCACCATTCCTGCTAATCCCTCAGCACTCGCATCGCAATGTACTTCTGTCTTGAGTTCAGGGTTGTAATGAGCTAGTACCGGATATTCGACCAGATCCTTTCGTAGTTCTCCAAATGACCTTCGCTGTTCTTCCTTCCATTCAAATTGTGAACCTTTCTTCGTAAGTCTGCTTAGCAGTTCTGCTTTCCTCGCGAAGTCCTTTACAAATCGTCTAAAGAAGTTCGTCAGTCCCAGAAAGCGTCGTATGTCGTGGACATTCTTGGGTTCTGGAAATTTTCTATCGCCTTGATCTTTCTTGGGCCTGGCTTAAGTCCGCCTGTACTGATGACATACCCTAAGAACTCAACTTCCCTCCTTCCGAACTCACATTTGGAGGGTTTCAGTGTCAACTTCGCTGATCTTATTCTTTCGAGGACTTCCCTCAACCTTTCGATCATCTCCCGCCAATCCTTTGCCGGGATAATCACGTCGTCGAGATAGCAGAATGCCTTCTTGTTCAGCAGCGGACCTAGGACAGTGTGCATCAGTCTTTGGAATTCAGCTGGTGCGTTGGCGAGTCCAAAAATCATCCTTTCGAATTGACCTGTATCATCTGGGGTGATGAATGCTGTCTTTAATTTTGCCTTATCGGTCAGTGGTATCTGCAGATATTCATGCGCCAGATCCAGAGTGGTGAAGAATTTCGCATTCCTTAGGCCTTCCAGAAGGTCGTCTATCCTTGGTAATGGGAACATGTCCTTAACTGTTTGAATGTTGAGTCTCCTATAATCTACCACCAGACGATGATCTCCAGTTTTCTTCCTCACAAGTGTTGGCTTCCGTAGGCGTTTCTTACTGGGAAAAAGAAAGAGAGGATCCAATGAAATAATTTAGTAGCGTTTATTAAAACAAAATCATCATAGTGAACAACACATATAACAGAGGGTACCGTCGTCTTCCGGGTATTCCTTCTACTGGGGAGCTCGGATTCTATATTCTGTGCGTTTATAATCTGTTTATCTGTGGCTCTCTGGTCGGGATGGCGCCTACATTCGGCCATTCCTGGATTTCAATCGTCCTCGATTGAACCTTGCGTTGCAGGAACGTCGTGGGTTGCGTCGGGGGGTATCTTCTACTTCTGGCTCCTCGTCCGGACTTTCTTCTGTAGCTGAGTCATCTTCTTCACTGTGCCAAGACTTCAGTTGACTGATATGGGCCGTTGTCGTGCAGAACCGTCCACTGGTTCTTTCGCTTAACTGAGTCACTCTATACGTGTCGCTTGGCAGAACCTCGGTAATTATCAAAGGTCCTCGATATTTGGGTTGTGCCTTGGTTGGTTCACCCGTCATTTTGGGTACATGCCTCATCACTACAATTTCTCCTACTTCGAATTGGATTGTACGGCACCTCTTCTTATCGTAGTATGTCTTCATAGTTTCTTGTTTGTTCTCAATTTGGGATCTCACACTCTCTTGAATTCTATCCGGCTCGGTCCATGGGTCCACGTCTTCGTCCATCTGTAGCACCATTCCTGCTAATCCCTCAGCACTCGCATCGCAATGTACTTCTGTCTTGAGTTCAGGGTTGTAATGAGCTAGTACCGGATATTCGACCAGATCCTTTCGTAGTCCTCCAAATGACCTTCGCTGTTCTTCCTTCCATTCAAATTGTGAACCTTTCTTCGTAAGTCTGCTTAGCGGTTCTGCTTTCCTCGCGAAGTCCTTTACAAATCGTCTGAAGAAGTTCGTCAGTCCCAGAAAGCGTCGTATGTCGTGGACATTCTTGGTTCTGGAAATTCTTCTATCGCCTTGATCTTTCTTGGGCCTGGCTTAAGTCCGCCTGTACTGATGACATACCCTAAGAACTCAACTTCCCTCCTTCCGAACTCACATTTAGAGGGTTTCAGTGTCAACTTCGCTGATCTTATTCTTTCGAGGACTTCCCTCAACCTTTCGATCATCTCCCGCCAATCTTTTGCCGGGATAATCACGTCGTCGAGATAGCAGAATGCCTTCTTGTTCAGCAGCGGACCTAGGACAGTGTGCATCAGTCTTTGGAAATCAGCTGGTGCGTTGGCGAGTCCAAAAATCATCCTTTCGAATTGACCTGTATCATCTGGGGTGATGAATGCTGTCTTTAATTTTGCCTTATCGGTCAGTGGTATCTGCAAATATCCATGCGCCAGATCCAGAGTGGTGAAGAATTTCGCATTCCTTAGGCCTTCCAGAAGGTCGTCTATCCTTGGTAATGGGAACTTGTCCTTAACTGTTTGAATGTTGAGTCTCCTATAATCTACCACCAGACGATGATCTCCAGTTTTCTTCCTCACAAGTAGGACGGGACTAGCGTAGGGTGATCTAGTTTCCGTGACTATTCCATTGTCCTTCCACTCTCTGACAATCTCCCTGATTGCTTCGCGTTCACTTGCAGTCGTCTTATACGGTCTCAGACAGACTGGTTTGCTTCCATCAACCTCCTTAATGTCCATCTTGGTGACATCGGTGCACCCTAATTCCTCCATGCCAAGAGCGAAACAGTCTCTATACTCGTTTACTACATCTAGGATTTCTTGTCTCTCTTTCGAAGTCAGAGAATGATTGACGTTGATGTCCTCAGGCAGTATGGGGGGCTTACGTTTCATTTGGTCTTGTCCTTCCCTCTTCTCTTCATTTTTAGTCTGAAACGAATCCTCTGCGACGTCCAGGTTAACAACAATATCATCAAGGTTCAGTAGTTCAACCCGCCCTACACATTGGTTCTTCCTTACTCTCAACTTGCCCTTGCCAGCTGAGATGATGGGTACGGTCGTCTTTCCATCGACCACTTCCAATAGGGAATCGACACAGGCGTCATCTACTCCTGTGAACAATACATATCCGTCCTTTACCTCGTCTGTGATTGCACTTGTAAAGTTAATGGAGTCGTTCTCCAATTGAACAGTTTCGGTTGCTCTCAGTTCGATGCGACGCGACTTGATTTCTTCTTGCAGATTAGCAAACGGAAATTCGGATGAATATCCAATATGCAGTTCCTTACCGATTCTCGAGAAGGATACGTAGGGCAGGTCTGTCCATGTTCTTCCAATTAGTAGGTCATAAGGTTGGGCATCATCGTTAACAATGAATACCGCGATTTCTTTTCCGACTACGCCATCAATCTCCAGGTCAACTGTCGTCTTCCCAATGGTCCTGGCAGCTGGTGCGGTCTGGTTACCGATGCCGTACAGACTAGTCGAGTCTGGTTCGATGTCGACGCTGATCCTCCTTGCGACCGATTCTCTCATTAGACAACTGCTGCTCCCGGTGTCTATCATTGCCTTCACGGTTTCCTTGTTGTCGATCTTGACATCCTTCAAATATACATCTGGCGGGACAGTCTCCAGTCCTTCGACTTCCAGGTTGGCTACTTTTAGTCCTTCTTCGGGTCTTGTGCAATTCCTTTCCTTGTGTCCCGTTTGACCGCATCCTCGGCATGTCAACGTAGTCCTGGGTGCTGGGCAGTCTCTGGCAATGTGTCCAAACTGATTGCAGTTGAAGCACTTCGGTTCTCCCTTGTCGTTTCTGATCGTACGGTTGACCATTCTCCTCAAGGTGTTAGGGTACGTTTCACTGATTTCGTTCCTTGCAGCCTCTCTACTCGAAACATTCGTTCCTTGTTCAGTCTCTTTAACTTCGCTTCGGTTGGAAAATCTCGCAGATTTCTGCTGAAACGACGGTGGTGTGGTGTGTTTCGCATTCCAATGCGGAGGTCCCATCTCGGTGCGAATATTTTCGTACTCGTCCAGTTTATCCGCCAACTCATCTGGGTTGTTTAACTTGGTCCAATCGTCAATGAGATGATTACGCAGCACATTTGGAACTTTTTTCTTTAGCTGGTTAGTGACGGACAAATCCTTTAGGGCGTCGAAATTTTCCACGTTCATTCCTTCGATCCATTCGTTGAAATATCCTCGCAATTCGAAAGCGAAGTCTCTCCAGGAACCCTTTTGAGATCTCTCGTGCTTCTCGAATTTTTGTCTGAATTGTTCGGGGCTCAACTTGTACCGTTTTAGGAGCAACCTTTTCACGAACCTATAATCGCCGCTTTGTTCTTCTGTTTCCCGAGCGATTAATTGAGTCATTTCGTAAGGTAGCAATCCTAGGAGGCTGAACGCCCATTGGTCTTCATCCAATCCTAGTCGCTTTGCCTGTCTTTCGAAAAGAATTAGGTAAAAACTCAAATCATTGTCCTTCGACTCGTACTTGGGCATCAGTTTACGTATCTCGTAATGTGCGTCATTGCTGGTACTTCGAGACGTATCGTTGTTTCCGCGTGTAGTCTGGATGCGCAGCTTCTCAAGCTCGAATTCCATTACTATTTGTTCTTTTCGTTCCCGTTCGATTCGTTCCCGATCCTCGATTCGTTTCCGATCCTCGATTCGTTCCCGCTCCTCGATTCGTTCCCGCTCCTCGATTCGTTCCCGATCCTTGATCAGAGTCTCCAACAGTTGTTTTGCGAATTCTTCTTCGTAGGATTGGCTATTCAAAATAAGGTGTTTCAAGTCGACGATCCTGCTCTCTGGCGGTACTACCTCGCCGAGTTCATACGCCAACTTGCTCAAATCGCATTTCCTTACTTTCGCTAAATAAGTCATGTTTTTCAAAAGGAAAAATAAACAAGGCAAAATTTTTTAAAATAAACAAATAAAACTGACTAAACCAGATACGTACTGTTTCAATTATTTCTTTAAACGAAATCAACTTTTCTTTGGTAATTTTGAGACAATACTTTTTTTTTCTTTTTACCGCGATACTTGCGATAATACTTTTTATTTGTTTCTTCAATTTACTTTAAAAATACTTTCTTAGAATACTTTACTTTACTTTAAAATACTTTCTTTAGAATACTGTACTTTACTTTAAAATACTTTCTTTAAAATACTTCACTTTACTTTAAAATACTTTCTTTAAAATACTTCACTTTACTTTAAAATACTTTCTTTAAAATACTTCACTTTACTTTAAAATACTTTCTTTAAAATACTTCACTTTACTTTAAAATACTTTCTTTAAAATACTTCACTTTACTTTAAAATACTTTCTTTAAAATACTAATTTACTTTAAAATACTTTCTTTAAAATACTTCACTTTACTTTAAAATACTTTCTTTAAAATACTTCACTTTACTTTAAAATACTTTCTTTAAAATACTTCACTTTACTTTAAAATACTTTCTTTAAAATACTTCACTTTACTTTAAAATACTTTCTTTAAAATACTTCACTTTACTTTAAAATACTTTCTTTAAAATACTTCACTTTACTTTAAAATACTTTCTTTAAAATACTTCACTTTACTTTAAAATACTTTCTTTAAAATACTTCACTTTACTTTAAAATACTTTTTATCGAGATGATTTTGCAATAATACTTTTAGGAATAGGTAATTAAATTTCGTACATACCATGCAACTCCTCTTACGTTGATCGGTCACAGCGCCACGTCCTTCTCGTTTCCAAATTATTCCAGTGAATCTTCAATTTTCTTCAGGACTATCCCACTTCTGAATTTCTGTTGGCTTCCGTAGGCGTTTCTTACTGGGAAAAAGAAAGAGAGGATCCAATGAAATAATTTAGTAGCGTTTATTAAAACAAAATCATCATAGTGAACAACACATATAACAGAGGGTACCGTCGTCTTCCGGGTATTCCTTCTACTGGGGAGCTCGGATTCTATATTCTGTGCGTTTATAATCTGTTTATCTGTGGCTCTCTGGTCGGGATGGCGCCTACACAAGTAGGACGGGACTAGCGTAGGGTGATCTAGTTTCCGTGACTATTCCATTGTCCTTCCACTCTCTGACAATCTCCCTGATTGCTTCGCGTTCACTTGCAGTCGTCTTATACGGTCTCAGACAGACTGGCTTGCTTCCATCAACCTCCTTAATGTCCATCTTGGTGACATCGGTGCACCCTAATTCCTCCATGCCAAGAGCGAAACAGTCTCTATACTCGTTTACTACATCTAGGATTTCTTGTCTCTCTTTCGAAGTCAGAGAATGATTGACGTTGATGTCCTCAGGCAGTATGGGGCGCTTACGTTTCATTTGGTCTTGTCCTTCCCTCTTCTCTTCATTTTTAGTCTGAAACGAATCCTCTGCGACGTCCAGGTTAACAATAATATTCATCAAGGTTCAGTAGTTCAACTCGCCCTACACATTGGTTCTTCCTTACTCTCAACTTGCCCTTGCCAGCTGAGATGATGGGTACGGTCGTCTTTCCATCGACCACTTCCAATAGGGAATCGACACAGGCGTCATCTACTCCTGTGAACAATACATATCCGTCCTTTACCTCGTCTGTGATTGCACTTGTAAAGTTAATGGAGTCGCTCTCCAACTGAACAGTTTCGGTTGCTCTCAGTTCGATGCGACGCGACTTGATTTCTTCTTGCAGATTAGCAAACGGAAATTCGGATGAATAGCCAATATGCAAGTTTTTACCAATTCTGGCGAAGGATACGTAGGGCAGATCTGTCCATGTTCTTCCAATTAATAGGTCATAGGGTTGGGCATCATCGTTGACAATGAATACAGTGATTTCCCTTCCGACGATGCCATCAATCTCCAGGTCGACTGTCGTCTTCCCAACGGTCCTGGCAGCTGGTGCAGTCTGGTTACCGATGCCGTACAGACTAGTCGAGTCTGGTTCGATGTCGACGCTGATCCTCCTTGCGACCGATTCTCTCATTAGACAACTGCTGCTCCCGGTGTCTATCATTGCCTTCACGGTTTTCTTGTTGTCGATCTTGACATCCTTCAAATATACATCTGGCGGGACAGTCTCCAGTCCTTCGACTTCCAGGTTGGCTACTTTTAGTTCTTCTTTGGGTCTTGTGCAATTCCTTTCCTTGTGTCCCGTTTGACCGCATCCTGGCATGTCAACGTAGTCCTGGGTGCTGGGCAGTCTCTGGCAATGTGTCCAAACTGATTGCAGTTGAAGCACTTCGGTTCTCCCTTGTCGTTTCTGACCGTACAGTTGACCATTCTCCTCAAGGTGTTAGGGTACGTTTCCCTGATTTCGTTCCTTGCAGCGTCTTGACCCGAAACATTTGTTCCTTGTTTAGTCTCTTTAACTTCGCTTTGGTTGGGGAATCTCGCAGATTTCTGCTGAAACGACGGTGGTATGAGGTGTTTCGCATTCCAATGCGGAGGTCCCATCTCGGTGCGAACATTTTCGTACTCGTCCAGTTTATCCGCCAACTCATCTGGGTTGTTTAACTTGGTCCAATCGTCAATGAGATGATTACGCAGCACATTTGGAACTTTTTTCTTTAGCTGGTTAGTGACGGACAAATCCTTTAGGGCGTCGAAATTTTCCACGTTCATTCCTTCGATCCATTCGTTGAAATATCCTCGCAATTCGAAAGCGAAGTCTCTCCTGGAACCCTTTTGAGATCTCTCGTGCTTCTCGAATTTTTGTCTGAATTGTTCGGGGCTGAACTTGTACCGTTTTAGGAGCAACCTTTTCACGAACCTATAATCGCCGCTTTGTTCTTCTGTCTCCCGAGCGATTAATTGAGTCATTTCGTAAGGTAGCAATCCTAGGAGGCTGAACGCCCATTGGTCTTCATCCAATCCTAGTCGCTTTGCCTGTCTTTCGAAAAGAATTAGGTAAAAACTCAAATCATTGTCCTTCGACTCGTACTTGGGCATCAGTTTACGTATCTCGTAATGGGCGTCATTGCTGGTACTTCGAGACGTATCGTTGTTTCCGCGTGTAGTCTGGATGCGCAGCTTCTCAAGCTCGAATTCCATTACCATTTGTTCTTTTCGTTCCCGTTCGATTCGTTCCCGATCCTCGATTCGTTTCCGATCCTCGATTCGTTCCCGCTCCTCGATTCGTTCCCGATCCTTGATCAGAGTCTCCAACAGTTGCTTTGCGAATTCTTCTTCGTAGGATTGGCTATTCAAAATAAGGTGTTTTAAGTCGACGATCCTGCTCTCTGGCGGTACTACCTCGCCGAGTTCATACGCCAACTTGCTCAAATCGCATTTCCTTACTTTCGCTAAATAAGTCATGTTTTTCAAAAGGAAAAATAAACAAGGCAAAAATTTTTAAAATAAACAAATAAAACTGACTAAACCAGATACGTACTGTTTCAATTATTTCTTTAAACGAAATCAACTTTTCTTTGGTAATTTTGAGACAATACTTTTTTTTCTTTTTACCGCGATACTTTGCGATAATACTTTTTATCGAGATGATTTTGCAATAATACTTTTACCGCGATACTTTGCGATAATACTTTTGTCGAGATGACTTGCAATAATACTTTTACCGCGATACTTTGCGATAATACTTTTGTCGAGATGACTTGCAATAATACTTTTACCGCGATACTTTGCGATAATACTTTTGTCGAGGTGACTTGTAATAATACTTTTACCGCGATACTTTGCGATAATACTTTTAGGAATAGGTAATTAAATTTCGTACATACCATGCAACTCCTCTTACGTTGATCGGTCACCGCGCCACGTCCTTCTCGTTTCCAAATTATTCCAGTGAATCTTCAATTTTCTTCAGGACTATCCCACTTCTGAATTTCTGTTGGCTTCCGTAGGCGTTTCTTACTGGGAAAAAGAAAGAGAGGATCCAATGAAATAATTTAGTAGCGTTTATTAAAACAAAATCATAATAGTGAGCAACACATATAACAGAGAGTACCGTCGTCTTCCGGGTATTCCTTCTACTGGGGAGCTCGGATTCTATATTCTGTGCGTTTATAATCTGTTTATCTGTGGCTCTCTGGTCGGGATGGCGCCTACAATATATATATATATATATTTTAATTAAGGGGAAAGTTATATGCCTTCTTCATTGACCTAAGGAAGGCCTTTGATACTGTGCCGCACCATCTACTTTGGAAAAAATTAAAATTAAATGGTCTGAGCTGTCGATTTATTAAATTAATTAAGAACTATTATACCCAAATGACGGCAACAGTCAGATGGGCGGAGTTCCTTCACGGAGGCTATCAAAATACAAGCGGAAGTATTGCAGGGGAAGCCGTTGTCACCTTATTTATTCATTCTCTTCCTAAACGATCTGGTAACCCTGTTCGATGAATCAGAATTGCCAGGCATAAATCTTGAAAATTATAGAACTATACACCTTTTACTGTATGCAGACGACATAGTGATTTTAGGAGAATCGAAAATAAATTCGCAATTGAAAATTAACTTACTTAAAAAGTACTTAGAAGAGAACTGCCTAACGTTAAACCAAAATAAATCTAAAATAATGGTGTTAGAAACGGTGGAAGAACAGCTCGTTCCGAGACATGGTTTTGGGGTCAGCAACCCCTGACAATAGTAGCTAAGTATACATATCTGGGTTACCCTCTGACTACAAAAATATCGACCCAATATGCTTCCCAATACTTTAGAAACAAAGCACTGAATGCAATTAATGCACTTTGGAGAATCCTTAAAAAGGCGCGAATAAAGTCCTTTACCTCAGTGATGAAACTTCTTGACACTATTGTTCTTCCTACGTTACTATATGCGGCACCAATGTGGGCAATTAGCCAGCTGAAGACAGTCAATAATACCCAAGATGCATTTCTTCGTCGTCTCTTAGACTTACCAAACTTCACACCAGGATATATCCTCAGAAGAGAATGTGGAAGAATATCAACTGAACTTAATGCTGTAAAACTCACATTAAAGTTTTGGGTCAGGATTTTAAAAATGGAGACGAGCAGATTACCACATGCTTGCTTAAACTATCTCTGGAAAGTCACCGCGAAAAAGGAAATAGAAAACAGTTTTACTCAAAATTTAATAAAAATTCTAGACTCTAAGGGATATTCCTTTCTTAAGGGATGCGAAGACTACTTAGCCATACAGAAAGAATTGCCAGGCATAATTAGAACCACCACAGACCAACTAATTGAAAACGATCAGATGAAAATCACTGATTCAAACCACTTTGCTCACTACAAATATTTGAGTGAATCATTCATGACAGAGGAGTACCTACGATTAAGTACCTCGCTTCCCAACAAAAGACTAGTTGCACAACATAGAGTTTTATGGCAATTTTTCAGGGAAGAAAGAAAAGACTTCTGGAAAGAAAATGGCCGGAACTGTTTACTTTGTAAGGATCTCATGAATGATAATTTGGTTCACTATTTCTTCCAATGCCCTCTCTTAACAGAAAAACGTACTGAAATTTTCCCAAGCCTTAACTCTGGTCAATTTAGATACCATCGCATATGTCAACTTCTCTCTTCAGCTCTGAATGATGAATTACTGATTGTTAGATACTTTAAGTTCTGCACAGAAGCTGGGCGCATGAGAAAGAATGCAGGGCAAAGGATACTGGAGGATGAACTATCTGCAAATAGGTAACTGAATGTGAGACAAACCTTATTTTGTTGTAAATGTTTCCTCTTCCCTCTCCTCTTGTTGACGTGTAAAAACGGCGAATCCTGTATGGGGCGGAATGCCCTAAATAAAGGCTTTTGTTGTTGTTGTTATATAAATGGTAATTTGAACCAACAACCCTATATTGTATAATACTTATAACAACATTGTCATGTTGTATATAGAAACACATATATAAATAATTATATGCATGATTGACATGTGCCATTGCATCACCATATGTAATGTACTTTGTACTAACTGAGGATGAATAAATAAAACTATGTAAAAGATTAAGAGCTGAGTTAAAGCAAGATTGAGAAGTTCAAAAACGTCGAAAATCGAGAGAGAAATCCAACAACCTTAAAAAGGAATTTGGCAGCCCGTTGCCATCAAGGTCAAAGGGTGCAGAATGCCGCAGACGTTCAAAGTCCAAATTCTCACATGTCTCCCCCCCCCCCCCTCATCGGCAGAGGTATATAAAACCTCGGTTTTAGCGAACATACAGTCACTTCACCGTCGGCGTGAGCCCTTGTTAGTTGCAGCCAGGTCCACCTCATCGACCATGTAAAACAGTAAGAAACCTTCTTTCTTCATCTTGCTCTTAGCTCGACTCCTATCTGTTCATGGAACTTTCCTACAACAACTGTGTCTCTTCGTTTTTTGTGTGTGGGACATTCCCAAGCTTTCCATTCTGCCTCGACCACGACTGCCTGTACTCTGTGAGAACTGTTAAAGGTCCTCCAAGGTGCAGAGAGGTACTGGAAAACTCTCCACGCCCTGACTGTCCCTCTCGGTTACTACAGGTTTGACCCTCGGTTACCACAGCTATAGCGAGAGTCGACAGGATACCTCATCACAGATAAGTCGACAGCACCTCACATCATAGAAGAGCCGACAGGATGACCACAACGAAGGAGACCACAACTACGAAGGTAGGAAGTCTGTTCAGATAGAAGCGAGGAAGAGCAAAGATGGAGGAACCAACCCGCCAGTTCAACGAAACGACCAAGCAATCTCCCCCCAACGACACAGCCGAATATCGCGCAAAATAAGCCGGTGAGAAGTTTCCCACCTTCGGCCTTGCAACACAACCACCTTCCAGGCGACATGCCGTCACTAAACAGAAGTTACAAACTTCTACAAGCTCTACATGGAGCGTCTTCCGCGTCATCAGGACGACAACTAAAGACCAAGTCTCCTGACTGAACAATCCTCAAAACTGTAAGTTTTAAAAACCTACATAACTTTCTCCTCATGCTCACAACTTGATTCTCAATAAATTTGATGTTTATTTTCACTGTAATCATTTTAAATCAATTTTTACCATTTTATATCATTTCAATTCAAAATTTAAATCTTTTACACCATCATTTATCAATTTTTACTTTATTTTAAGCAACCTATAAAAATAAGTCATTACTTTCAATTTTACATTTTAAAAAAATCATTATTTTTTAATTACTCGAATCATAATTCTAAATTTATTTGTGTGTTTTTCTTAATAACTTACTTTTATATCAAAACACCAATTTTTTATTCAAATATTCCAAACTTTTCAGAAATCATTGTTATGTTCACTATTTTATGTAAACGCCCCATTCAAATTATAAGTCACTATCATCTCATTGCCCTTTTACAAGGATAATTTTCGCACTACCATAATCAAAGATTTGAAAAATATATTCAAATTTCAATAAACATAGGTGAAACGCTTTTTTTTAATTGCAAAAATCGAAAGATATAATATCTTCAAAATAACAACTAGAAGAGTAACTGTCCTTTCCCAAAACTAGTTATAAATCCAACAAAGTTTCACTCCCTCGTCTTTTATTTTACATGCATAATTATTAATCATCCACACATCTCTCTCAACAAACTACAACACACTCCTCATCACTTTCTCCAATTGGCCAACATCTATTAGCGCGCGACTTAGAAACAAATCAATCTCGAGCCACACAAGCTCCATATCGTCGCCACTAAACGTGCCACTTCCACTAACAGTCAAAATATCTCGATGTGTTTTGTACAACCACCACCCATGACTAGTAATTTTTTTATTCATCCTGAAAAAGTTGATGCTGTACCAAAAACAAAGACTTCACGTGACACCTTTCCATTCAATTCACTCACTCGTGTCACACAGCGCATCACAACAATTTTTCTCATTTAACAGGCCACAAAGACGCCTTCATCCCTGTGACACAACTCACCCCAAAGCGTTTTCACGTCGAAAGTCTCACTTTTACTCACATCTAAACCTGACATCATTGAATAATATTTTTACTAAGTCCGCAACAACGTCGAAACACAACACTTACGAACACCGAGAAAACTACCTTTTTAAATAGACCATAAAACTGCCAACAAGCTTTCACCACTCTCAAAGGGAGTTTAACCAGTAAACCAGTTCCCTAACGTACATTCAAACCCTCAAAACTGTACTACAACAAGGATTTCCAAAACGTCTGTTATCTGACAGAGCGCCCGCTTTTACCTCAGAATAATTCCGTAAATTTCTAATAACACATGGTATACAACCCCTACTCACCACAAGCAATAACCCACAAGCAAACGGTTTAATAGAACGCTTAAATGCGACCATTACAGGCAAACTCAGACTAGCTTATCTAGAAAATCCGAAAGCTTCCTAAACACAACTAGTTAAACGCGTCACTCAGACGTATAATAACACACCCCATTCTGTCACAAGTTTTCCACCCACCTAGTTAATGTTCAATGTTGTCCCCCCAGATCTAAGAACTCATCTTAACTCATACCCCGAAATAACTAGAGCTAGAGAGATAGCACGCTCTCGTACCCAAAATAAGCATAAAAAAAGATGAAGAAACATTTGATAAGCAGCACAAAACACCACATTTCGAAGTGAATGATCTTGTTTTGGTCAAAAATTATAAACATCCTGACACAGGTAAATTAGCACCCTATTTTACTGGACCATATACAATAATTAAAATAATCTCACCCCATATTGTTCGAATAGATCGCCCCAATCAACCTCTCAATAGAGACAGTGACACCATACATGTCAATAAATTAAAATATTACACAGCGAATGTCTCAAGATGTATATCTCAGTGAATTCAATCATTTGACTCCAGATATCTTCGAGACGCAACTATACCGAATTATACCGCCTCAAACTTCCCAACCATTCCTACAATTAAATCCAGATTTATTTAATATCGATCGTTTTAAAACAAACCTCAAGTAGCGACCAAAAAATTTCCCGTTAAATTCAAAAACCTATTCTATCTACATACGCTACACCAACCCATTTGGATCTGTATTACCTACTTACTTACTCTCTTTCACACAATATAAAGATTTATTTGAACCCACCAGATCCAAACTAGAGGAGAAAGAATTTAAAGCACGTGCGCTGTAGACAAGCCCCCTATTTCCCCCTTCAAAAATAATACACATGGCACCCCGGTCGTAAAATGGACGTAATCACCGCTAGTTGACTGACATATCAAAGGGATATGATCTAGTTACACACCACATTTGTAACTTCTTTTTAGAAGAAACACTAAACCTTCATCTACTCATTGTAAGCACCTTTAATTATTTAATTTAATCATCTTTAATTATTTTTTTACACAAATAAATTTACTGGCAATGCGTTTCTTTTTAAGTATCTTCAAATATTATCTCTACAGACCTTACTGCAATGATATGAGTTATTGAATGAGAGGGCTTGGCTCATCAGTAGTGAACCCTCTCAGCGGTTTCGCCAAATTAATCTCTAGACCGCTCTACTATTGTATTGGACTGGTTTTGTTATATACCCTGCATTTTCTATGGAAGGCAGCTTAGGGGTGTTTAGTGAACTATGGACATAAGCTTATAGGTCTGTAGAGGAACATACATATAATTTCAAGGTATTGCATCGAGCAAAGCTCTTCCGCAAAATATGTTTTCATAACCCTTTTTTGTATAAAATATTTTAAATATTATTTTTTTACCTTTCAATTATATAATCACAAGTTTTTAATCCAACATTATTTTTTTAAAATCAATTTTAATTTTATCTTTCATAATATTTTAGTATTACAAAAGATTTATTTGTTGTCAAAAATCACTTTAATTTTCATTATTATTACTATTATATATTGATTGTTTTTTTTTTTTTGTTCTCTCACATAAACTTTATTCAACCACAATGATATTTCTATATTTTTTCATTTTATGTTTGTTTTTATACCTTTATACTAGCGGATGTACCCGGCTTCGCCCGGTTTTTACCCGAGTAAAGGTTTGTCTAACGAACATTGTTAAAACAATTCTCTATAAACTTATTTTAAAAAAAGATATATTTTGACAATTTGAAACTCCTAAATTTGAATCTCTCGATAAAGTGATCATTTTTTCCGGTTTTACCCGAGTAAAGGTTTGTCTAACGAACATTTGTTAAAACAATTCTCTATAAACATATTTAAAAAAATAGATATATTTTGATAATTCGAAACTCGTAAACTTTAATCTCTTGATAAAGTGATCGGTTTTTCCCGGTCCCTGTGTGCCGTGTCATCCTGAATTTTGTATTTCCTAATTTTCTACATTACAAAATAATCGTTTTATCTAGTGAACATTTTTTCCCGGTCCCGTAAAAAATACTCGATAAGTTGATTTCGATAATTTGAAACTCGTAAATTTGAATCTCTTGATAAAGTGATCATTTTTTTCCCGGTCCCTGTGTGCCGTGTCATCCTGAATTTTGTCTTTCCTAATTTTCTACATTACAAAATAATCGTTTTATCTAGTGAACATTTTTTCCCGGTCCCTTAAAAAATACTCGATAAGTTGATTTCGATAATTTGAAACTCGTAAATTTGAATCTCTCGATAAAGTGATCATTTTTTCCGGTTTTACACGAGTAAAGGTTTGTCTAACGAACATTTGTTAAAACAATTCTCTATAAACATATTTAAAAAAATAGATATATTTTGATAATTCGAAACTCGTAAACTTTAATCTCTTGATAAAGTGATCAGTTTTTCCCGGTCCCTGTGTGCCGTGTCATCCTGAATTTTGTATTTCCTAATTTTCTACATTACAAAATAATCGTTTTATCTAGTGAACATTTTTTCCCGGTCCCGTAAAAAATACTCGATAAGTTGATTTCGATAATTTGAAACTCGTAAATTTGAATCTCTTGATAAAGTGATCATTTTTTTCCCGGTCCCTGTGTGCCGTGTCATCCTGAATTTTGTCTTTCCTAATTTTCTACATTACAAAATAATCGTTTTATCTAGTGAACATTTTTTCCCGGTCCCTTAAAAAATACTCGATAAGTTGATTTCGATAATTTGAAACTCGTAAATTTGAATCTCTCGATAAAGTGATCATTTTTTCCGGTTTTACCCGAGTAAAGGTTTGTCTAACGAACATTTGTTAAAACAATTCTCTATAAACATATTTAAAAAAATAGATATATTTTGATAATTCGAAACTCGTAAACTTTAATCTCTTGATAAAGTGATCAGTTTTTCCCGATCCCTGTGTGCCGTGTCATCCTGAATTTTGTATTTCCTAATTTTCTACATTACAAAATAATCGTTTTATCTAGTGAACATTTTTCCCGGTCCCGTAAAAAATACTCGATAAGTTGATTTCGATAATTTGAAACTCGTAAATTTGAATCTCTTGATAAAGTGATCATTTTTTTTCCCGGTCCCTGTGTGCCGTGTCATCCTGAATTTTGTCTTTCCTAATTTTCTACATCACAAAATCGTCGTTTTATCTAGTGAACATTTTTTCCCGGTCCCTTAAAAAATACTCGATAAGTTGAATAAAATCATGGCCGTTTATGGAAGATGTACGAAGTTCCCGGAGGTCTACTTGCTGTGTCACCAACTCTGCCCCCGCGCACCAGAATCTCTTGACCCCTCTGATTGGACGGTGGGTTCTTGGACTGTCCATCCGGCCGGCGGACGGACGATTCCATTTTCTCGACAGGGGGTGGGCCGACGATTTCATTCTCTCGCCGGAGGGTGGGGCAGACCTAAGCCTATCTCCGTCGCAAGGTGGCGCTGCTTGCGAGTTAAAGCTACAAATCTGCAAATAACTCTAAGGATATTCAAGATATTCAAGAAATTATTTTTCGAAAACCTTTCCGGGGATATACCTAATAATATCTCAAAATTTCACGGCGATTGGATGTATGTTTTGAATCTATAGAGTACACACAGACAGACAGACATTCATTATATATATATATATAGACTAGCCGAATGACCCGGGCAACGCCCGTGTTTTACCTGACTGTAGATGTTACAACGGTGATCCTTAGGTCACTGGTTCAAATCCGGCTCGAGGGAGCCGGCGAGCACGTGACCTCCTTGTGCGCGCGCATCCGTGACAGAGGCCGATGAGGAAAGACGGTCGTGACTATATATATATACATTTTGTGTAGAAATAGGATTAGTTGACTTTATAAGGTAAACTTATTCATACAGTTTGTATCCCTCGTTGGCAGAGCGGAGGACTGTAGATGTTAAAACGGTGATCCTTAGGTCGCTGGTTCAAATCCGGCTCGAGGGAGTTTTTTTTTTTTTTTTTATTGGCTGCCGGCGAGCACGTGACCTCCCTGTGCGCGCGCATCCGTGTCATCTATCATGGGATGATTTTTATCACTTATATCTTAACATATTTAATCACTATCTACATGATATGTTTTACTTCAATATATATGTTATACTCATCATATAACATGGAAGGATTCATTTTATCATTACATATTTCGTGCCTTATTTAATGATTACTTACATAATTTGTTTTCTGTAATTTTTTATTTAGCAAAAGTCATCATGTCATAGGCTAATCATTATATACCAAGATATTTCTTTCAGCTAACTATAATTATCCTTTCCTTTGATTGTATATGTATAACTATACCACACGAATGTCTTGATTGGTACTTAAATAAAGATGCTGGCATGTTTTAGGAGTTGGACTAGTCAGTTATTTCTAAACGACTTCTTGGCGCCCAAATTTTTATATATAATATGTAATAGGGAAATGTTCTAACTGTATTGTTAGCAGAAAGAAGGTAGCAATGAATCCAGCACCACAAGAGGCAAGAATGGGGTTGAGAGGACTTACCACAAGGAGGGCCTACTCCTCAAGGCCAAAGAAGAAAGTGGAAGGGTGGTATATATACCCATGAATGGTAAGACAGATGACCTTGCTTACTTCCATACATATGATATGACTGTCCCCCATGACCTATGTTGATAACAGTGTGCTGACAGAATAATAACACATAAAAACCCCTTTGCCAGGATGCACAATGCCCACTAATGTTCGGAATAATAAACATCTAGAATAGCATACCATCATTTTGATTAGCCTTATCTTCCCTATAGGTTTCGGTACACCTGGCTTCACCTAGTAATGGAAAATGCATTTTGCTAGAAATGGGCCTGCTTTCATAGTAACTGATGAAAGGCAGATGAATAATGAATAGCACAAACGCATTTGTCCATTACTTGGCAGGGGGAGGATTGTTGGGGCACGTTTTTGTAACCATACCCCAACAGAAGGCGTATGTATAATCAAATCAAATGGATACATGGCTTCCCTCCCACATAGACTTACAGACCATTCTTTTTGCCCAGAAACCCAGACAATTGATGACACCAGACTTCCATGCCGATGCCTGGTGAAGGAAACACCAGTGACATCCAGGGACATCCGCGCTGGAAGCTGTTGTTCCATATGTACATATATTCCCCTCACCAAAAGTTTAGGTAAAGGTGACCAGAAAAAAAAATGGAGAAGGAAGATCTCTAAAAGACTGAACCTTATAAAAAAATCCTTCCCGAGAAAGGAAAGCGTTATATTACAGTTCAAGTGAAAAGGGGCCTGTGTCGATTTTTAGCTAAGACGGAGGGGGGGCGATATATATATATATATATTGTCCCGAGAAAAAGGGAGGATGGTATTTCAATCCATGTGGATGGGAGGGCTGGCGTCTGAAATTTTACACTATCGCCGTAGATGTTGCTCTCTTTAGATTTTTTGTTTTGGTAATACTATATGTTCTATTTTGATGGAAGAGGCCTGGAGTCTGAAATCTTACACTAGTGCCATGACTGTTTCTCCTTTTAGATTTTTTTGTTTTGGTAATACTATATGTTCTATTTTGATGAGGCCTGGGGCGTCTATGAAATTGATACTGGAGCCGTTGGCCATTTTGATTGGCGTTTCTTTCGGCGAATGAAAATGGAGAGAGAGATGAATAAAAGAAGGTTCTTTGCCAAAAGGCGAGATTCGATCTGAGTCGCTCAGTGAAAGGACAGTCTGCAGACAGGAGACCAGACCTTTGCTGGCACTTTCGAGAAAGGTAAGCCATTTGTCATTATGACTTAGCGCCCTCCCCCCCCCCCCCCCCTTTTATTTTTCGAACAGAAGCTAATCTATTTAGATTCTGAATGGGCCCTAAAGGGCTTTAAGTGACTTAAAAAGGAGTGTTAGGGTTCGTATATTTTGTCCCGCTAGAATAGATGGAGATCTAGGTTTCCCCCCCCCCCCTTTTTGTGTAGTAACCAACCTAGATTTCGCATGGGCCCTAAAGGGCTATAAAGTAACTTCAGGTCACCTCTATCTAAATTTTACTATGTAAATAGCATATCTCGTCAGTATAGACATGTTCCCAAATTTTAAGATATTTAAATAAATATCTAGAGAAATTTTCTTGTTTCCTCTGTTACCTATTTCATACATAATTTGCCTTATGGTGCTATTCCCACTGTTTAAATGAAATGTATGTTTCTTACCTATTTGAAGGGAATGTTACTAATAATCAAGACTCCCATAAATTACCGGCCACATACATTGCCGCGAGTGTCTGTGTTTCAGTGTTTTATAGATTGCCCAATTTAATAACGATTTCATGGGTTGTCTGATGAAATTATATAATAGTGTCGCGGCTGTTTCCATCTTTAGACCATTGTTCTGACAATATTATATGCTCGATCCTTGCTTTAGCTCAACTCTTAATCAATTACGGAGTTTTTCCCCCCTTTTCTTTTTTATTTATTTTATTTATCCTGTTTGCACAAATTGCATTACATGTGATGATGTAAAGACATATGCCAATAGTGCATCACTGACAGCTGTGCTGCTATTATACAACATTAAGGTCTTGCTGCGGGTTATATACATGGGGTTGTTGGCCTAAATTTCTATATATATATATATACTTAAGTAAGGAAACTTTTAATAAGTCACATCGTGTACCCTCCCTTTTCAACTATCCAAACCGGGAACCCATCAATGTCGCCCGCCGCGGGGCTCGAATTTAGTATATGTTTCTTCCCATATACTTTAGAAATATATACCTAATGAAAAGCCATACTATTTTTAAGTATTGGTGAAGTAGTCCACGCATCCTGAGATTAACAGTCTATTATAAATCGTGAATTTTAATTTATGCTTTCCGTTTCACTGGCATTTTATCAGGCAATGAAAGTTATGTTGAGGCGGTGTATACCGCATCTCTCGCCGCTGTCTTTTACGATTCACATTGTTTGTGGCAAAACCTTAATATCATCATTGATTTCTGATATCAAAGTAAAACGTCTATGGGGATGAGTATCTTTTATTCTGGTCTTCTCGAGCTTTCGAGCTTGTCCGCCCTTCTACAGGAGAAACATATACAATATATCAAGAAAATATAACGTCGCCTGATGCTAAAACTATTATGATTCTATGTACATATATATATATACATTAGAAAGTTTTGCATATTATTTGTTTTCTTAAGACATATTTTTTTGATTAAGGTATTACACATATTCTACTATTGTTTGCTATATTCTATGAATTATCTTATAGGTTAGAAATTCTATTATTTAAGTAGTTTTATAATAGTTATTGGCTATTACATATAAGTTACTTATATTATTGTTGATATTATTAGCTGGTACTAGGATATATTGTGTTATATGTTTCGGGCAAATCTATTTTTTATTAATGCTATTGTGTTTTCTGAATGATAGAAAATCAATTATAAGCCTTTGATATTTGTGTTTATGTTATTGTAATGTATTCTAGGTTCTCCTAATGCGAAAGTGTGACCTGTTCCTTTGCAGTATTGGAAAATTAGAGACTTATTGTCTTGATTAATAACGTTGCGTCTATGTTCATATATTCTATTGCTGACTCTCCTTCCTGTCTCCCCTGCGTATTTGGCTTGGCAGCTGTATACACTCTGACAAGGGAAGGTTATCTTAAATTGATAAATGTGCATTTTTTTTTTTTTTGCCTTAAGTAGAGATTTCCAAGATTCTATTTCTGAAACATTTTTTTTGGATGAGGACAAATAAAACCATCTTGATAGTATTAAATCTGCAGTATACATTTGCCAGCAGAAGGCATGATGAGATTACATGAAATTTAAACCAGTTATATGTTTAGTATGTTCCTTCAGTTGTAATTTGACACCGTCTTGAAATAAAGAAATTGGACGGTGCGCTATATCTTGATGCTGGATATTTCTGTGTCAGAAAGGTGTAGTTATTCTGTTTAATGAGAATTCCAATAATTATCGAAATTTAGCAGATTATCATTGGGGATTTGAACAACTGTCTTGAAAATTTTGAACAGCCTGAGTAGATAAAGGAATCCTGGAGTTAGAGTGGAGAATTAGTAGTACAGACTGACCACTCGACGCAGATAACTCTAGGGAACAATTATTGTGTTAATCCGCCGTAGACAAGAAGAACATTGATTCTCAGGATACTCGATAGGCAGAATTTTGAGAATTGATAAGGTCATGGTTAAAGTTTACACAGGCATGTGGGAGTAAAGACAGTGATTTAAAAAGGCAGCCTTGTGTCTTAAATACTTTCAGTGGAAGCAGATGCCACTGCAAATATTCAGGTCTAATAATTTCCAAAGTTGAAGTCATGCATGACGGGTTAGCACGGGATTGACGCCTGAACTGGCTTTCACTGGGATTAATCGAGCTTGCGAAAGAACTAGAAGAAGTGTGACATGTCACGCCACTGTACTAAATTAATAATTGAGAAGATTTATGTTGAGCCAACTGAAATTAGTAAAGAATTAAGAGATTAAGGTCTTATTCTTTGAGTTTTACACTAATTTCAATTACGCGATATGGACGGCGTTATAAGTTGGGTGGAAATGATTCGGCCGCAATGGGATGGTCTCCTGGAGGTGGTACGATCAAATACTTACTTATTGAATGCCGGGCGGGATCGCATGGAGCATTAAATGACATCGAGAAATGCTTAAAGAAACACACTAGAAGATTGGGGATCGACAAAATGACGACATGGAAAATGCTCAACATTGTACATTGGCAGCAAAATGATATCTTGCTATTGTATGGACGACCACTCCTTCCTGAAATGTGCAGCGGATGTTAGTCCCAGAATTAGGTCCTTTGAGGCGACACTTTCCTTTGCAGATGACATAAAGACGCATGACAAAACAGCACATGAGCATTTAAACTAGCTTCAATTCCTGCCATTAATTAATTTAGTTGACCAATAGCTATAGAACCACTGGAGACCTCCATACCTGTGTGAATATTTTAGTGAGAAATGAGCGATTCAATTCTATGAGCCATGAGGTATCCTGTAAGATCAGAGCTGTACCCCATTCAATTTTTTTTAATAGTAGCCAGTGCGAGATATTTCCAGAATTTTTTTTTTTCTAACTGTCATATAATTCGGAAACTAGAAAACTACACTATTTTGATACAGTTTACATCTAGCATCCATGTGAACTCAATATGACTATTGAACTTAGATTGTAGATTAATAAGCGAGCCAACCTAAAGAGAACGAGTTTAATAGGCTTACAATCAATAGTTGAAGCAAACTATTCGCACAAATTTGTTATGTTCTCTCTCTAAATGATCTATGACATTATAGGTTTTCTTAACAAGGTAACTACCCCGCCGAGTGTATATGGAGTTATAAAGCTTAAAGGTCATAGGCTGTTGGAATAGAGTAGTTCAAAATTAAGAGTGATAATAGATCGGGATCCAGATCCCGATGACGGGTTTCGAAGAGACTACAGAGGGATGAAAGAGGTGTTGAAAGTGATGGAAGGGCGATGAAATATGATGAAAAAGGCGTTGAACTGTGTTATAAGGTGATGAATAAGAGATGAAATGTGTTGAAGGCGTTGAAGAGAGATGCGATGGAAGTAAGTTGAAAGGCGTTGAGGATGATGAAGGATGATGAAAGAGTGAGAAAGCGTTGAATGTTGATGAGGAAGAGATAGAAAGATGCAGAAAGATGTTGAAAGAGAAAGAATTGAAAAAAGTTGGATAAAGGGTTTTGTAAATAGTAGATAAAGATTGATGGAAGAAAGTACATTTAATGTATAAAGCGTAGCTGTCGACCGCAATATCGCCTCGATAGAACTATTTCTTTTAAAATAAGACATATTATGCACTGGGGGTTTGTGTAAGCTGATTTACATAAGTTTCGGCAACAGTATACACTATTTAATATAGATAGGTTAAAACTATACCATATACCAATTAGGATTTTCCCCACAGAGGAGGAGGAAACTAGTGATGGTAATTCAAGTCAAGGTTCCAGTGATGAAGATCATTGGATTCATCTTACAGGTCCAGCTTATCTCCCCAATAGGTCCGTTAATGTAGTGGTTCCACAAGGGGTGACAACCAGAGCGAACTCAGAAGTAATGAGACGAGGGGAAGTTGACAGAGTTAGTGTGAACAGTTTAACCTTACGCAGGTCTACAAGGGTGAAAAGGCCCACACAGTGTAAATTTTGCTTAGACTGTCGCCACTAACTATGATTTTGGAGTGTGTACGGAGAATCAGCTCGATAGAATGAGAAGTTTAGAGATTTCAACTTTTTTTTTTTTCATTTAAAAACCTTTTTTTTTTTAAGTAGAACTTCATTAGGATTCCTTTTTTTTTTTTTTTTTTTTTCTATACAAACTATTTCTTGTTAAAACCCGAGTTTCAAAGACCAATGAGAATAATGTATACCATTGTGAATTAACTATTTAGTGTAAATCTGAAATTTTAGTTATCATCAGGAGTAATAGGTGAAGGAGGGTGTAGGAAATCACAATTTAGAAGGGGGCTATGTCTAAAACAACGAACCTAATAGGCATCCTATGGCTTGTGTTGGGTAATTCAGAAACCCTATAATCCCTGGCCTTCAGGTAGTAGCTTTGAAATAGATTTCTAATGAGGACATGAAAGGTCAATCTTTCAGAGTAAAGTTGTGAAGTATAGGGACCCTAAGCCAGGGGTAGAAGTTAAGTAGGCCCAGATCGTAGTCGATCCTCGGAAAGCACTTGAGAATGTTAGTGTTGGGTAGTGAATCGTAAACCCTATAAATCCATCTTTCAATAGAGTGCTGAGGTCGGACTACTGCAAAGGGGGCAGACGCACGAGGAAGAAAGTGACTTCACCCACGGTGGCTAGGGGAGTGACTTAATTCCGCTTTTATGAGGTGTCACGTTTAATGGTCCTTTATTCGCCATTATAATTTGTGTGTGTCTTTATAGAATTGTCGTGAATAGTCACTTAGTGTCAAAGCAAGGGCAGTTTTTGAAATTACATTTTTTTTTAGGTAGGTTAGCTTTCAGATTATTTAGAATTGTTAACCATTTTATTAACAATCATTTATCAAGTATAAAGTATTAGTATATATAGAGTTTGTATGAGGCATTAATTTAAGTTAATAGGGCATTAGTCCCCACTTTGTTTTAATTAGAAACTTTATTTGATTTCACATTTGTCCTGAAAATTTTGTTATTATTAGGATCTATCAATGATGATAATTATAGTACTTTGGCTTGTGTAGCAGCTTTTAACTTTAGTTTGTATGCAAACCGTGAATGATGGGGGGGGGGGTGTATGAATGGATTGGTTTAATGAATGTGTAAGAAGGTTAAAAACAATTATACTGTAAAGACCAAAGGTACTTTAGCATAGAATAGGGAACCAATAGGTTCAATTTTAAATTTGATTTCTTTATTTGTTAGGAACGATAGCCTCACAGGGCTGTACAACTCTATTGTTAGGAAAGGTATTCGCTCCATTTTGTTAGGTCCCCCCCTTTCGGGAGTATAAAATTTTAATTTCTATTACTAGGGTAATCAAGTACTCTTTGTTATTTATATCAACTTGAATTTTAAGAGTCGTAGATAATGATCATATCTTGATTCTCAGACTGGAAGGTTGTGGGAGGTTATGATCAGACCAGGAAACCCACAAAACTTCTCCTCATTAGAGGAAACGAAGAGGTATAGATTGAATTTTATGCAGGATGGGGGATTTGTTTTAGCCATGCCGTATAGCCTGGGGTATAACGGCGCGACCTTGGGTAACCGATCTGACACCGTAGTTTCGACGCTTTTAGCGTGGCTGGAGCGAGGGTGTTCTAGACGGGAGGTCCTGTAAGATTGGCATGTAGGCAGAGATTGCCCAGTTATTCTAGACGAAGTGTTTCCGTCTATTGAATTTTTTTGGTACCAGTTTGATCCCCCATAGCTAGCGGAAGTTTCTTCTAATAAAGGATTCGCCCTGCCATACGTTTTGTTGGAATGAATTCGAGCATAAGACCGATTCGAGAGGCAGAATAAGTAATTATTAGGACCTTCAACGAGTTTAAACTCGTTTCATGATAGGATAAGATTTTAAAGTATTAGTTAACTATAAGGACCGCGAACGAGACGCCAGAACGAGCCAATGAGTCAAAAATTTAGAAGTGTTGTATTGAGGACAGTAGAATTAAGAGCAGTTATACAGGGAGTAGAATTCTGAAGGAATATGTAAAAGAACCAAAATTTCAGATTGATAAAATTCAAATTTATAAGATGTAGATTTGTAGGATTCAGGTCAATGAATAGAGGGTATATTAGTAGATGAAAGTAATATGAATTTCTTGGAAGGGGGAGGTAGCTGAACTGTACACACCCCAGAGACAAGGTAAACGGAGTCACAAACAAAATGGGAGAAGTTGATTAGTTTCTCTGTCAAACAGAGAGCTTTCTTCATACGGTTGTCACCCTAGATTTAAATGGACTGTGTAGTTTAATAGAGGTCTGGGCTATGTTCCATTTGACCAAGAATCTAAATGACGTACCCATCTGAGTTGAGAGTATTGTAACAGAGGAATCTAACACATAAGAGAAAACACACCCTCCAGTAGGATCGGGATAGACGAATATTACCCAGTGACCAACTCGTGATTCCAGACTGAATAAGATTGAAAAACTTAACTGAGATACTAAACCTTGAACCTTCAGCGCACAAATATATATTATGTTTACATTTTCTTTTTCAATATGTTATTATTTTTATATCATATATATTATATTATAGTCATATACTATTCATTTCAACAATTTTATTTTGACATTCATGATATTAATATTTATATTAAATATTTAATTATATATATTTTGTCACCATATATAATCTTGTAGTAGTTTTCTTTTGTCATCTATCATGGGATGATTTTTATCACTTATATCTTAACATATTTAATCACTATCTACATGATATGTTTTACTTCAATATATATGTTATACTCATCATATAACATGGAAGGATTCATTTTATCATTACATATTGCGTGCCTTATTTAATGATTACTTACATAATTTGTTTTCTGTAATTTTTTATTTAGCAAAAGTCATCATGTCATAGGCTAATCATTATATACCAAGATATTTCTTTCAGCTAACTATAATTATCCTTTCCTTTGATTGTATATGTATAACTATACCACACGAATGTCTTGATTGGTACTTAAATAAAGATGCTGGCATGTTTTAGGAGTTGGACTAGTCAGTTATTTCTAAACGACTTCTTGGCGCCCAAATTTTTATATATAATATGTAATAGGGAAATGTTCTAACTGTATTGTTAGCAGAAAGAAGGTAGCAATGAATCCAGCACCACAAGAGGCAAGAATGGGGTTGAGAGGACTTACCACAAGGAGGGCCTACTCCTCAAGGCCAAAGAAGAAAGTGGAAGGGTGGTATATATACCCATGAATGGTAAGACAGATGACCTTGCTTACTTCCATACATATGATATGACTGTCCCCCATGACCTATGTTGATAACAGTGTGCTGACAGAATAATAACACATAAAAACCCCTTTGCCAGGATGCACAATGCCCACTAATGTTCGGAATAATAAACATCTAGAATAGCATACCATCATTTTGATTAGCCTTATCTTCCCTATAGGTTTCGGTACACCTGGCTTCACCTAGTAATGGAAAATGCATTTTGCTAGAAATGGGCCTGCTTTCATAGTAACTGATGAAAGGCAGATGAATAATGAATAGCACAAACGCATTTGTCCATTACTTGGCAGGGGGAGGATTGTTGGGGCACGTTTTTGTAACCATACCCCAACAGAAGGCGTATGTATAATCAAATCAAATGGATACATGGCTTCCCTCCCACATAGACTTACAGACCATTCTTTTTGCCCAGAAACCCAGACAATTGATGACACCAGACTTCCATGCCGATGCCTGGTGAAGGAAACACCAGTGACATCCAGGGACATCCGCGCTGGAAGCTGTTGTTCCATATGTACATATATTCCCCTCACCAAAAGTTTAGGTAAAGGTGACCAGAAAAAAAAAATGGAGAAGGAAGATCTCTAAAAGACTGAACCTTATAAAAAAATCCTTCCCGAGAAAGGAAAGCGTTAAATTACAGTTCAAGTGAAAAGGGGCCTGTGTCGATTTTTAGCTAAGACGGAGGGGGGGCGATATATATATATCGTCCCGAGAAAAAGGGAGGATGGTATTTCAATCCATGTGGATGGGAGGGCTGGCGTCTGAAATTTTACACTATCGCCGTAGATGTTGCTCTCTTTAGATTTTTTGTTTTGGTAATACTATATGTTCTATTTTGATGGAAGAGGCCTGGAGTCTGAAATCTTACACTAGTGCCATGACTGTTTCTCCTTTTAGATTTTTTTGTTTTGGTAATACTATATGTTCTATTTTGATGAGGCCTGGGGCGTCTATGAAATTGATACTGGAGCCGTTGGCCATTTTGATTGGCGTTTCTTTCGGCGAATGAAAATGGAGAGAGAGATGAATAAAAGAAGGTTCTTTGCCAAAAGGCGAGATTCGATCTGAGTCGCTCAGTGAAAGGACAGTCTGCAGACAGGAGACCAGACCTTTGCTGGCACTTTCGAGAAAGGTAAGCCATTTGTCATTATGACTTAGCGCCCTCCCCCCCCCCCTTTTATTTTTCGAACAGAAGCTAATCTATTTAGATTCTGAATGGGCCCTAAAGGGCTTTAAGTGACTTAAAAAGGAGTGTTAGGGTTCGTATATTTTGTCCCGCTAGAATAGATGGAGATCTAGGTTTCCCCCCCCCCTTTTTGTGTAGTAACCAACCTAGATTTCGCATGGGCCCTAAAGGGCTATAAAGTAACTTCAGGTCACCTCTATCTAAATTTTACTATGTAAATAGCATATCTCGTCAATATAGACATGTTCCCAAATTTTAAGATATTTAAATAAATATCTAGAGAAATTTTCTTGTTTCCTCTGTTACCTATTTCATACATAATTTGCCTTATGGTGCTATTCCCACTGTTTAAATGAAATGTATGTTTCTTACCTATTTGAAGGGAATGTTACTAATAATCAAGTCTCCCATAAATTACCGGCCACATACATTGCCGCGAGTGTCTGTGTTTCAGTGTTTTATAGATTGCCCAATTTAATAACGATTTCATGGGTTGTCTGATGAAATTATATAATAGTGTCGCGGCTGTTTCCATCTTTAGACCATTGTTCTGACAATATTATATGCTCGATCCTTGCTTTAGCTCAACTCTTAATCAATTACGGAGTTTTTCCCCCCTTTTCTTTTTTATTTATTTTATTTATCCTGTTTGCACAAATTGCATTACATGTGATGATGTAAAGACATATGCCAATAGTGCATCACTGACAGCTGTGCTGCTATTATACAACATTAAGGTCTTGCTGCGGGTTATATACATGGGGTTGTTGGCCTAAATTGCTATATATATATATATTTAAGTAAGGAAACTTTTAATAAGTCACATCGTGTACCCTCCCTTTTCAACTATCCAAACCGGGAACTCATCAGTATTGAAATGAATATTTTACCAATGAAATCTAATCTCTCCATTCTCTCTTTCAATTTTGAATCAGATTTTGGGAAATTCTATCTGTTTGTAATGAGAAATGCATTAGGAATTACTTGATGCATTTTACAGAATTTAAGGGGGTCGGTGGAAGGCTGGTTAAACCGTTTGGTTTTCGACCACTAGGACCCGGGTTTGATTCCCGCATTGGACACTTTTTTCTGTTTAAAAAAAAAGAAAATACTCCAATGGCCCCCGATTCTTGCAAAAGTCCAACCCCACCAGTGAGTGCAAGTAACCAAACGGGGCTCTGGAACATTTGTAAGTGCAAAGTCGAACTGCTTTTCACATGTGTAGACATGTGGTGTACTTACATTAAAAGCAGTCGCTAACTACCCTCCTTGGAGATAAGAAAGAAGAAGAAGACAGAATTTAAAAAAATAGATGTGAGAAAAAGAACTAACCCTTTTAATGCTGTGTTTTCTCAACTTCTTGAAATAGAGGAGAGCTTCAGATCCTGAACTCTTTAAAATAGAATCTTCAAGTGATGGCTTAGCATCAATATTTATATTCACTTTGGAATTAATTTTCTTCAGCTCATAGGAAGAATAACTTCTTAGGTCCATTGAATAATATTTCAAGTTGACATAAAAAACTATTTTCCTTATCTGTTATCTTGTTTAAACACTTAATAACAGTACTATATAAGAACTTGCTGTGATATTTTTTCTCATTTATTCTTTTGTCTGATGATGGTGACAATGTTGTTGCTGAAACGTCACACACTAATAAATTATTTGGATTAGGTCTTATTTTCTTTTATTATAATCTATAATCCAAATTGTGTTTTATCAAGACAAAATCTAAATAAGTAAATTATATGTGACATTTCAGCAACAGCATTGTTACCACATTCAGTATTTCTTGTACTTGATAAGAACTTTTGTGTGAAGGATGAGGTGTTACCAAAATGTCACAGAGTAGAACAACCTCCCTGTACAACACCTAGTTACAAAGTATCCTTTAGGGAGAGGTGTCCTCTTACCAAAGTGTTGTTAATTAATAAAAATGGTAATTTTGGTGATTAAAACTGTCTCTAGAGAGAGTGTCCTCTCATGAATGTTCATTCATACCAACCTGTGATTTTTCAAGAGACAACTCCTTATCACTATTCCTGCAGGCTAACACATGACTTACATTAGATGTACTAAACAGGACCTTTGGGAGAGGCGGCTGCTTATAATCAAACAGCTCAAGGAGCATGAACTCATGTAATCTTTACACAAATGAATAAGAAACAACACTCTCCAGCAGGCATGAAAAACTGCCCAAAAACTAAGAAAGAATTCAAAAGGATAAATTTAGAAACATTTATTATTACATTAGAACTAACTCTCTGTAAAGGACAACACCTAGTTGCAGAGCCAAAGTGTTCTTTAGAGAGAGGTGTCCTCTTACCAGAGAGTTCTTAATTGATAAAAAATGGTCATTATGGCAATGAAAACTGTCTTTTATAGAAAGGTGTCCTCTCATGGAGGTTGTTCTACTGTTTAATTGTTTTAATTTTGATCTTGTTCCTTTCACCTAAGTTTGACCGTAACACAAACAAAGATTGCTGTTTGTATAACTCAATTGCTGATGGCTTGCCTTATCTATTGGAATAAAATATCAACTAATTTTTAAACACAAGGTAATAAGACCAAATCCAAATAAATAAATAGTGTGTGACGTTCTGGTAACAGCGTTGGATTTGGTCGTATTACCTTGTGTTTGTAATCTATAATCCAAATTGCGCCTTATCAACTAATTTTTAATTATTTCAGAATATTGGTCAAAATACCTTTTGATTTTTTATTCAAACACCATTGTTGCAAGTCATCAGTAACTTTTAACTCCGCCTTTGCCGGTCCCAAGCCGTTATGAAAAAGGAGGAGGGGAGCAGTAACAAGCTCGCTAAAAAACCTGGGCTCAGCTAGCCCGGCTGATAGTACCCTGTAAGGGCTCCTAAACTAGGGATTACAGGATGAGCAGGGTTTGTACTCCATGTTAGGAGCGGCTGCACATGGCGTCTGTTCCTCATGTCAGAGGCAGCCATTTCTTTTGGAGCTAAGTCGACCTGCCACTGAGTAGTGCTCCCAGTCTTAATGACAAAGGCAGATGCATTCTACTTCACCCAGTCATGATCTCAAGCTTTACAAACTTGATACCCGAATATGATTGAGTGGAAATAGGAAAGAAGAAGTAACTTTTAGTTGCACATGATTCCACAGTAAATTTTCACACTTTTTTTACCATTTTCTGTTTCATAGAGACTATCTTGAAGATAGAGGTTGTCTGGCCGGCATTTATATTTCTTTAAAAAAATAGACAATTTGGCCAGTTAAAGTTTTATTTTCTCAATGTTTCAACAAAAATCTTTTTGTCTTCTTCAGGATAAATAAAAATAAAGCATTTGGCAAGATGTTAAAAATTATTCTGAGGTTGCAAGAGCGTTCTCACATGATTTTTGTTGAAACATTGAGAAAATAAAACTTTAACTGGCAGAAATGTCTATTTTTTTAAAAAGTCATAGAGAATGATTACTGTATTTAACTCAATCCCCAACAGACACAGACAGATAATCATTGTAGGTAGAAGTAGGCGACTGCTTTTACTGTAAATGCATCACATATCTACACAGGTGAAAAGCAATTCGACTTTTGCACTTACAAATGTTTCAGATCTCCATTTCTTTACTTGCACTCGCTGATGAGGTTGGACTTTTTCAAGAATCAGGGGGCCATTGGAGCTTTTTTTTTTAATCAGAAAAAGTGCCCAATATGGGAGGGATTCGATCCCAGGTCATATCAGTCAAAAACCAATGGTTTAGACCATTCTTCCATAGACCCCTGTAAAGATAAGAAAGAAGAAAAAGGAAGAAGAAGAAGACTATTAACCAAAAAAATTAAACTAGTCAAATTACAAAAAAAAAAGACTTAAATCTCAATGACTTTATTAACAAAAAAAAAAAGGAAAATTTGATTGCAGCAGCTCTTGTCCTCCATCCATTCTATGGTCCCTGGGAACATTAATCCATAGCCGGATAAATGCCGGAATTATACTCAGACAATAATCTCTAACAACAATCACAACACAAGTTTTTATATATATATTAAATTCTCTTCTTATATATATTACACAGCTTCATTTATATTTGGGGTGGAATCAGAGGGGAGGAGTAGAGGTCACAATGATAAAAAAAAAAAGAACAACAGTTAGAGAGAGAGAAGCAATAGTTTCCATAAACAGAGAGACTATATTCTTTAAAAATATATATATAATCCTTTTAAAATAAATTATTTACAGCGCTTATGTTCAATCTCTGCAAATATCTTTTTTTCACATTTAAAGAAGATGGGAAAATTTGAGATGGGTAGGTAGGGAGGGGACAATGTAGGTTATTTTATCTTTACAAGAAGTCATTTTGTTATCATTTTCCTTTTTTTTACAAAATATATATATATATTTAACACTAAAAGTTTTTTTTTTTTTCAAATGAAAGGGGGTAAAAAAAAAAAAGAATGGGAATGGTTGGATGAAAAAAAAACTTGTTTTTTAAAAAAATAATAAAATCCAAATAAAAAAAAAAAATTCAACTAAAAATTGAGAGTAGGGAATTTTTCAAGTATTTTTTTTTAGAAAGAGGTTGGTATGGAGAAGGGGGGAAGTAAAATACAGATTGTACAAGTTGTTGTAAACCTTGTCACTCTTGATGTTGGTGTTCATTGTGAGAGTACCGGCTGATATTGTTGTCCTCTACGTTGTACAGCGTGTTGTGGCAGAGGGGGCAGATATCTTGTACATACAACCACTTGCGCAGGCATACGCCATGGAAGAAGTGTTTACACTTGGTGATCCGGGCGTTATTCAATTCCTGGTAGCAGATAGCACAGACGTCATCGAAATTGCGTAATTGTTCCTGACTTGCTTCTGGTAGGGAGTTGATCTTGTTGACAGCAGAGCGTCTTTTGATGAAGACTTTCCACCCGGCCTTGGCTTGAAGCCAGATGTTGAAGTAGGCGTGGACACATATCATGCAGGCCCTGATGGTGCCCCCAGACTCAAAGAGCAATATCCAGGCGCCATTGAAGAAGAGGAAGATGCCGAAGAGAAACTCGACAGTGTTGCCAGTCGCCTTGATATAGTAGACATAGTCGTCTAGCTTCTCCCAGAAGGTGTTGCGGTAGGCATCAATCATGAAGAGAAGATAGACCATGAGGGAGATGACAGCCTTGATGATGATCTCGATGTTGAAGGCAGAGACGGCCAGAAGCCAAGTGCTGACAGAGTGGTTGCTCCAGAGGTACTTCAAGAACCAATAGCAGAAGACTATGAGGAAGACGCTAACGGAGAGGGCCCGGCTGTGCTTGTTGACAGAGGTGTTGCGAGAGGCACTGAGGGAGAGGAGCAAGGGGTTCACCATGGTGTGGATGAAGTGCAGCAGGGCGGTGAATAGGAGGCAGAAGTTGCGGTAGAGCCTGAGTAGCCTCTTCTCAGGCTCCATGCTGGTGAGGCCGGTCTGGAGCGCCAGGACTAGGAAGAGGACCGCGGAGACCGTGCCCAGACTGCGGTCCTCTGTGTCATCCATCAGGTAGGCCTGCACCAGACAGCCCAGGTAGTGGGAGGCCGACGAGATGATGCTGGTCATGCCCAGAAGAGCCACCAAGGTCTCGCACCCTTGGATCAGCAGCTGGCATCCCAAGGCATAGTAGTTCTCTGAAATGAGAGCGAGGAAGGAGTGTTCACCAGCGGTGTTACTAGAAGATTCTGCGAGGAGGAAGAGAGCCTGCTTCAATATCCGGAGTATCCAGAAAACCCTTAGGACCTGAGGAACATGGATCTGTAACCAGATATTCTCCAGGAAGGCGTAGAAGCCATAGTGCTGGACATAACTGCGGGCCCAGTGGATACTGTTATAGGCTGCCAAGTAGAGGACTGGCAGGCTGAGCAAGACATTCCCCAGGATGTAGACCAGCGTGATGCCGGGCCAGAACATGGCCAGGTGGGAGTGGATCTTGAGATAGAAAGGTAGAATGCTGAGGATTGCTGGCATCACAAAGGACACCTCCACCACCCAGCTGAGCCCTATGCTATCATGGTTGGAGAACCTGAAGATGAGAGCTAGGAAGGCCTGGAGAAGGTAGTTGGAGCCAAACTTGGCCAGGGCGACTCCGTCAAGGTAGAATATCTCGAGAGCAACGGAGGTTTTGTTCTGTGCCACGAGCTGTGCCAGCCAGTGGTTGTACTCCTCGTTCCATATGTAGGACCACACCACCACCCCCAGGGAGGACAGCCACAGGTACACCATCAGCAGCTGCTGCAGGTTCAGGATGAACACCACAAAGGAACACAGGAAAACTGCACACAACAGACACAGTCAGCTATATGATCTAACAAGAAAGTGAGTCATATTTATGGAATGGACTTTGTTTCAAACTATGCTTAAGGACTCGTTTAAATACCAAATTATATTTTTCCAAATCCTTTACGTTGTTTTAAAGGCAATTTAACAAAGGGATTTATTTAAATGGGTACAACATGGGTGAATTCATAGAATTGACTTTAAGTCATTTTATGGTTGAGAGTTTTTTGAAAAGAAACTGCTACCACTCTTCTTATTTTCTCCAATATTTCGGTGACTCTCTGTCCCTGTTGGTAGTTTGGATGATTGGAGGCCCAGATAATTGAGAGCTTGGATAATAGGAAGCCCAGATAATTGGGAGCTTGGATAATAGGAAGCCCAGATAATTGGAAGCTTGGATAATAGGAAGCCCAGATAATTGGGAGCTTGGATAATAGGAAGTCCTGTCAAATTATATTGACAAACATTTTCAGTATTTTTTTTCTGATCAGGTTTTAGAGGGAAGAATGTTGTCTTCGTTTGTTAGTGAACCAATCTCTCACGCCTTCTCATTGAACGAATGTGGCCATGTCTGTATATAAGAGGGGACTAAGGGAATGCGAAGGGGGCTGAGAGTGTGGAGAATCGGTGTGGAGACACGAAAAGTGTTTTTCTATGTGGTTTTTCCGTGTCTGGCTGTCCTCTTCGCATCCCGGTGTCACCCGAGTCCGATCCCTGCCAACGATACAATAAAGCTAAGTACTGTTTTATTTTATTTAACAAATTGTGAGTTGTTTTTATCTCCCTTTGTTGTTAGTGTTGTGCTCTTGAGTGTACGCTTTTCTGTGTATTAAGGTACATTTAATTTAGGCCCTAGCTTATTCCATTTTTGTGTGTTAACCCGCAAAAGTATTAACTTTTGTCATTGGCGAGCCCTGCCAGGATTACTGGTGATTGCACGTGTAAATTCCTGTAATTTTTACGTGCGGTTTTATTTTCTTTGATTGAATGGTTTATTATTATTGTACTCCATCATGTTTGTGAACTCAATGCTCAACTTGTCAGTGTTTAATGGGGTTAGTCTTGAGTCTTTCATTCGGGAAGTCGAGCTTAAAGCTCGAGTAGGCAAATGGGATCCTGAGGTCAAGGCACTGCTTATGTTTGAGGCTCTATCCCCTGAAGTTAGGTTGAGCTTAGAGGAGATGGGTATCCGTAACGATAGCAGTTTTGAAAGTATTGTTAATAAACTGAACATACTGTACCCTAAAAAAGCGTGTGGTATTAGGGAATGCCTTAAATTAATAGATGGTCTTAAGCAGAGAGTTGGGGAAAGTCCTATTGTTTTTAAAGAAAGATTCTTAGCCATTATAGATAAAGTAGAGTACAGATTTGACGATAGTTTGGTTTTCGAAATTTTCCTCGAAAATGTACTCGAAAAGTATAGAGAGGCTATTATTCACAGTCAGGCTAAATCAATAGACAAAGCAGTCAGTGTCATGGCCACGGAGGATAGTGTAGAACACCGTTGCAGCTTTATGAAAGGGGTATGTTCAGTAGAAGGGGTTGAAGAAATAAATAGCATTAAGGGTGAGATGAAGATGCTTAGTTCCAGTGTAAACAGGATGAAGCACGAAAATGAGCAGTGTATTGAATACCTTAGAGGTGAGATAGAAAAACTGACTAAATTGTTGGGCGAAATCAAGCTGAGTCCACCTGAGTGTAGGTTAGGACATATAGCTAGTGATTGCTCAAGACAGTCTTCTATGTTTACCAACCGCAATACTCTTGACAATGCTGAGATTGTGAACATACGTTCTAATGGCGGTGATCAGACTGGAAATCTGCCAATAGTTAAGGTGAATATTAACGGCAATATGTGGTACCTGTTATATGATACAGGAAGCCAAGTCAGTATCATTGATTCTGAAAAGTGCAAGGTCTTGAAAGAGAATTGGGACGATGTGCACTTAAAACTTTACGCATAGTGTCAGTGACAGGCCACGAGCAGACACTTACACGTGTTAAAAACTGTAGAATTGGTAACAAAAACGGCAGTGAGCTGGAAGAGATAAGGTTCTGGTTAATGTCACTCAGAGATAAGGGCTACGACAGGATTCTGGGAATCAATGATATAAGGAGATTAAATATTCAGTTGCCTCCCTTACCGGAACGTTGCAACATGATTTCCTTGAAACCAGAGGACCATGATTATGTAGACCTTAGCTGCATTGTCAGTGCACATAGACCAATGGTGTCAAGCTCCTTAGATGAGAAATCAGTGAGACGCATTGAAAACGAGGCTGTAAAGTTGCCACCTACTGAGTTTAACAGAAACTGTGAGTGTAGCGCTGGGTCTGTTAATAGTTTTAGAAAGCCTACTTGGGCTGAGAGGTTAAGGGCGATGCGGAAAGCAAAGGAGACTGTCAGACAGTTTATGTCAGGTAATTCTGCTAAAAAGCTTATGAATCCTAGGTCACCTTATACCAAAAGTTTCGACAGAGGAGATCTGGTAATGTTAGCTGTTCCTAAGACTGAAGGTTACTCCAACGTCTATGGGCCTTTCCGTGCGGAAGCTAAGGTCTCCGATGTTAACTTTAGAGTAAGAGGGGTCACCATGAACGATGTGAAAGTTGTACATGTCGATAGGATGAAAGCGCTTAGAAACTGACGTTAAGAAGAGTTTTTAGCTCTTGGACTTGAGAGAACTGAATGGAATTGGATCGTTCGGTTTCTCATCAAGCGAGCGTCTGTCAGTTCCCAAAGTCTCTACCTGTCATGCTCGGCTGATCCCAGATGAGAGCTTATTGGTCCCCCATTAAACTCTGTCTATTAAAGCATATTATATATGTGTGTGCTTGGTAATCACTCATGGTAACTCACGTAGTTTGCGCAGATTTTTGGTTATTTTCTTTTTGGGAGAAACAAGATGGAAGGCACCTGTATGGAACGACCTGGATGCCTACTTCTCCTCTCTTTAGTTTTTTTTTTTTTTTTATCTTTTTAACATGGCTCCTGTGAGCTTTTTCCCACCCGACAGCGGGAGGTTTTCCTTACGGGACAATGAGAATGTTTGGGAGATTGGTTAGTTCCTTTTTTTTTTCTTTCTTTGGAAGGATACCTTTTGTCAAATTATATTGACAAACATTTTCAGCTTTTTTTTTTTTCTGATCAGGTTTTAGAGGGAAGAATGTTGTCTTCGTTTGTTAGTGAACCAATCTCTCACGCCTTCTCATTGGACGAATGTGGCCATGTCTGTATATAAGAGGGGACTAAGGGAATGCGAAGGGGGCAGAGAGTGTGGAGAATCGGTGTTGAGACACAATAAGTGTTTTTCTACATGGTTTTTCCATGTCTGGCTGTCCTCTTCGCATCCCGGTGTCTCCCGAGTCCGATCCCTGCCAACGATACAATAAAGCTAAGTACTGTCTTATTTTATTTAACAAATTGTGAGTTGTTTTTATCTCCCTTTGTTGTTAGTGTTGTGCTCTTGAGTGTACGCTTTTCTGTGTATTAAGGTACATTTAATTTAGGCCCTAGCTTATTCCATTTTTGTGTGTTAACCCGCAAAAGTATTAACTTTTGTCATTGGCGAGCCCTGCCAGGATTACTGGTGATTGCACGTGTAAATTCCTGTAATTTTTACGTGCGGTTTTATTTTCTTTGATTGAATGGTTTATTATTATTGTACTCCATCATGTTTGTGAACTCAATGCTCAACTTGTCAGTGTTTAATGGGGTTAGTCTTGAGTCTTTCATTCGGGAAGTCGAGCTTAAAGCTCGAGTAGGCAAATGGGATCCTGAGGTCAAGGCACTGCTTATGTTTGAGGCTCTATCCCCTGAAGTTAGGTTGAGCTTAGAGGAGATGGGTATCCGTAACGATAGCAGTTTTGAAAGTATTGTTAATAAACTGAACATACTGTACCCTAAAAAAGCGCGTGGTATTAGGGAATGCCTTAAATTAATAGATGGTCTTAAGCAGAGAGTTGGGGAAAGTCCTATTGTTTTTAAAGAAAGATTCTTAGCCATTATAGATAAAGTAGAGTACAGATTTGACGATAGTTTGGTTTTCGAAATTTTCCTCGAAAATGTACTCGAAAAGTATAGAGAGGCTATTATTCACAGTCAGGCTAAATCAATAGACAAAGCAGTCAGTGTCATGGCCACGGAGGATAGTGTAGAACACCGTTGCAGCTTTATGAAAGGGGTATGTTCAGTAGAAGGGGTTGAAGAAATAAATAGCATTAAGGGTGAGATGAAGATGCTTAGTTCCAGTGTAAACAGGATGAAGCACGAAAATGAGCAGTGTATTGAATACCTTAGAGGTGAGATAGAAAAACTGACTAAATTGTTGGGCGAAATCAAGCTGAGTCCACCTGAGTGTAGGTTAGGACATATAGCTAGTGATTGCTCAAGACAGTCTTCTATGTTTACCAACCGCAATACTCTTGACAATGCTGAGATTGTGAACATACGTTCTAATGGCGGTGATCAGACTGGAAATCTGCCAATAGTTAAGGTGAATATTAACGGCAATATGTGGTACCTGTTATATGATACAGGAAGCCAAGTCAGTATCATTGATTCTGAAAAGTGCAAGGTCTTGAAAGAGAATTGGGACGATGTGCACTTAAAACTTTACGCATAGTGTCAGTGACAGGCCACGAGCAGACACTTACACGTGTTAAAAACTGTAGAATTGGTAACAAAAACGGCAGTGAGCTGGAAGAGATAAGGTTCTGGTTAATGTCACTCAGAGATAAGGGCTACGACAGGATTCTGGGAATCAATGATATAAGGAGATTAAATATTCAGTTGCCTCCCTTACCGGAACGTTGCAACATGATTTCCTTGAAACCAGAGGACCATGATTATGTAGACCTTAGCTGCATTGTCAGTGCACATAGACCAATGGTGTCAAGCTCCTTAGATGAGAAATCAGTGAGACGCATTGAAAACGAGGCTGTAAAGTTGCCACCTACTGAGTTTAACAGAAACTGTGAGTGTAGCGCTGGGTCTGTTAATAGTTTTAGAAAGCCTACTTGGGCTGAGAGGTTAAGGGCGATGCGGAAAGCAAAGGAGACTGTCAGACAGTTTATGTCAGGTAATTCTGCTAAAAAGCTTATGAATCCTAGGTCACCTTATACCAAAAGTTTCGACAGAGGAGATCTGGTAATGTTAGCTGTTCCTAAGACTGAAGGTTACTCCAACGTCTATGGGCCTTTCCGTGCGGAAGCTAAGGTCTCCGATGTTAACTTTAGAGTAAGAGGGGTCACCATGAACGATGTGAAAGTTGTACATGTCGATAGGATGAAAGCGCTTAGAAACTGACGTTAAGAAGAGTTTTTAGCTCTTGGACTTGAGAGAACTGAATGGAATTGGATCGTTCGGTTTCTCATCAAGCGAGCGTCTGTCAGTTCCCAAAGTCTCTACCTGTCATGCTCGGCTGATCCCAGATGAGAGCTTATTGGTCCCCCATTAAACTCTGTCTATTAAAGCATATTATATATGTGTGTGCTTGGTAATCACTCATGGTAACTCACGTAGTTTGCGCAGATTTTTGGTTATTTTCTTTTTGGGAGAAACAAGATGGAAGGCACCTGTATGGAACGACCTGGATGCCTACTTCTCCTCTCTTTAGTTTTTTTTTTTTTTTTTTATCTTTTTAACATGGCTCCTGTGAGCTTTTTCCCACCCGACAGCGGGAGGTTTTCCTTACGGGACAATGAGAATGTTTGGGAGATTGGTTAGTTCCTTTTTTTTTTCTTTCTTTGGAAGGATACCTTTTGTCAAATTATATTGACAAACATTTTCAGCTTTTTTTTTTTTCTGATCAGGTTTTAGAGGGAAGAATGTTGTCTTCGTTTGTTAGTGAACCAATCTCTCACGCCTTCTCATTGGACGAATGTGGCCATGTCTGTATATAAGAGGGGACTAAGGGAATGCGAAGGGGGCAGAGAGTGTGGAGAATCGGTGTTGAGACACAATAAGTGTTTTTCTACATGGTTTTTCCATGTCTGGCTGTCCTCTTCGCATCCCGGTGTCTCCCGAGTCCGATCCCTGCCAACGATACAATAAAGCTAAGTACTGTCTTATTTTATTTAACAAATTGTGAGTTGTTTTTATCTCCCTTTGTTGTTAGTGTTGTGCTCTTGAGTGTACGCTTTTCTGTGTATTAAGGTACATTTAATTTAGGCCCTAGCTTATTCCATTTTTGTGTGTTAACCCGTAAAAGTATTAACTTTTGTCAGCCCAGATAATTGGAAGCTTGGATAATAGGAAGGCCAGATAATTGGAAGCTTGGATAATAGGAAGCCTAGATAATTGGGAGCTTGGATAATAGGAAGCCCAGATAATTGGGAGCTTGGATAATAATAAGCCCAGATAATAGGGATCTTGAATAATAGGAAGCCCAGATAATTGGAGGCCTAGATAATTGAAAGCTTGGATAATAGGAAGCCCAGATAATTGGGAGCTTGGATAATAGGAAGCCCAGATAATTGGGAGCTTGGATAATAATAAGCCCAGATAATTGGGAGCTTGAATAAAAGGAAGCCCAGATAATTGGAGGCCTAGATAATTGGAAGCTTGGATAATAGGAAGCCCAGATAATTGGGAGCTTGGATAATAGGAAGCCCAGATAATTGGGAGCTTGGATAATAGGAAGCCCAGGTAATTGGGAGCTTGGATAATAAGAAGCCCAGATAATTGGGAGCTTGGATAATAAGAAGCCCAGATAATTGGGAGCTTGGATAATAGGAAGCCCAGATAATTGTGAGCTTGGATAATAGGAAGCCCAGATAATTGGAGGCCTAGATAATTGGAAACTTGGATAATTAGAAGTCCTGATAATTGTAAGCTTGGATAATTGGAGGTCCTAATTATTGTAATCTTGGATAATTGAAGGTCCTGATAATTGTAAGCTTATAATTGGAGGTCCTAATAATTGTAAGCTTGGATAATTGAAGACCTGTTAATTGTAATCTTGGATAATTGAAGACCCTGATAATTGTAAGCTTGGATAATTGGAGGTCCAGATAATTGGAAGATTGGATAAATGAAGACCTAGATAATTTTAAGCTTGAGTAATTGGAGGTCCTGATGATTGGAAGATTGGAAAATTGAATGCCCTGATAATTGGAGGTCCTGATAATTGGAGGTCCAGATAATTGGAAGATTGAATAATTGAAGGCCTAGATAATTTTAAGCTTGGATAATTGGAGGTCCAGATAATTGGAAGCTTGGATAATTGAATACCCTGATAATTGTATGCTTGGATAATTGGAGGTCCTGATAATTGTAATCTTGGATAATTGGAGGTCCTGATAATTGTAGGCTTGGATAATTGAAGACCCTGATAATTGTAAGCTTGGATAATTGGAGGTCCAGATAATTGGAAGATTGGATAATTGAAGGCCTAGATAATTTAAGCTTGGATAATTGGAGGTCCTGATAAGTGGAAGCTTTGATAATTGAATACCCTGATAATTGTAAGCTTGGATAATTGGAGGTCCTGATAATTGTAAGCTTGGATAATTGGAGGTCCCAATAATTTTAAGCTTGAATAATTGAATACCCTGATAATTGTAAGCTTGTATAATTGAATACCCTGATAATTGTAAGCTTGAATAATTGAATACCCTGATAATTGGAAGCTTGGATAATTGAATACCCTGATAATTGTAAGCTTGAATAATTGAATACCCTGATAATTGTAAGCTTGAATAATTGAATAACCTGATAATTGTAAGCTTGAATAATTGAATACCCTGATAATTGTAAGTTTGGATAATTGGAAGTACTGATAATTGTAAGCTTGGATAATTGGAGATCCAGATAATTGGAGACCTCGATTTAAATAATCCTATAAAATTGTTTCTCGCATTTACGGAAGAAATAAATTGTTTTTTTTTTCAGTAATGTTGTCTGATGATGGTAACAATGCTGTTACTGAAACCGAACGAACATTTCAATAATTTGGATTTGGTCTTGTTACCATTTGTCTCTGGTTATATTAAAGAGGGTCCTGGTGTATTTAGAAGATAGACAGAGAGAGAGAGACTGGGTCAAATATTTTTAAACTCTGAACTGAAGAGAGACAATGACCTTGGGGAGAGTTGGCTAAATTTGAAACATCTGGATGCATTTAATTCTTATTATTCTCTACAAATATAAAAATCTTGGTCCAAATTTTGGGTTCCTCTGGCTTCATTCCTTATATATGTTGCATCCTTTTATTTTGTATACAAGTTATCACTAATTTTTCTTAATACAGTAGAACCTCCATGAGAGGACACTCACGCTAGAGGACACCTCTCTACAAAGGACAGATTTCATTTGTAAAATTACCATTTTTACTATTTAGCAACTCTCCGGTAAGAGGACATCTCTCCCTAAAGGACACTTTGGCTCTACAATTAGGTGTTGTCCTTTACAGGGAGGTTCTACTGCATTTTAAAAAAAGTGAATTCTAGTCAATCTTTATATATATATATATATTTTTTTTTTTTTTTAAATCAACTTGTATCAGACTTCACAAAAATAAACTTGAATCAACCCCAAGAAAATTTTAAAAAAACTTAAATCAAAATCCTCAAAAATATGTTAAATATCAAATTTTTGAAATAAACTTGATGAGGCACAATTTGGATTATTCTATATACAGTTACGAGCGTCATTCCTCATCGGCCTCTGTCACCGTTTGCTTTTTTTTGGAATGGCGCACTCCTATTGGTTGGCTACGGTCACGCCACCTTTGCCACCCCCCCCCCCCCCCCCCCCCCCATCATGCCTCCCCCACTCGCTTTTTCGTTTTTGTAACTATTGGTTTGGAGCGGGTCGCTCTTTAAATAAATGCATATATTAGTTAATAACTAAATGGAATCCTCTCTTTCCTTTTCCCAGTATGAGACGCCTACGGAAGCCAACAGTTCATAGACAGATAAAGCACATAGGCTATAGTTATTGACTAATATATGCATTTATTAAAGGCGCCAAATTTATAATTGTAACAAATAGTATTTGAATAAAAACATTCAATCGGGTAAAACACGGGCGTTGCCCGGGTCATTCGGCTAGTAGATTATAAACACAAGGTAATAAGACCAAACCCAAATAAATAGTGTGTTATTTGTTGTGTGTTACACACACTATTTATTTATTTATTTGGATTTGGTCTTATTACCTTGTGGATATAAACTTGGAAAATAAAATAAAATTTGGATTATAAATTATAACTACAAGAAAATAAGACCTAATCCAAATAAATTAATAGTGTGATGTTTTGGTAACAGCATTGTTACCATCACCAGACAAAAGTATTAAATGAGAAAATATATCACAACTGATAAAGCACAATTTGGATTACAGATTATAACTACAAGAACATTAGAAAATAAATTAATAGTGTGTGATGTTTGTGTGTTGTGCTTTTAATAGTGTTATTATATATAGTGAGGGGGGTCAGTAGAAGGGTGGTCTGACCGTTTATTTTTTTATCACTACGACCAGCGAGTGCAAGTAACTAAATGGGACTCTGGCATACTTGTAAGTGCTAAACTCCAACTGTTTTCTACATGTGTAGACACGCTTGTTCGGTGGTAAAACTACTACAATAGGAAGGATACAGAGAAGATTAGCATGGCCCCTGCGCAAGGATGACACGCAAAATCGTAAAGTATTCCATACATGTGTAGACATGTGGTGTACTTAAGGTAAAAGTGGTCGCTTACAACTCCCACCATAATTATCATGGCCATGTGTACTAGGGATAACAAACAACAACAGAGATGGCTACTGTGGGAAGGAATTAGGAAGTTGATTATCCAGCCAGATCAAAGAATCTGTTCCAAATGGACTGAAGAAGGGATTCAGTTAGGTCTGGTGAAGGCTTCAAACACAAGGTAATAACAACAAATCTAAATACATAATGATAAAGCACAATTTGGATTATAGATTATAGATGCAAAAAAACAGACCTAATACAAATAAATTAATAGTGCGTGACATTTCAGTAAGAGTGTTGTTACCATCATCAGACAATTGATGGCAACAATGCTGTTACCAAAATGTCACACACTATTAATTTATTTGGATTAGGTATTATTACCTTGTAGCTACAAATCCAAATAAAGTACTTTTATCTGATGATGGTAACAACGCTGTTACTGAAACATCACACACTTTATTTATTTGATCTAAATACCTTGTATTTCTAAATCTATAATCCAAATTGGGCCTTATCATCCCTTACTCCACTTCCAATAGGGTTCACGAAGGAACTGGCTACCAAATTCAGAGGAGAACTTCAAGTGAGACATTGTAGGATGATAAGTTGCTGTGAGAGAAAATGGAAACATACAAAAAATCAGATCCACTATCTTCCTTATCAATGGCAATAATATTTATTTTAGACATACCACAAACTCCGCAATAACAACATTCCAAGAACTTATGTTGCTACAAACTCCATGACAAGACACTCCTAGTAAAAGACACCTCTCTACAAAGGACAGTTTTCATCACCAAAAAGACCATTTTTTACCAATTAGCAACTCTCCGGTAAGAGCAAACCTCTCTACAAAAAACAGTTTTTATCACCAAAATGACCATTTTTTACCAATTAACAACTCTCCGGTAAGAGCAAACATCTCTACAAAAAACAGTTTTTATCACCAAAATGACCATTTTTTTACCAATTAACAATTCTCCAGTAAGAGGACACCTCTCTACAAAAGACAGTTTTCATCCCCCCAAAAAAAAAAACATTTTTTACCAATTAGCAACTCTCCAGTAAAAGGACACCTCTCTACAAAGGGCAGTTTTCATCACCAAAATGACCATTTTTTTACTAATTAACAACTCTCTGGTAAGAGGGCACCTCTCTCTTTGGCTCTGAAATTAGGTTTTGTCATTTACAGAAAAGTTTTACTCTGGATATGTAATATAAATTACTTTTAGTTTACACACATATATCTAAAAAAAAACAAATAAATGATTGTCATTAAAATATATAATACATATATAAATAGACACATCAAATCTCTTTAATTCAACACCCCAAGGAATCAGAGCTTTATGTTCAGTCTTTTTTTTTTTTTTCCAGAATGTTTCGTGATTAACTTTTCGAGTGATGGATAAAATTGAATTAATACATTTTAGAACAACGCTTAATTGATTACTATTCCACTAAAAAGTTAGTGGTCAGGATATGCCTAATTTATTTTTAAGAGACACATATGTAAATAGGGAAGTATATATGTAAATAGAAAAGCATATGTTTAAATAGGGACGCATATATGCAAATAGAGACATGTAAAAAGAGACACATATATAACCAAAACTGATTGATATTGTTTTGAAAACAAGACATATATGTAAAAAGAAGCAAAAAAATAATAAGAAGATACCATTTTTTATCTTGTGATAAGATACCGAGGACTCTTTGTAGCTTTATTGTTGAAGCATATGATAAGGTACAATTTGGATTGTAGATTAAAAACATAAGGTAATAAGACCAAATCCAAATACAGTAAAACCCCGCTAATACGAACCCTGGATATAACGAACCTTCCCTTATAACGAACCCACGCCGATTCCTAATTCCATTCCATTGAAAATACCATCGTTATAACGAACTTTGCGATTTTTAGAATAACGAACCTATTTCGGGTCCCAAAATGATAAAATCTATTTGAAATACTATGCTTATAACGAACTTAGAATTGTAATTTTAAAAAAATAATAATAAAAAAACAAAATTTTAAGCATGTTTCAGCTCGCGGATCGCGATTTCAAAATAAAATATTTAGCGGCATTGTTTATTTGATTTTTGCACTTTATTTTTGCTGTATGTTGTATAAATTTTTACACATTATACTTTTTATTAAATAGAATATCTTTGCATCCATTAAATTTGAAATATAAAAAATGCAAATGGCTTCCAAAATGAAGAAAACAAAGCCATTTTAAAAACAAAAGCGTTATTTCTTAAATAAAAAAAAGGCCATTTTCAGAACTTTTCAAAGTGAAACAACATAGGCAAAATGTTAAGAACATATTAAAATAAGAAAATATAACTTTTCTATTATAAAAGATAAAATATAAAGTTATTAAAAATTGTTACAAAGAGGAATCAACCTCAACTTTTGCCGCGATCACGATCGTACGTTTTAAGGCAAAAAAAAAAAAAAAAAAGTCCAAATAAACGGTCCCGTGATGAAACAAAGATTATTTTTATGCCATTAACTATGGTGATTTTAAAGTCAGCAATGTTTTGCCTGACAGGTTAAAAAAAAAAAAATCTAGATCTAGAAGAATATGGGGAAACATGAAATGGAAGAAAAACACTAACTTTATTTGAATGGTGCAATGCTTGGAAGAATGCTTTGAAACAACAAAGTATTAGAGCCATTTTTTCATGTAAAAATTGTATTATATAAAATGTGATAATGATGTTTTAAAAACATTTCATATCTTTGAAAATATATTTAATAAAACTTTGCCTAGGATTTGTCTTGATTTTTAACTTAGACATAGAGGTACATGTATGTTAATGATAAGAATAACCTATCATCTAATGATTTCTATTATTATTTAGTATTAATATAAGGAAATTGGTCAATTAAGGGAATTAAAATAAAGTGACCACTATTAAGAGGCAGCCTCTTCTTGTGTGTATGGCTGTTTTTTAATTATATGGCCTAAACATTTTGAAAAGTAAAAAAAAAAATAGCCAAACCGTGGCTATAGTGAACCAAAAGCTCTGTCCCATTGGGGTTCACTATAGAGGGGTTTTACTGTAAATAGTGTGTAACCTTTGGGCAACAGCATTGTTACCAGAATCAGACAAAGTACTGAATGAGGAAAAATATTACAGCATATTTTCTTTAATAGTCAGTACTGTTATCAAGTGTGTAAACAAGATGGCAGATAAGAAGAAAATTGATTTCTAAGAGAACCCTAAAACATAGTATTCTTATAATTATAGGATTCTTAGAAATCAATTTTCTCCTTATCTGCTATCTTGTTTACACGCTTGATAACAGTAACTATTAAAGAATATGCTGTGATACAAGAAAATATGAACAAATCCAAATAAATTGTGTGTGACGTTTCAGTAATAGCGTTGTTATTAGACAAAAGAACATTTTATTCTTTTGTCTGATGATGGTAACAACGCTGTTACTGAAATATCACACACTATTAATTTATTTGGATTAGGTCTTATTTTCTTGTATCTACAAGGTGCGTTCATTAATTTCCAGGACTGGTTAAAAAATAAAATAAATAAAAAAGCTAGAGAAAATATTTTTTACAGAGTTGAATATTGGACATTCGACCACACCTGACTGAAAGCACGAGTCTCGTGGCGCACGCGCCGATCTAAAAATAGAACAAAACAACTTCCTTGTAAGGTTCGCATTTCTAATTTTAAAATGGCCATTTTCGAAGAGCAGAGAATCTGCATTAAGTTTTGTTTTAAATTGAAAAAAAAGTGATACTGAGACGTATGAATTGATTAAAGAAGCTTTTGGCGATGCAGCTTTATCCCGTTCAAGAACTTTTGAATGATTTTCACGCTTCCAAAAAGGTCGGGAAAAGGTAAACGATGATCAGCATACTGGGCGTCCAAGATCATTTCGTTGCGAGGAAAACAAGCTCAAAATAAAGGAGTTAATTAAATCTAACAGAAGAATTATCTTCAGTGACTGGACTATCTGTTTATTTGGGGATAATGAGGTGCTTAAGGGAGGCAGTGCGCCTTAAAAGACCTGAAAGATGGCACAATAATGACTGGATACTTCACGTCGGTAATGCGCGGCTGCACACAGCCCATGTTGTTTTGCAGTTTTTGGCCAAGCAGTCAACCATACAGATCCCTCATCCACCCTATTCCCCCGACTTAGCCCCCAATGACTTTTTCCTCTATCCTAAATTGAAAATTAACTTGAAAGGACGGAAATTTGACAACGTTGATATGATACAAGTTGAATCGAAGGCAACCTTGAGGAACCTCTCAAAAAGTGATTTTATCTCCTGCTTCGACAATTGGAAAAAAAGATGGAACGGGTGTATTGAGGCAGGAGGGGCATATTTTGAAAAATATTGAATTAGTTTTTTTATTTGTTTTATTTTTTCAAAGATACAGAGCAGTCCTGGAAATTAATGAACGCACCTTGTATAATCCCAATTGCGCTTTATCAAATATTCTGTGATATTTTTCTGATTCAGTATTGTGGCCTGATGATGTTAACAACGCTGTTACCGAAGGGGGTCGGTGGAAGGCTGGTTTATACATATAGCCTTTGGGACCAAAAGATTTTATGTAACTCCGCCTTTGCCGGTCCCAAGCCCAGATCAAAAAGGAGGAGGGAGAGCAGTAACAAGATAGCTAAAAAACCTGGGCTCAGCTGGCCCGGCTGATAGTACCCTCTGGGGCTCCTAAATCCAGGGATACAGGATGAGCAGCGTTTGTACTCCTTGTTAGGAGCAGCTGCACATGGTGTCTGTTCCTCATGTCAGAGGCGGCCATTTCTTTTGAAGCTGGGTCGGCCTCCTGCCACTGAGTAGTGCTCCCAAGTCTTAAAGAAGAGATAATTTATGTAAAAAAACATAGGTCTCCTCTCCCGTCAAATTAGACGTCAAAACAAGATGCCATCTATTAACCGTCACTGCAAACTAGCGGACACAGGTCGGTGACAAAGCCACAACACCAGTTTTGGCAAACTGAGAAGCGTCCACCTAGAGACCATGGTTTCAAACTAAGGGCCCTCGTCAGCCATGGGCGGACTTTATTCCAAGAGATCCACATGGCATCCAATGGAATCTTCACAATCTGCCAAAGAGGTGTTTAGCTGGCTGAGTGGCTGGGCCAAATCTATGGGCAAAATACAGTCGAACGTCTTTAATTCAACTCCCCAAGGGATCAGAGCTTTCGGTTGAATTAAAGGAAGTGTTGAATTAAGGTTAGATGATTAGCTAATCATCTAACTCGCTAAAATAATAGTTTTTAAAAATTGCTTTGTAATATAAATTAATGAAATTAATTGAAACCATTGTATGTACTTTTTTTATTTATTTAAAAATTGCTTTGTAATATAAATTAATGATATTAATTGAAACCATTGTATGTACTTTTTTTATTTATTTAAAAATTGCTTTGTAATATAAATTAATGATATTAATTGAAACCATTGTATGTACTTTTTTATTTTTATTTTTTTTTTTTTTTTCATGATTAACTTTTAGTATCAGGGACAAAATGGCAATAATACATATTTTTGAAACATAAATAATTAAAAATAATATTTTATTCTAATTGAAAAATATAGCAGTTGAAAGGAAATAAATAAGGAAAAATAAAAATAAATTTAAAAATATAATTTAAAAATAATCATGAAGATCTTTTTAAAAATTCCTTTATAGATGTCTGTTTTTGCACTGAAATCCTATTCAGGATGTATTCCAGATGGTCTATTTAAAAAAAAACATGCATGTCTTTATTCCTCTGGAATGTGTTTTAAATAACAAAGTGTTTTTATTGTATTAAAGGCATCCACTGCTGCTGCAGGTGTTATTGATTTTGTGTTTAAATCTTTTATAATCTTTTATAATAACACAGAAATGGAATATTGAAATAAAATGTTATCATAATCATTGTGGCTACATATTTTATGAAGATTTTATTTATTTAAAAGGAAATTATTTGTAAATTTTAAAATAACTAGAATATTTCAATGCTGAAAATTAAAAAGAAAATAATATTAATTGGTCCACGAATCCTAAATTTCAGCGTAAAAAAAACAACAAATAAAACAATGACACTCGCGACATTGCGCAACCAGACTGCAAAGTGAAACTTGACCCTTAAGCGGTCGCAATGGGTAAAAATTACCCAGAAGGAACTTTTCGAAAATATTTCTATATTAAAAAATATATATACAGTCGAACCTCTTTAATTCAACACCCCAAGGGATCAGAGCTTTCGGTTGAATTAAAGGAAGTGTTGAATTAAGGTTATATGATTAGGTAATCATCTAACTCGCTAAAATAATATTTTTTTAAAATAGCTTTGTAATATAAATTAATGATATTAATTGAAACCATTGTGTGTTTTTTATATTATTTTCATGATTAACTTTTAGTATCAGTGACAAAATGGCATTAATACATATTTTAGAAACATAAATAATTGTAACAAATAAATTTATTGGCAATGTGTTTCTTTTCAGTAATATAATCAAATATTAACTCTACAGACATTAAAATATTAAATATAATATATTAAATAATATTTTATTCTAATTGAAAAATATAGCAGTTGAAAGGAAATAAATATGGTAAATTTATAAAAAGAAAATTTTAAAATATTATTTTAAAATAATCGTGAAGAGATCTTTTAAAAAATTCCTTTATAGATATCTGTTTTTGCACTGAAATCCTATTCAGGATGTATTCCAGATGGCATTTTGAAAAAACATGCATGCCTTTCTTCCTCTGAAATGTCTTTTAATAAATAAATTTTAATGTATGATAAAGCACAATTTGGATTATAGATTATAATAAAAGAAAACAAGACCTAATCCAAATAATTTCTTAGTGTGTGACGTTTCGGCAACAACATTGTCACCATCATCAGACAAAAGAATAAAATTTTATTCTTTTGTCTGATGATGGTGACAATGTTGTTGCCGAAACGTCACACACTAATAAATTATTTGGATTAGGTCTTGTTTTCTTTTATTAAAATTTTAATGTATTAAAGGCATCCACTGCTGCTGCAGGTGTTATTGATGATGTGTTTAAATCTTTTATAATAACACAGAAATGGAATATTGAAATAAAATGTTATCATAATCATTGTGGCTACATTTTATAAAGATTTATTTATTTAAAAGGAAATTATTTATAAATTTAAAAATAGCTAAAATATTTCAATGTTAAAAATAAAAAAATAAAAATTATTATTAGTTAGCGCATGATGCCGAAATTCCCGCGTAAAAAAAACAACAATAACATCCGCGAAATTGCGCAACGGCACTGCAAAGTGAAACTTAAACTAACCAGAAACCAAAAGTGCGCAGGCGCGATCGTATCGGCGCCCGCCGATGCCGATCGTCGCCGCCGTAATACCGTTTAGCGGTCAAGTTGCATGTAAAATAACATTCAACTGTCGAAATTCGAATTTTAAAATGGTCGAACTATCGGAACTGTCATATTATCGATACTGTCGAATTACGGTTTGTTATTTGATAGGCCGGAGGTCGGGACATCGGAACATGGTCGAATTATCGCCGAGTGCCGAATTGGGGTGTGTCGAATTAACGAGGTTATACTGTATTTAAAATATATTCTCAGTACCTTTCTAAATCTATCTAAAGATTATTATAATAAACCTATAATTTTATGACATATATTCATTTTATTAGCATGTTTGGGTCAATTTTACCCAGTGCGACCTTTTGAGTTCTCGTCATTGGGTAATTTTTACCCAGCACGACCTTTTAACGCTTTTGGTTTTGGTTTGCGTAATTAAGTTTCGAGTTACTTTCTGGCTTCTTGTTGTTTGGTTTTGCTGCCCCAAGTGCAATAATACAATCTATTCTCTCTCTCTCTTCCAACAATAAGGTAGGATTTATATTTTATTTCCTCTTTTTACATTATTTTACATAAAATGCTTTCAAATGCTGATTTTCTCCGTGATGATAATAATATTCCAAATCCCGATGATGAGGAATCAGAAACTGATGATCATATAGAAGAGAGGAATTGGAGTACAGACACTGAACAGTATACATTATCAGAAGAAGAAAACAATGAGGATCCAAGCTTCAATTACTATATAGGAAAGGACCAAAAGACTAAATGGAAGAAAGCTCTTCCCCCAAAAAATGTTCGAACTCGCAGTGAAAATATTATCACCCATCTACCAGGGGTAAAGGGCGAAGCAAAAAATGCTAAATCGATATTAGATTGTTGGAATCTCTTTATAGATGACAATATACTTGAATGCATAGTTACAAATACTAACATTTACATTAGGAATATTCAGCAGAACTATAGCAGAGAAAGAGATGCTAATTTGACAAACCTACATGAAATTAAAGCTTTATTGGGAATTATTTACTTTCTTGGGGTCATGAAAGCGAATAAATTGAATACAGATGATGCATGGGCAAGAGATAGTACTGGATTTGAATTGTGTAGAATAGCTATGTCTGAAAACAGATTCCGATATCTTCTCAGAGTAATTCGTTTTGATGACAAAGCTACAAGAGATGAAAGACTTCGTCAAGATAAATTAGCAGCTGTGAGATTGATTCTTGATACTTTTGTAAAAAATTGCCAAAAGCATTATTCTCCTTCGGAATATATAGCGGTGGATGAAAAGCTTGACGCTTTCAGAGGGAAATGCAATTTCAGGCAGTATATTCCGAGTAAACACAATAAATATGGAATAAAATTATTTGCTCTCGTGGATTCAAAAATGTTTTATACTTGTAACTTGGAGATTTATTCAGGAAAAAACCCTGAAGGTCCTTACAATGTCAGAAACAGTCCAAGTGACGTTGTGGAACGATTGTGTGAGCCAATCAAGGGAACTGGCCGCAATGTAACAATGGATAACTGGTTCACCAGTTATTCTTTAGCTCTAAAACTTTTACAACAATTAAGACTAATTAATAACAATTGTTGGTACCTTAAAAAGAAATAAAAAGGAAATCCCCTCAGAGTTTGTCATCAGCAGAGGTAGAAATGTACACACTAGTGTTTTTGGCTTTCAAAGTGAAATGACACTTCTTTCATACAAGCCTAAAGAGAATAAAGTTGTACTTATGCTTTCAACTCTGCACCACAATGCAAATATAGATGATTCAACGGGAGAATTGAAAAAGCCAGAGATGATAATGTTTTATAATATGACAAAGGGTGTAGATATGATGGACGAAATGACAGCTACATATAACTGTGCTAGAAATTCAAGAAGATGGCCCATGGTTATTTTTTATTCACTTTTAAATATTGGGGCAATAAATTCCCAGATAATTCATTTTGCAAATGGCAACACATCAAAGGTTAAATCAAGACGTCATTTTTTGAAAACCTTATCCTTAGATCTTATTGAAGAGATGGTCAAAGTTTGCACAGTAAGCGGAAGAATGCCATGTAAAATAAAGGAAAAGGCATCCGATATTTTTAATTTGTTAGAGCCTGGTCCATCTAAAAAGCCAAAAATAGGAGAAAGACATCGCTGCAAGAAATGCCAGAAAGAAAAAAAGAACAGAAAAACTATTCAACATTGCCAGTACTGTTTTGTTTTTTTGTGTAAGGAACACTCTGTAATAATTTGTCAAGAATGTCATAAAGGACGAAACAAGTCCTAATTTCTATGAAAGGAAGTGATAACTTTCATACAAATTTATATTTTATAACCTATCTTCAATATATATTTTTATTTTCATAAAATAGTCAAATATATCATAAATATTTGATATTTTGATTTGTTATTAATAAAATAAATAAAAAATGATTTTTATATCTCAGGATTTTATGTAAAGTTATTTAATAGACAAATCATTATTCTAACATAGAAAACAATAAAAATATTGAAAAGAATATTTGATTTATTTAGGTTTTTAAAAGTGGGTAAATTTTACCCACCGCGACCTTTCAAGGTATAAAAGAGGGCGCGACCGCTGCCGGGTTAAACTAACTGAAACCAAAACTGCACGGCGCGATTCTATCGGCGCCCGCCGATCGTCGCTACCACCATAATACCTTTTTAGCAGTAAAGTTGTACAGTCGAACCTCTTTAATTCAATACCCCAAGGGATCCGTGCTTTCGGTTGAATTAAAGGAAGTGTTGAATTAGGGTTAGATGATTAGCTAAAGGAAATAAATATGGAAAATAAAATGAAAATTTAAAAATAATTATTAAAAAGAATCATGAAGATCTTTTTAAAAATTCCTTTATAGATGTCTGTTTTTGCACTGAAATCCTATTCAAGATGTATTCCAGATGGTCTATTTTGAAAAAAAAACATGCATGTCTTTCTTCCTCTGGAATGTGTTTTAACCCTTAACCCTTAATTACTGGCGTTCGGCTTGAAAGGCCGTGTGAAAATTTAAATGTTGGCAAAAATTTCAAAATGCATCATTTTTCATCAAATTTTTAGGTAGCTTAATAAAATGCATTTATTTGAAGAACTTTTCATTTTAAGAGAAATCTATTTTGTATATCCCGAGTTATTCAATCAAACGGCCTTTAAAGCTGAGCGCCAGTAATCATGTCACTGGGAATTTTAGCGCCCCTATTATTGTACGTTTTACTTTTGGTTTTATAGACGTTCAAACACACCAAATAAGTTGAGCATTCATTTTTTTATTACTCTTGCTTTAATTATATGCATTCTAAATTGTGTTTTGTGATTGTAATTTTGTATAATATAATAGAAGTTCGGTTCCACTTTTGGTTTTTCAAAAAACAAAACTTTGGTATCCTATGTCCCTAAAATTGGAAAATCTGTTACATTACTATCCACAATGCATTCGACCACAACAATTTATCAAGAAACTGCTGAACAACAAAAGCCCGAGATAATAACATTTTATAATATGACCAAAGGTGGTGTGGATGTAGTTGATCAGACATGTATTCTATTGGAAGAACCAAAAGATGGCCCCTGTGTTTATTTTTTAACTTTTTGGATGTGGTTGCAATAAACTCAGCAGTAATTTATAAGGCTGTCAAGCAAGTGATGGAATGGCTCGAAAAAATTCTATAGAGCAGCTTGCTCTACAACTAATGAGAGATGCCTTGAATATGAGAAATCAAACCAAAAATGTTGTCAAGAGATCTGCAAGTATTAATTCAGAAGCATGCTGTAACTTCATCACTTGAGGTAGGCAAATATTTATTTGATGTTCATACGAAATATCAATAATGTGTGTTCTCTAGGAATCCACAAGCAGCAGTCCTTGTCCCAAAAAAACGCAAAAGATGCTACCTATGTAAAAAAGATCATCGAACTCAAATGCAATGCAAAAAATGCAAAGAGCCAATCTGCAAAGATCATTCTATTGAAATATGCTTGAATTGTGCACCTATTCTTGAATAAAATATTTTAGATATAATATATATATATAATATTGTAGATATTTAGAGATAGAAAGAGTTTCTTGTACATTTTCATTTAATTTTGTTTAGAGCTCTGTTTATTCGAAAAAAAAACAAAATATTTATTCTTTGGAAATTATGTGAAAACGTTTAATTTCTTTTTATTATTATAATTAACATGGTTTATTATTGATTTTAAAAGTCGGCCTGAGAGGCCGAACGCCAGTAATTGTGTAACTAAATTAGGCGCCAGTAACTACGGGTTAACTGGACGGGTTGGGTAGATTTTGCCCATGCATAAACTTAATATAGGAAATATATATTTTTTTTTGTTTACCTAGAGCTACCAGCTTTCGTGTATTCTAATTGTACAGTGATACAAACATTTTCCATCCATCGTTTATAAATTTCAGTTTTGGGAGGGGGTTAAATTTGCATGTTGGGGCGGATTCTGCCCAGCCCGTCCAGAAGCGTGAGAATTTTTCGTGTCAGTGTTAGCTCTGGCTCATACTTGAGTCTCTATCTTCCACTCTTTTTAGTTTCCTTTTTATTAAAAAAAAAACAAAACACTTCTTTCTTTGGATAAATAGAATTATCAATCAAGTCAACAGAGAGAACTATCCCTGCCAACCAAAAATATATGCTTTAGAGATTAGTCGACCACACTTTGGAAGAAATATTCCAGCAGACAATTGATTCACTTCAGTAGAATTAGTTGATAAGTTAAAAGAACATGGCCTTACATATTTAGGAACAATGAGAAAGAACAAACCTTAGATTCGCCACAATTTCAACCGCACCCTAATAGAGAATCAGGAACATCTATTTTGGTTTCTCTGGAACAACCACTTTAGTCTCCTATGTTCCCAAAAAAAAAAAATAATAATAATAAAATCGGTAATCAGATTGATAAAAAGGGCAAAAAAGAAAGGAGTCGTTTTATTTTTGATCTTGGGAAAGCATTGACTGATGAGCACCTGGCCACATGTAATCTCAATTCTCTCCCACTGGAATTACAGACGACAATTCAAAAGGAATGATGGTTCAAGTAAACCAAGTGAAACTACGATGCCACAAGAATCTGATACTCCAAAAAGGTGCTACAAATGACCATCAAAAAATGCAGTTAAAAATAAAAACCCTTTGCTCTGTATGTCAACTAAGCGTTTGCAAAAACATTTCTTATAAATTTGTGTAAACTGTAAATAGATTATATTCAGAATTTTTAAAAGTCAAAATCTGTATATCTTCTATATATATAAAAATGAATGTTTGTATGTTTGTCTGTTGGTTTGTATGACCTGTATACAAATTCGCAGTAGTTCACTAATTCAAACCAAAATTTCCATACATAGGTAAAAAATAACGGGGATGACGATAGGCTATTTTAAAAAATATATAAATCAATTATTAAAACTATATATTCAAATTATTCTACTTAGATCACGAGCAGCGCACTCTAGAACGCATGGCGGCGCGCGCCCGTTGGCTGCCGGCGACCCCATTGGGGTGTGTCGAATTAACGAGGTTATACTGTATGTGTTTTGGGCTGTTGGCCCTCATCAGCGTGGTGCAAGCTGTACCTCAACGACCAAAAAACTGGTCATTCAGGCATCCTGAAAAATCATAAAATGGGTAGTTAAGGCCAGAATTACATGAGAACGCGAATCAATGTGAAAAAAATAGTACAAATGTGATATTGTACTGAATAAGGTGCATAAATTAAAAAATGGAAAAAAGCATCTTCTTATTGGGCAACTGAAAGCCTGATGATTTCATCTTAATCACAGAGACCTTTATTGATTCATGGACCAATTAAAAAAACTCACTGGCTTAAGGGGCGCCGAGATGGTACATTGAGCTCAAGACAGAGATGGCTGGTGTCATATCATGTTTGGGATGTAATATGTTCAGTGGGCCACAACATTTGATCACAAATAAAATGATTTATTAATGATAAGGCACAATTTGGATTATAGATTATAAACACAAGGTAATAAGACCAAATCCAAATAAATAAATTGTGTGTGACGTTTCGGTAACAGCGTTGTTACCATCTTCAGACAACGCTGTTACCGAAACGTCACACACTATTTATTTATTTAGATTTGGTCTTATTACCTTGTGTTTTAAAATGACTTATTATTATTGATGACCACGAGATAACCAAGTGGGAACAAAATTGCCACTGTTTCCTTTAAAAAAAAAAATATATATATATAGACAACTCCGGGTAAATCAAAGATTTTCCACTTCCTTAAGTTTTGTCCATGAGTTTATTTTGGATGGTCTTGTTAGCTTATGTTTATATAATTTACAATCCAAATTGTGCCAAAAATTTCTACTTTCAAAAGCAATGTAGTAAGTTAGTAAAAATAACCAGAAGAGGCGAGATCTAGGGAGAATCTGTCCCTTTGTAAGATGCAATGTTATTCTTATTTCTAGGACCCAGCAAGTCATTCAAAGTGACAAGTGAAATTACTTGTAAAGTCACATTGTGCAGTTCTAGGAACAACTTACTGCTTTACTAACCCCAACATGAAACTAACCTCTATTGAACTTAAACTGAACCTAACTGCTTATAAACAATCTATATTAGATTAAGGTTAGTAAGGGGGTCGGTGGAAGGGTGGTCTAAACATTGGTTTTCTATCACTACGACCAGGGATCGAATCCCGCATTGGGAACTTTTTTCTAATAAAAAAATGCTCCAATGGCCCCCAATTCTTGCAAAAGTCCAACCTCACCAGAAAGTTCAAATAATCAAATGAGGCTTTGGCACATTTGTAAGTGCAAAAGTCAAATTGCTTTTCACATGTGTAGACATGTGGTACACTTACAGTAAAAGCAGTCGCCAACTTCTACCCACCATGATTATCATGGCCTATACCACGACTATTTGGGATAAATTTTTTTTTAAATCAACAATCAAAATTGTGCCTTATCACCATGCATTTCTACTTTCAGCAGCTATGTAGTAAGTTAGTAGAAGTGATCACAAGAGACAAGGTCCAGGGAGAATCCTTTGTAAGATGCAAAGTTCCACTTTATTCCAATTTCTAAGACCCAGCTAGTCATGTACTCCAGCAAGTCATGAGAAGTGAAATAACATGTAAATTCACTCTGGGCAGGTCTAGGAACAACTAACTGCTTTACTAAGCCTAACATGAAACTAACCTCTATTTAACCTAAACTGAACCTAACTGCTTATAAACAGTAAACATTAGATTAAGGTTAGTGAGGGGTCGGTGGAAGGGTGCTCTAAACTGTTGATCAAATCCCGCATTGTGCACTTTTTTCTAATTAAAAAATGCTCCAATGGCACCCAATTCTTGCAAACGTCCAACCCCACCAGAAAGTGCAAGTAACCAAACGAGGCTTTGACACATTTGTAAGTGCAAAAGTCAAATTGCTTTTCACAGAGTAGACATGTGGTGCACTTACAATAAAAGTAGTCGCCAACTTCTACCCACCATGATTATCATGGCCTGTGCCACGTGTACTTGGAATAATTTTTTTTTTTTATCGACAATCCAAATTGTGCCTCATCACCATACATTTCTACTTTCAGCAGCAATGTAGTAAGTTAGTAAAAATGACCAGAAGAGACAAGGTCCAGGGATAATCCTTTGTAAGATACAATGTTATTCGTATTTCTAGGACCCAGCAAGTCATGCAAAATGACAAGTGAAATAACATGTAAAGTCACATTGGGCAGGTCTAGGAACAAGCTTACTGCTTTACTAACCTTAACATGAAACTAACCTTCTAAAGCACAATTTGGATTATATATTATAGCTACAAGAAAATAAGACCCAATCCAAATAAATTAATAGTATGTAACGTTTTAGTAACAGCATTTTTACCATCATCGTACAAAAGAATGAAATGAAATGAACACAATGTAATAAGACCAAATCCAAATAAAATAAATAATGATGTTTTGGTAACAACATTGTTACCATCATCAGACAAAAGAATGAAATGAAATGAACACAAGGTAATAAGACCAAATCAAAATAAATAGTGTGTAACATTTCGGTAACAGCATTGTCTTATTACCTTGTGTTTATAATCTATAATCCAAATTGTGCCTTATCAAAATGAAATGAAAAAAATTAAACACTTTTTATCTGATGATGGTAACAATGCTGTTACAGAAACATCACACACTATCAATTTATTTGGATTTGGTATTATTTTCTTGTAGCTATGAAACTAACCTATATTGAACTTAAAATGAACACAACAGTTCATAAACAAACTACATTAGAGATTAGGGTTGTTAAATTAACCCAATGAGCTAGTTCAGAGATCTCCTAACTCCGCCTTTGTGCCGGTCCCAAGCCCGGATGAAAAAGGAAGAGGGGGAGCAGTAACAAGCTCGCTAAAAAACCTGGGTTCAGCTGGCCCGGCTGATAGTACCCTGTAAGAGCTCCTAAACCAGGGATAAAGGATGAGCAGCGTTTGTACTCCATGTTAGGAGCGGCTGCACATGGCGTCTGTTCCTCATGTCAGAAGCGGCCATTTCTTTTGGAGCTAAGTCGGCCTCCTGCCACTGAGTAGTACTCCCAGTCTTAATGACAAAGGCAGACGCATTCTACTTCACCCAGTCAAGATGATTGTCAAGCTTCAAGCTTTACAAGCTTGATACCCTAATATGATTGAGTGGAGATAAGAAAGAAGAAGAAGAAAAGAGATCTCCTATCATATGTAAAGTTGCATGTATCACAAAATGTGGAATGTTAGGCCATTACAGTGAAATGATTTGCAGAAAATGAGATTGGCATATTGTGAAAATATGATAGTGGTATCTTTATATATAATATGATAATATAATATATATATATAATATATATATGTTGTTGTTGTTTCTTATCCCCTTGTGTAAAGATAATATATATATAATCTATATATATATAAAATTGAATGTTTGTCTGTACTCTATAGATTCAAAAACCATACATCCAATCGCCGTGAAATTTTGGGATATTATTAGGTATATCCCCGGGAAGGTTTTTGAAAAATAATTTCTTGAATATCTTGAATATCCTTAGAGTTATTTGCAGATGTGTAGATTTAACTCGAAAGCAGCGCCCCCATTGAGACGATGATAACAAGTTTTTTTATCTATAAGTTTTATTATCACTAAGTTTATTATCTTAAAGATTATTTATCAAAAGTAAGATTTTCTACCTATTAATTGTGCACAAGTCAAAGTTAGTTTTTTCATTTATCTACAACCTTTGTAATGTAGAAAATTAGGAAAGACAAAATTCAGGATGACACGGCAATTTATTTGAGACAAGAATAATGATACAATCCAAGGCAAAAATACTATTCCTTTGACTTCCAATTACCGAGGGAACCAATTAATATTGATTTTCTTCAACTTATCAAGTATTTTTCAAGGGACCGGAAAAAAATGTTCACTTTATCGAGAGATTCAAATTTACGAGTTTCAAATTATCAAAATATATCTATTATTTTTTTTATATAAGTTTATAGAGAATTGTTTTAACAAATGTTCGTTAGACAAACCTTTACTCGGGTAAAACCCGGGCGAAGCCGGGTACATCCGCTAGTATATAATATGATAAATTACCTATATGTTATGAGAATTTGAAACTATTATAGATGTGTATGATTCTTTTTTTTAAATTAAACAATTTTTAATATACAGTAAAACCCGGCTAATACGAACCCTGGATATAACGAACCTTCCCTTATAACGAACCCACGCAGATTCCCAATTCCATTCCATTGAAAATACCATCTTTATAACGAACTTTGCGATTTTTAGAATAACGAACTACCCTTATAACGAACCTATTTTCGGTCCCAAAATGATAAAATCTATTAAAAATACTATGCTTATAACGAACTTAGAATTGTAATTTGAAAAAAAAAATTAAAACAAAAAAATTTTGAGCATGTTTCAGCTCTCGGATCGCGATTTCAAAACAATAAATTTAGCGGCATTGTTTGTTTTGATTTTTGCCTTTATTTTGCTGCATTTTGTATAAATTTTTACACATTATACTTTTTATTAAATAGAATATCTTTGCATCCATTAAATTTGAAATATAAAAAATGCAAATGGCTTCCAAATTGAAGAAAACAAAGGCATAAAAAAAAACGTTATTTCTTTAAAAAAAAAAAAAAAGGCCATTTTCAGAACTTTTCAAAGCGAAACAACACAGGCAAAATGTTAAGAACATATTAAAATAAGAGAATATAACTTTTCTATTATGAAAGCTAAAATATAAAGCTATTAAAAATTGTTACAAAGATGAATCAACCTCAACTTTTGCCGCGATCGTACGTTTTAGGGCTACAAAAAAAAAAAAAAAAAAAAAAAAAAAGAGTCCAAATAAACGGTCCCGTGATGAAACAAAAACTATTTTTATGCAATGAACTATGCAGCAATGTTTTGCCTGACAGGTTAAAAAAAAAAAACGAAATCTAGACCTAGAAGAATATGTGGAAACATGAAATGGAAGAAAAACACTAACTTTCTTTGAATGGTGCAATGCTTGAAGAGTCCTTTGAAGCAACAAGGTATTAGAGCCATTTTTTCAAGTAAGCATTGTATTATATAATGTGATAATGATGTTTTAAAATCATTTTATATCTTTAATATATATTTAATAAAACTTTGCCTAGGATTTGTCTTGATTTTGAAATTAGACATAAAGATGCATGTATGCTAATGACAAGAAGAACCTATCATCTAATGATTTCTTTATTATTCAGTATTAATATAAGGAAATTGGTCAATTAAGGGAATTAAAACAAAGTGACCACTATTAATAGGCAGCCTTTTCCTGTGTGTATGGCTGTCCTTTAATTATACAGTCTAAAAATTTTGAAAAGTACAAAAAAATGGCCAAACCATGACTATAGCCTATAGTGAACCGTGGCTATAGTGAACCAAAAGCTCTGTCCCATTGGGGTTCACTATAGAGGGGTTTTACTGTAGTATTTTTGTTTCTGTTAGGTTAAAATTATTACTCCCTGTGATTTTTCTTTCTTTATGAAGTGAAATGTGAAAAATGTGACCAATGCTAAGTAAGACAAACATCCAGAACTTTAAAAGAAAGAATGAAAAACCATAAATATGCTCTAAAATGGAATAAAATTGAGAATTCTGCACTTGTAGAACATAGAAAAATCACAGGGCATAATAATTTTTAATATAATAACAGCGGTATGGTAAGATTAAACTGATGAAACTGCTGGGAGGGTTCACTACTGATGAGCCAGGCCCTCTTATTAATTTTTCATATCAGTAAGGGCGGTAGAAAATTATTTTAATTTTTAAAGAAGAATCATACGCGTCTATAATAGTTTTGTATTCTATATACATTATGATCATAATTTAGGATAATTTTAAATTTTTTTAAATTGGTTTTGGTTAGTTTAACTTCTGTTATTGTTTCTCTGCTGAGTTTTGGACAGTAATATATTTTGTATGTTTGGTTTAATTGATTAAAAATGTTTAAGAGATTGGTATGTTGCTGTCATATGGTATAGCATCGGATTCCATCTATGTATACCAACATATAGAGAAATCATGTATATAAATTTCCTATTGCAAACAACATTCTACATTATTTAATCAATTTAACACGTTATTTCTCTCAACATTGATTGAAAAAGTCGGCTGAAATAGGTAAAAATCCTAATATAGACTATCAATGTTTATAAAGATATTTTATATATATTTGATAATATATATATATATATATATATGTATGATATCTATAGATACATTAGAAAAGTAAATAAATAAACATATTTTAGAATAATGCAAGTAAAATAGGTAAAATGTAGTGGAAATAAACCAACTCTTTCATAATATAGGTATTTCATAATTGGATTGACATACTTACCAAATAGATAGCAGCAAATTAAGGCAATTGCGGTTCCATCCACTTCAAGTGAAAGTACATCATAACTTTGGCTGACATTATCACCAACAAAGCTATTATTAGAAGTCAAATGTTCTAAATTATTTTCTAGAGTAGTTTCCTTTATTAGTGTCTGACTTTCTGTCCAGTTTAATTTGTTGAAGCCAAGGCTTGAATTTAATAATGCATCCATTACAAAGAGTGGCGGTACCCTAAGCAATACATCTAAAATATATTCAATTTTGGTTTTTAATGACATCTTGAAATGTTCCTAAAATTTGTTTAGTTTGTAATTTGTTTTACTACCAATTTGAAAATCCTAACTTATAACACATAAGAAGCAATAATTTTTGTAATTTTTGCCCAAACGTTGACATCATAACATAACTAAAAAAAAAAAATTTATTAAACCAATCTTTTATAGTAAACTAAATTTTTGTTTATTTTTTAATATTATTAGGGAAGTGTAGCCGGTCGTCATTTGCTAAGAAGATGAAGTGTGTTTCATTTCAATTTTAACTGCACGTTTTAAAAAATAAATAAATTAGTATTTTAATTTAATGTTAATATAAAAAATAGGTGATATATAAAATATATAGAAGAGGGCATATATTTTAGAATAATATATATTTAATTATTTTTTTCCTCAAATATATTAATGCTGATCAAAAATGTCTCTTTCTAAATATTCACTATATATTTTAATGTATTCAATTTTTAAAAAACTATATAAAAAATCGAAGAACCGCTGAAAAACTAACACGATTATTCAAATAGTTGTTTATAAATTGGTAATAAAACATTTGCGCCAAGCATGTAGAGGTGACGTTTATTAGGATTGCTTGACATTCTAAAAGTGAAGAAATTGAATATGAAATGATTATAAATTCGTGCAAGTTATTTCTTTAGTATAAAATTGAAACTAACACTAATAATATAGTGTGTGGCATAAGAGGCGTTGTCATTCCTGGTAAAAGAGGAATTCCAGGATTTTCAACAACAAAAATATATATTGTGTAGAAATTTAGGGTAGTCGGTTCACAAAACACTGAGCGAGATTCGGTAGAAGAATTCGCTGTGATGATTCTTTGTGGGCTGTTGCAAGGATTTAAATAAGATCACTAAATAGCAGAAAGGAGGGGGTAAAAATCTCCTTCTAACTAACTTTATTTAATACATATTAAGAGGACAGAGGAAAACACGCGACTGGTGGGTAGCAAAACCAGCCGTGTTCTAAATGTTTATGTTGGCGGCTGGCACCGCCGGCATGTTTATAGTCGACACTTGAGCTCGTCTGGGCTGGATCTGTCTGGATCTCCACCATTCCACACACACTCCCACCTGTTTTTATCTAGGCACACAGAAAAACACAAATAATCGTCCAATCGGTTGGGTTTACAAATGGTTCTTCCCGATCTAGTCTGTATTTTTGCAGTTTTCTCTTTATCGTTCAGCAAACGCGAAGAAGTTGCTGTTGATGATATTTCCAAGGGATATATTTTCTGAATAGGTCTTAGGAAGGTTCCTACTACGGTTTTCACCTTCACTAATCTATTCACTCCATCTCTTCCAAATAATATCTCCTCGATCACTGCTAATGGCCAGAAGTTACGTTTTTTGTTGTCCATACAAACTAGGACAACATCCCCAGCCTGGAGTTTTGGATTGTAAATGCGTCTGTTTCTCTGGACCAGGAGGGACAAATATTCCTTCCTGAATCGTGATTTCAACTCCTCCCTCAGCTTGCTCAAATAGCGCAGTTTCTGTGTCGTTGGATTAGATCCCATATTCTGGCACTCGGGAAACTCGACATCTGTCTGTTCTTGTAGAAACATGGAAGGTGATATAGTCACAAGATCATTCGGATCGTCGCTGACATAAGTCATGGGCCTTCCATTCATCACTGCCTCTGCATGACACAGCAGGGTCATCAATTGTTGATATGTTAATGTTGATGTTCCAAGCATTCTTTTTAGTATGTCTTTGAGGGAACGAATCAATCTCTCCCACCAACCACCCCACCAGGCAGCAGTGGGCGGGATGAATTTCCATTCAATACGCTTCTCTTTCCCGTCGTTAGAAACGCGTTCCCAGTCAATCTTTTTAAAGAAGTTATTGGCTCCTACAAAATTTGTTCCGTTGTCGCTGAAGATGGTGGATGGACGTCCTCGTCTCTTGATGAATCTCTCCAGGGCCATTAGGAAATCTTCTGTGCTGAGAGATATTACCAGTTCCAAATGTACACAGCGGTACACAGCACAGGTGAAGAGAACAACCCAGGTCTTGGTCTGATCTTTCAGATAGAGCGGGCCCGCCAGATCAATCCCTACCACCTCGAATACCTTGGCGTTATGTACTCGAGTGGCAGGTAATGGAGCGTCTTCCACCACAACGGGTTTAGCGGAGAAGCGGCGACATGTGACACATCTTCTCACTATTTTCTTAATGGTCTGTCTCGCTTTTACTATCCAATATTTTTCCCGAAGTTTGTTCATCAAAAATTGTACACCAGCGTGGCAATTCTCAACGTGTGAATCACATATCATTTGTTCAATCAACGGATGAGTCCCATGTAATAGTACTGGCAAACGGAAGCCATATTCGTCGCTGCTGTAAATCAATTTTGTTTTCACACGCAGGATTCCTTCTACTTCACATACCTTCAGACCAGGTATAGAGTGGCTAGGGAAACACTCGGCCTGAACTAATTTCAAAAGCGCCAGCTCCGCTTCATCGATCTCCTTCACAGAAAGTTCGCCCTTTACTTTCGTTGAAGATCGGAGGTTGTTGATGAACCTTCTAATCCACGCCATCATCCGCACATTTTTTATGAACGAGGAGAAATATTTCATGTACCAATGATCGGTACTCTTAACTGTTGTCACAACAGCAATTTTCTTTCTTTCCGCACAGATTTCTTCTTCATTCAGGTCTTTATACCTGGAAGGCCAAAATTCTTCGGAGAGTTTTAACCAGGAAGGGCCCTCCCACCATCTAGACTGTATCAGTCGGGAGAGGCTACATCCTCTGGAGGGTAAATCAGCTGGATTGCACTCGCTAGGAACATATCTCCAATTTACAGGATCACTAAGTCTGCATATCTCCTTCACGCGATTCCCGACAAAGGTACCCCACTGATCATCGCGTTTTATCCAAGCGAGGGCTGTTGTGGCATCAGACCAGAATACATTTTTGATATCTTTTAACTCTAGAGCTTCAAAGATCATCTTGTTTAATCGTGCTCCTACAACACAGGCTAAAAGTTCAAGTCTTGGTATCGTAGGTCTCTTGAGAGGAGCGACTCGAGACTTAGCCGCCATCATATGCACTTCAACTTTGTCACCAACCCGAGTCCGAAGGAAGACCACAGCAGCATAAGCTTCACTACTAGCATCAACAAACGTGTGTATCTGCCAGTCCTTCTGCGGTACCATCAATGGATTGAAATTCCTAGGAATTGCCATGCCTTTGTGCAGCTGAAGGTCGTCGAACCATAGGCTTAGTTCATCCTTGTAGTGACGGTCCAATTCATCGTCCCATGCCAACTTTAGAGTCCAAGCTTTTTGCAATAGAATTTTAGGCTTTATTAATATTGGACTCAGAAATCCAATAGGGTCATATATCTGAGCTAAGCAGGACAGGATACTCCTTTTGGTTATCTTGGGGGGTATGGCTACGGGAATTTCACATGACAAACAATCTTCCCTTTTATCCCAACATACACCTAGCACTTTAGATATCTCTGCTCTTTCAAAGGGGTAAGTATCGGAGGCCACGTCCAGGCTATGCTCCCAACGGCTTAGCTCCAACCTAGCATTATCCATGATTGACGCTGCGGTCAATTTGAGATCTTGTAACTCTTCAAAAGAGTTCACGCTTGTGACTAAATTGTCCACATAAAAGGATTTCTGCAACCTCTGAGCTAACGGTTTATGTTCAGGTCGAACATTAGACAGGTGGTATTCTATTACTGCCCCCAAAATGAAAGGACTACAGTTAACGCCGAAAACGACACGTCTATGTCTAAATACTTCTGTCTTTTCTCTATTTTGGGAATACCATAGAAAACGCAGGTAATCTCTGTCCCTTTCATTCACCTCAATCTGAAGAAACGCTTTCTTAATGTCTGCCACGACACCAAACTTGCCATTTCTAAACCTTAGCATAAGGTTGGGAATCATCTCTATGAGGTTAGGTCCCTTTTCAAGACAGTCATTTAAAGATGGGGATCTATAGACCTTGCTAGAAGCATCAAAAACAGGCCTGATAGGCGTAGTCCCACTGGAGAGTTTCACCACAGGACGATGAGGCAGGTAGAAGGCCTCAGCGTCGTGTTGTTCAGCTGGGACTTTCTCAATTATCCCATCATCCAACCAGCCTCGGAAAATATCATCATAGTCCTCATAAAGATTCAAAGAGATTAATTTCTTAGTCGTCTGTTCTAATCTCTTCATAGCAACCTCCCTGTTGTCCGCGATTTTAGCTTTCTCTACAGTCCACGGGAGGGAAACAACATATCTTCCAGAGACAGAATGTTGGACTGTTTTTAGAAAATGTCGACGCGCCAGTGCGTCTCTCTGATCTCTCTGTTTAACCTCAATAGGATCCATAATTCCAAGAACATCGAGATTCCACAGATTGGTTATACTGCTCTCCGAAATTGTCATCGTTGTAACATGATGAGCGAGTGAAACGTCACTACCTGGCTGACATTCTCCCATTAAAGTCCATCCGAAACGCGTCTGCGACGCAGTCAAGCCATTTGACAACACACAAGATTTCATCATGAAAATAGATCCCAATACATCGCATCCTAGAAGTATTTCAATTTCCATGTCATCCTTTCCAATATCAGGAACCCATATTCTGCGGGCTTTGAGTTCTTTCAACCATGGCCCGCGGCTCAATCTTGGTAGGCTACCACAGATTTTTTGTTGGTCAAGAAGCTTCGCAACCATCTTAAAATTCCCCGATGCATGACCCAAATTGACTCTGTATTCTTGGTGGACACGTTCACTAGTATGACCTCCAAACACCACATGTTTAAGTGATTCCTGGTCAATGGGAGATAGTCCGAGATCCTGGGCAGTTTTAGACAAAATATAGGATCGTTGGGAACCTGTGTCAAGGAGGGCACGCACTACTTTCGCCGAAGTCGCACCTTCGACTTTAATCTTCAGAGTCTGTAGCAAAATCAGAGACGAAGCGCTAAGACCGGAGAATGAAACTCCGTTTTCAACTGTAGGAGAAGCGTCACAGTCTTCCACCTGTTCCTTGTCTTCATCCGCTGACTCTCGTGCAGGAGCATTAAGAGGGCATAAAATATCAAGGTGCTTCTTCTTACATCGAATACATTCAGTTATGCGCCTTCTACAATTAGAAGAGATATGACCTGGTTGGAGGCAGGAGAAACAACATTTAGCGTTTTTAATACGCTCTCTTCTTTCTTTAATGCTCATTCTGCGCGCAGCAAGACATTCTGTGTTTTTATGATCTTTATTACAAAAGATGCAATTCTGGGCACGTCCAGCAAATAGTCCAGAGGCCGTAGGTATCTTAGCAGGATGTGATTGTCTGCCCACGTTTCTATCTTGATTCAGAGATCTAAGTCCAAACTTGGATCCAGCTAAGGCTCTGTCTTGTTCTGCTGCAGCTTCCTTTTGGAGAAACTCCATAATTAGGTCAACTCTAGTTTGAGTCGAATCATTGGCATCAATCTTGACATCATGGAGGGGGCTTCTTTGCCAAGCCTTCATGAGTTCCTCTGAGAGACATGCCTCAATCATTGGAAATATAAATACAGACATCTGTCTGGCCTCAATCTTTAAGGATTCCAATGCTCTCAAATGAGTCACCAACTCATCATAAAATGATGTCACCTTCAACTGTTGTTTGGAGGAGCAATCGATCATAAGGCGTATAAGGTCCCTGACATAGACTTGTTGCAACAGTTCAGGCCTTCCAAATCTTTCTGTCAAAGTTTCTATAACTTTGGGGTAATTCTCGGCAGTCAGGGGGTAACTATTAACCAGTTTACTAGCTCTGGTTCCCGGCGACATAGATTGCACAAGATATTGAAACTTGTCGCTGTCTTCTAAAGTAGGATCGACATGTATCTTGTTGAACTGTGCCCACCATCCCAACCAATCTTTTATTTCTCCTGTAAACTTCTTTAATTCTATCTTGGGTAGTTTTACAGTTCTATGGTGTGAGCTAGAAGCGAAGCTCACTTCACTGGTCGTGGGACTGGATGCAGTGATCCTGGGTTCAACAAGAGCGAGACATTTTTTATATATCCTCTTATATCTCTGGGTATATTGCAAGGCTTCCTCATCGTCTTGCTCTAGTTCCTCTTCGCTAACGTCTGAAGTTAGCATGAAGTCTCTTATCTTGCCTTGGATCACAAGAAGCTCACTGTGAGTTTCTTCAATGATCTCTCTATTATATTCAATGTCCTCTACTGGTATCGGTGGAGTACCTGACAGAAGCTCTTCTGTCGTCTTCAAGCTGCGAGTTAGTCGCTTTCTAAGTAAATTTCTATGTCTTTTTAAAATTTCCATTTTTCAAAAAACACTATAAACAGAGGGTAAAACAAAAGGTACTTATCTTAAGTCTTGAACTTGTACTCCGCCGTTAATCCACTTGATCTTGCCTTGTCAGAAGCCCACCCGGGGGGACGCCACTTTGTGTAGAAATTTAGGGTAGTCGGTTCACAAAACACTGAGCGAGATTCGGTAGAAGAATTCGCTGTGATGATTCTTTGTGGGCTGTTGCAAGGATTTAAATAAGATCACTAAATAGCAGAAAGGAGGGGGTAAAAATCTCCTTCTAACTAACTTTATTTAATACATATTAAGAGGACAGAGGAAAACACGCGACTGGTGGGTAGCAAAACCAGCCGTGTTCTAAATGTTTATGTTGGCGGCTGGCACCGCCGGCATGTTTATAGTCGACACTTGAGCTCGTCTGGGCTGGATCTGTCTGGATCTCCACCATTCCACACATATATATTTGCTTTCTTTTATTGTGTTAGCGCAATGTTATGAGAATTTAGAAAGAAACAAGTGACGTATTTAAAAAAAAAATACGATAGTCTAAAGGGTGTAAATCTGTTCTCTGGCTCAAAAGCTACATTAGGGGAGGGTTTTTTAAAATTTAATAGTCTATTTCTCTCTCTCTCTCTCTCTCAATGTTTTCCTTAGTCCAATCCCAACAGTGAGTGTAAATGTTATATGTGTTGCGAGGAGACCTTCGTTTTTCATATAATTCTATTTTTAGTACAACTTTTATCATTATTTAATATTTTTCGTTTTTCACAAAATAGAGAGAAGAGGAATCAATAATAACTTTGAATTCGGCAACACTTGAGATGGTATCAAGGAACTGTTTTCTTTTAACAACTAAGAATTGCCTTTTTTAAATAGCAGTAAACGCCGCATTTTGTGGTATGGCCTTAGCTTGTCATGGGTGATGCCTATAGGACTCAAAAAAAAATAATTGAAGTAGAAAGGGAAGGAGGGGTTCTCATTATTTTTTATATGTTTCCTCCCATAGTCTTTCATATTATTACTTTAAAATATATTTTACATTAAAAATAATTCCTTATTGATTATACAATTAAACCTCTTTCTTAATTAGGCCTAGTTGTGTTTTGCCAAAGTGTCCTTTAGAGAGAGTTGTCCTCTTACCAGAGAGTAAAAAATGGGTAAAATGGGAATTTTCTCTCTGGTTCAAATTCACATAAATAGGTACCGCTCAGCAAGAGCAACCTAGTTCATGATAATTGAACAATGAATAATATGTGAAGGTTATTCACATATTAAACAAAATTTTAACGCGGGATTTAATCCCGGTTCATGACTGTCGGGAATCGAGCGTGTTACCCACTCGTCCACCGACTTTGTTGTTTAATGGGAATTTTGTCAATGAAAACTGCGTGTCCTTTTATATAGATGTCCGCTAGCGGGAGTGTAGGCTCATAGACAATTTGAGCAATTTTGTTGATTCTTTAAAACAATTTTTACAAAGGTGAAAAAAAATATATATAATAAAATAGCAAATAAAGGCTATATAAAATGTAGGGGGTTGTATATAGTTGTGTATGTGTACAAATTATTTCAGCAAGGAAGGCTTCCCCACCTTGAGAGAGTCCTCCTCCAGACAAGGAGGGGGTTTCTTGAACTCTCCTCAGTTCCACGCCGAGGAAGTACCTATAGATGCACGTCTTGGCAGACGCCAGGACGCCTGTCTCCCTGTCCCTGTCTGTCCATCTGTCCTTCTGTCCGTCCACAAATCTTACAATCGATTTTTAATATACTTTTAGAGCACGTAGGAATATGAAATTTGGTACACATTTCAGAATCTGATGACAATGCAAGTTGAAAGAGTTTTCAGACTTCTGGGTTGTCAGCGTGGTCGAAAATGAGCAAATTTCCAAATAAATTGCCTTTCAAATTTTGTAAATTAATTTTAATATACTTCCAGATCACAAAGCACTCCCTTTAGCACTCCCTGAGTCAAATGAACAATGTAAGTGTACAAATTTTTAGACTTCTGGGTGGTTGGATTGGCCAGAAATGAACAATTTTTATATTTATTTTTAAGTCTTGTGTTACGCCCCTTACAGAGAATTAACAAAAATAATATTTTTTGCTGTGTCAACCTGAAGTTTGACTCAAAATATTCTGCTTATTTATTTATCTATTTAGAGATAATATAAATAAATATATATATTTTCAATGATTGAATACTATCTCAACCACGTGGAGACAAGATGGTCCATACTCGCCTGCAGTTGCTGGCCATGTCATCTGACGGGAAGGACCCATTCCCACCTTTGGAGCCCTACAAGTCCTGGGACCGTGGCCGAAGAGGTCTCCGCTCCTATTAATAGGACTCCTCAAGGTAAGATCCCCCAGGCCCCTACTTCTATTCCTTCCTGCATCCATTCTGGATCCTCTGACTGCTTGGAAGAGATAAATTCTCTTTTCAACAAAAATGTTCACGAGGTAGCGGATATCACTGCCTCTAACCTTCCTGCTACCACCCGCACTGTGTTATCAGACTCAGTAAAATATGATGTAAGACGCATTTTCAATGCTTTACAAACTGAAGTGTTTAGAATTTTTAAGAGAAATGTAAAAATAGTTGAAAATGAGGTCACCCAACTTAAGAACAGGTTTGCCAAGCCTCCCTCTCCTCCTAACCCCGTTAGAATGATCCCACAACCAGCTACTTCTACCATCCAACTTAGGTTCAACCAACCCACAACTGTACACCCTAGAGTGCTAGCGCGTTCAAACTACGTGCAGAGGCTAAATAACGGTGTGAACCATGTAAAAATTGCCTCTGACAACTTATCTTTCGAGGCCATCAGAGCCAAAATTGCCAAGACTCCACAGTTGAAGAGTTGTGATGTGACCGCAGTAACTGGGAAGGACAAAAACTTGTTCTTCACTTCCCCAATTCTGCAGAATCAAAGCGGTTTGTGGACGAAATCAAGACCGCCAACATTGAGGGTCTTAAAGTTCTACCAAATCCGACATTCAGGCCCAGGTTGACCATTTTCGGCATCCCTATCGAAAAATCTGATTCTGATCTGGTGTCTGATCTAATGGAAAACCCTGTGATAGCCCGCAGTTGATTAATAACAGCGGCGGCTTGAAACTGGTTAAATTGATTAGGAAGGAAGGTTCGCCTTCCACCGCTATAATAGAGGTTACTAAGGGTATCAAGGAAGCTCTCCTTTCACGCGGTCGCGCCACTGTTGACTTCCTGTCCTTCAGGCTCGCCCTGGCGAAACGCGTCTTCCCATGTGGTATCTGCCCTAGCCTTTCTCACAGGACGCACACTGATGGTAAAAAGTGCACTAAAGCGCCCGAGTGCGCCAATTGTGCAGGTGCACATTTTGCCACTGCCTGTGAAAATAAAAGCGTGCTTAAGTGTCACAGGTGCGATTACAAGCACAATGCCAACTCCATGATGTGCAAGCACATGTGAGATGCCCAGGATCAGTTCAATAAGTTGATGGTCAAATGAATGTTTTCAAGTGCCTACAAATCAATATAAGACGCTCTCAGTCTTGTTTGTATTCAGTGTTAAATGATTGTCGTGAGGAGAACATAGATTTACTACTTTTACAAGAGCTCCCAGCCGCGCGCGGCAAAATCCCATCGCTGTCAATTCCATCTAACCGAGTTTGCTATGGCCCTATTGCAAACTCTAGGTTGGGAGCAATGGTAAATGTAGTAAATCCTAGCCTTAAATTTGTCCATTTGTCTCATTTGTCCAGTGTTAATGTCGTGTTTGCCATGTGTGAATTAAGTGGTAAATGTATTCTTCTTTGTAATGTTTACCTTCCGCCACCATGTGACCCCTCCCCTCTTCTAGATAAGATAAATTTCAGCCTTAATTCTTTGAACTATGACGAGGTAATTTTTGTTATAAATGTTGAATCTTTTAGGTGGTCGGATAAACCTCTGCTCCTCAGGCATCACTCAAATAAGAGAGATCTACTTGAAAACTTTATAGATTACAACTATTTGCATGTGCTCAACACGCACGGCGCGGTGATGTAGGAGGAGGGCAACCGCTCTTCTTCCATCGACGTCACTTGCTGTAGTGCTGGCCTTGTAAATAGCGTTATCGATTGGCATCCTGAGTACCAGGAGTTGTCTGACCACAAACGCCTCGTCTTTAACTTAAATTTCGCTCCCTCTTCACAGGACAACACCAGATTCAAATTAAAAAAATTTAGCAATATATACTTCAGCTCTGATCGCGCTGACTGGGATAGAGTTTTTGAACATTTCAGCCAAAAATAGAAAATACTAGCGGATGTACCCGGCTTCGCCCGGTTTTTACCCGAGTAAAGGTTTGTCTAACGAAAATTTGTTGAAACAATTCTCTATAAACTTATAAAAAAAAAGATATATTTCGATAATTTGAAACTCGTAAATTTGAATCTCTCGATAAAGTGAACATTTTTTCCCGGTCCCTTGAAAAATACTCGATAAGTTGAATAAAATCAATATTAATTGGTTCCCTCGGTAATTGGAAGTTGAAAGAATAGTATCATGCCTTGGAATTGTATCATTATTCTTGTCTCAAATAAATTGCCGAATCATCCTGAATTTTGTCTTTCCTAATTTTCTACATTACAAAATCATCATTTTATCTATTCTCCCAATATATATATTGAAGATAAATGATAAAACTAACTTTGACTTGTGCGCAATTAATAGGTAGAAAATCTTACTTTTGATAAATAATCTTTAAGCTACTAAACTTAAAGATAATAAAACTTATAGATAAAAAACTTGTTATCATCGTCGCAATGGGGGCGCTGCTTTCGAGTTAAATCTACAAATCTGCAAATAACTCTAAGGATATTCAAGATATTCAAGAAATTATTTTTCAAAAACCTTCCCGGGGATATACCTAATAATATCCCAAAATTTCACGGCGATTGGATGTATGGTTTTTGAATCTATAGAGTACAGACAGACAGACATTCAATTTTATATATTGAGACGTTACAAAAAAAAAAAAAACAATTTTCAATTGTACATAAATTCCTTTAAGGTGTTACTTTAATTTTTCATATGTTTATTTTCAATTTCTTTTTCTCATTCATTAAAAGTCAATGATGTACATGCAAAATTAGTAAAAACTTAATAAAAACGATATGCAAAAATAGATATAAAAACAAATGGCTTGTAAACAAAAGCGGCAATAAAATGAGTTGAGTAAAAATGTCTATTCCATTAACAAACATTTCACTTTTAAAATAATGAACTTTAAAAAAACAGGAAATTAGCGTTTTAAAATAAAAACGTGGCATTTGGCGCAGTCGAAAAGGATACAGAAAGAAAAAATGGCGGAAAATCCAAACAACCGGTTGCAAAAATTCAACGGCTCGAAGTCGGCAATTAGGCCTGAGTCATGGATCAAATTATATAATTTTGAAAATAATTCTTTAAAGGAAGATGAAAAAATCAAAAATCTTATGTACTACTTGACATATTCAGCACTTGAATGGTATGCAGGCGAGATTATTTCAAATCCTGCAATAAAAAGATGGGAAGTTGTAAAGGAAAAGTTGATTCAAAGATTTGGTTCATACAACGCAAATCCAATTGTCTCAGCATCACATCGAAGATTAAAACGAGAAGAATCAATGGAAAATTATTTTCAAGATAAAATTCGCCTGTTAAATCAAACCCATCAAACGAAGGAGGAAAAAGTTCATTTATTAACAGACGGACTTCCAAATGATTGGAAAGATTTAATTGTGGCTGCACAGCCAACTGACGCCACAAAATGGTTTCAGATCGCAGCTTCAATTGAACAAAATAGGGCTTCAATTCAGTTTAAGCCTAAAAACAAAATACATCTCGCGACAAAAAATAATGATAATAGAAAAAATGTTTGCCCATTCTGGTGTCCAATATGTTCGAAAAAGGAAATAAAAATTAAACATCGGGTCACAGATTGTGAGGATTATGATCCTAATTATAAAAAGGATATGCCTAATCAAAACACTTCAGTGAAACAAGTATGCGGAGCCCCGGAATTGTTGAATGTAAGTACTTTGACAAATACCCCTACACAAGGAGCTTTCAAGCTTATCAACATAAGTGTTGAAGTAAATGGAATTCCTGCGCAAGCATTTGTGGATATTGGAGCAACAGTATCAATAATCAATTGGCGATTGTTCAAGCGAACCCGTCTTCAACTTCAATCAAATTCAGACATTCACATCAGCCAAGCGGATGGTGTTACCAGGACATGTGGAAGCCTTCAGACCAAGGTAAGAATAGATAAACTAATTAAACCTGTAACTCTCCATGTAATGAAGAACTTTAAATATCCACTCTTGATCGGATTAGATGTTGCATCTCTTTTTAATCTTTTAATAGATGTCAAAGACAAAACAATTTACACCAAATTTGATGGATTACAAAATCCAATTCTTGTAAATCATCTAGAAGAGATAAGAGAACATGAATTAAAAAAAAATACTTGAACACAATAGGAACGTATTTTGTCAGCATGCCATTTATTTGGGAAAAGTAGCTATACAACATAAGATCATCACGAAAAGTGAACAACCAATTTCTCTTAGAACCTATCGTCGTCCTCTAAAAGAGTATGAAGAGATATCTGATCAAGTTAAAGAACTTCTCGAACACAAGTTAATAAGAATTTCAGATTCTCCTTGGGCATTTCCTGTTGTCATGGTTCCCAAGAAGGATGGAAATAAAAGGATGTGCATTGATTACAGACGTCTTAATGAGATCACACTGGATGACAGGCAACCCCTACCTCACATACAGGACATGTTTGATCGATTGCATGGATCCAGATTCTTCTCTACCCTTGATGTTGCATGGGGTTATTGGCAGATCGAAATGGACCCGCAATCTATTCAAAAAACTGCATTTGTCACAAACGATAGTCATTATGAGTTTTTAGTGATGCCATTTGGTTTAAAAAATGCTGCTTCAACGTTTCAAAGGATAATCCAACATATTCTATGTGAATTATTATGGAAAGGAACTTGCTCTTTCCAAGATGACATATTGGTGTACACGAAAACATGGCAAGAGCACATAGAGCTTCTTAGTAAAGTTTTTGACAAATTAAGACAGTACAACATGAAATTAAAATTGTCGAAATGTATTTTTGGAAGAACTGAAGTAAAATACCTCGGACATATCATCAGTCACAACCAATTAAAACCTGATCCAGGAAAGGTAAAATCTATTCAAGACTTTCCAAGACCTGATACTGTAAAGAAAGTTCGTCAGTTCATGGGATTAACAAATTATTACAGAAAATTTGTGAAGGACTTTTCTAAAATTTCATTCCCCTTGGTTCGACTCACTCGGAAGAATCAGCCCTTCATCTGGAATGAGGAAGTAGAGGAGTCGTTCGCTAAACTTAAAATGGCACTATCTACAAAACCTGTCCTTGCTATTTACAACCCGGACTACCCCTCTAAAGTTTATACAGATGCCTCCAAATATGGAATTGGAGCAATCCTAACACAAATTGGTCCAGACAATGAGGAACATGTAATTGCTTATTACTCCAAAACACTGCAACCACACCAAGAGAATTATTCTGCTTATGAGATGGAATGCCTAGCCGTGATACAAGCAACTGATCTCTTTCATGTATACATAGAAAACCAACCATTTGAAATCATCACTGATCATGCGGCGCTCCAATGGCTTTTCACCATGAAGAAACCGAAACCTAAGTATTTTAGATGGATTCTTAGTTTATCCTCGAAATCATGTAACATCGTTCATCGTTCTGGAAAGCAACAAACTCATGTTGACGCCTTATCGAGACTCCCAGTTGTTAACATTGCAACTCAAGAACTTCAAGAACACCAACAAAATTCAGATTTGAGTTTCTTGAAAAATTCCCACACTCACGACGGTGTGGTAATGATCAAACAAAAAGGAGTTTTTAAAGCAGTTGTCCCAAACTCGCTTACCAAAAAAATATTGGAAGAATATCACGATTCATTGAGTCACCCATCAATAACCAAAACATGCAAACTTATAACTCAATGTTATTGGTGGAAAGGAATAACGACTGATATCAAGAATTATGTTCGATCTTGTAAATCTCGTTATCTATGGGCATATCCCCCAATAACAAACACTGCTCAAGCTGTCACTCAATGTCTTGATAAGATAATCAAATCTGTTAATTCGATCAATACTATCTTAACAGATAATGGCAAAAATTTTATATCAAAAGAGTTCAACAAATTTCTTTCTTTACAAGGAATTAAACACACATATACTTCGCCTTATCATCCTCAGTGCAATGGAATTTGTGAGAAATTAAATGATACGATAATGACAAATCTGAGAATAGCTGTTCTAGAGAAACCTAGATGTAAATGGAGCTCATTGTTACCGCAAGTTGTCAAAAATTATAATTCCACACCACATGACGTGACTGGTTTTTCACCGCTTTTCTTAATGTATGGAATCGGTAATGTACCCGAATTTGCCGACCAAACTCCAATTACAATTGAAGAAGCCAGGAAGAAAGCTAGCCTGCGGACAGAACAAATTAGAAGTAGGTGGAAGATTAAACACGATAGCCATCACCCCAAGTATGTCTTTAAAGAAGGAGACTTAGTCATAAGAAAAATTGCCTTCAACGACCCTCGTCTCATCAAGACATCACCAAAATATGAAGGACCATTTGTCATTCAAAAAAATATATCTGATGTAACCTACGATATCTCTCTGAAAGACCAAAAGCAAGCAAGACGCGTTCACATATCTCAACTTCGACCATTTATTACCCGAGAATAAATGCTTCAAGAAGGGGAATATGAGACGTTACAAAAAAAAACAATTTTCAATTGTACATAAATTCCTTTAAGGTGTTACTTTAATTTTTCATATGTTTATTTTCAATTTCTTTTTCTCATTCATTAAAAGTCAATGATGTACATGCAAAATTAGTAAAAACTCAATAAAAACGATATGCAAAAATAGATATAAAAACAAATGGCTTGTAAACAAAAGCGGCAATAAAATGAGTTGAGTAAAAATGTCTATTCCATTAACAAACATTTCACTTTTAAAATAATGAACTTTAAAAATAAAGTTTTACAAAACAGGAAATTAGCGTTTTAAAATAAAAACGTGGCAATATATATAGATTAATCTTTTTTTTTAAGAAAACGTGCGTGACTCATCCTCCCTCGACGATGTAATTAATTTACTCGGCGAAGAGGTTTTTCACACGTCTAAACACCATTCCATCCCGTCCTAGAAGTGATAAATACCTCAAGTCCATCTCTTGGTGGAAATCTGATTTGAATCCGCTCAAAAAGGCCACACAAAAGGGACAGCGGGCTTTTATAAAGGTACGCGGAGTCGTAAAGAGTGTGCTGGAGGTCTTTTACAAGAGACTGAAGGCAAGATATCGCCGTGCGAGGAGACTGGCTAAGAAAGAAGCATGGAGGGCAGCCTGCTCGCGTTGCGAAATCAGCCCTTGGGGTGGAATCTACAGTTTCATCAAGGGAAATTTTAAGCGCAAACCCCTCTCAGCTCTCCCAGTTGGTAGCGGCTTCACTGAAGGTCCGCGGGACACATTAAATCACGTATTAGAATACTATTTCGGCCGCGTCTCCCGCCCAATACCATGTTAGAACATAAATATTTAAAAAAAGTCATCACATCGTTATCTGATAACGACCCTTTGTTTACAGATAACGAGTTGTTGTTGACAGCGGATAAGGTGCACTTATCTTCTTCTCCTGGTAGTGATGGCATGCCACCTATTCTTATCGTAAAATTAGTTACACATTTTCGGACGTTTTTATTAATATTTTCAACAAGTGTTTAACCACTGGCCACTTTCCATCTACATGGAAGCTGGGAGACGTCGTTCTCGTTCCAAAGCGAAGTGGGGAGGACTTTCTCGCATCACACCGTCTAATCACGATGCTGCCTGGTTTGGGCAAGATCCTTGAGCGTCTAGTTCTTGCTGGGCTGTCGTGGATGGCCGATAGGATGTGTAAAGCGCCTGCTAACCAGTTCGGATTTAAGCCTTGTAGATCTACTACAGCCGCACTCTTAAATATAAAATATACTATAACCGGGACGATTAAAAATAGGAAATCTTGTCTTCTTCTTTCTTTTGATGTTAAAGGCGCTTTTGACAATGTGCTCCATTTCAGTATCTTGAGAGCGTTGCACAAAAGCGTTTGTCCCAGAAACATTTATCATCTGATAAACTCGTTTCTATGTAACCGTGTTGTGAGACTGTGTATGAATGGTTGTACAGTGTCGATACGAGTTTACAAAGGATGTCCCCAGGTTTCAGTTCTCGGCCCTTTCTTTTGGAATATGTATTTAACGAAATTCTCACGCTGGGTTACAGGAATAATGTTTCCCGCAAGCCTACGCGGATGATCTGGTCGTGGTGGTCTCGGGATGTCGACCTAGTCAACTTCCCGCGGCCCAACACACCATAGATATGATCGCTTGGTGGTGCAGTTTGCATAAACTGGAACTCAGCGTGGTGAAGTGCCAGACTATGGTTCTCCTCAGACCAGACGGGATACTGCCTGAATCGCGTCGGGATCTGGTTATCCCCGGACGGCCAATCCAATGGTGCGACTCAATTACCGTGTTGGGGGTGAGATTTGATCAACGTCTATCTTTCCACCAGCACGTAGTTGAAGTCTGTGCCAAGGTCCGCGGCATGTTGCCGCGTTTGACCGCAGCCGCTAATCTCAACTTGATTTTGGCTACCGCGCCTTGAGAACTCTGTATCTGCAAGTGGTTGTTCCAGCCATTGCCTATGCCTCGGCGGTATGGTTTCCTAATCTTTCTCAACGCTCCTTAAATGTTCTACTGAGCGCTTAAAGGCCTTTCCTTGTGAGAGCTTGTAGAGCTTTCAGAACAACCAGCAACGCTGCTCTTATCTCCCTCTCTAGAGTTCTTCCTATCGATCTGGAAATGGCGGCTAAAACTGAGCTATACCATAAAAAATATGGATTGGTTGACGCTGAAATTCCACTCGAGCCTCCTCCCATTCCACATCCTCTCCCTTACCCCCCTATTACTCCGCTCCCAGTAATATTCCTGCTCTTTTCTTCCACGTGTCATACTATACAGATGGTTCCAAAACCAGAGATGGAGTTGGCGCCGGCTTGTACAAGTTCTCCGGTCTCGATTGTGCACCTGAAATACGTGAATCTCATGTCCTATCTCCTCATTGTCCTGTCTTTCAGGCGGAAGCCCTTGGATTGGTTAAGACACTTGAAAACGCAACCACGTTAACCTTAGGATTCTTCCTGGACAACCTCTCAGTCGTGAAGTCAGTTTTGAAATCTAAGACTGGTAATTACCTTATCAACAGAGCTCTGCTACTGATTTCGCGATTGAATCGCAATGGGAACAGATGCTCCATACAATGGATCAAGGGCTACAGTGGGATCGTGGGTAATGACATTGCGGACACACTCGCAAAGTGGGTTGCTGAGTCTGCTAACCCAAGCTTTTACACACTCGCTCCTTTGTCGTTTGTAAAATCAGCAATATACAGGCGGGCGCGTGAAGCATGGGAGAGCAGATTCCTCTCTCTAGCTCCTTCTATCCACACCCGCTTTGACCTTACTCCAATGAGTCTTTTAGACAAAAGGTAATACGTACATCGTCCCTAGCGAGCACATTGTGGTTGGCCTGCTATCGGGACACACGTGGACGGACAGGTTCGCCCACAGAATAGGCGTCATTGACGATCCTTCATGCCCTCACTTCGACGCTGACAGGGAAGAAACTCTGTCACGCATCGTGCTTGAGTGCAGCAGCCTTGATGCCCTTAGATTCCGCCTTCTTTCCACCTGTGCAGAAGAATTGGGGTACACTCCGCGGTCACTCAAAGACTTTATTTTCAACAGGAGCACTTGGCCAGTCTGCCTGGAGTTCCTAAAGGACTCTGATAGACTTAAGCCACGCGAAAGCGCGGAGGATTCCGACCACCTGAGTGACTCGGACTCCTCGCCTCATGCTTAACACCGGTCATTAGTGGCAGCTCGTAGTCGCAACTCTGGCATGTCCCGCTGTTTAAGATCGGTTTCCCGACCTGCCCTGCGTATGTGATCGCCCCTGACGCTGTCTCTATAACCCAAGGACAGAGGGAAAATGGTTTGGCGATTCGACGGCGCGGGCTGATCGAGAAATCGACTTACGCAGCGACCCATTTGAACGCGCTATGCAATCTCTGGTGTACTTTTGTGGTTGGTTGTCTTAGTACTGGTACCCTCACTAGTAATCCTTGATATAAGACCTCAATTCCAAAAATATTATATATCACCAAAGTTTTTTTTTAATTAACATTTTTTTTTATCTAAAACTTTATATATATTTATTTTTACAAAAAGAAAATCAATCTTTTCCCATCAGTTGCTGAATCATTCCCGCTTTATCTAACCTTCTTATCTTAACAACAGCTGCCTTTCTTTTATCTTCCCAGGCCTGGGGATTCTAACCTTTTTGAACCACCTTGGGTGCGTGCAGCACCTTGGTACTTTGATATTGTGCAGTTGCGGCTTGTCGTGAGAAGTTGGCCAATGTTATGTCTAATCAAAAATCTACGAAATTTCGGAGAGGTGAAGGCAGGAGCTCTATCCGTCAAAAGTCGTTTAGGAGAACCAAACTGCATCACCTTTTTAATCACTTGGGTATAGGTGAGAATGCTGGTGGACCGAGATGGAAATGCCCACGCGTACCGTGTGGCATGGTCCACTACGACATGTAAGAAGGTCTGAGAATTTCCATATTTCGCCAATTCAGAAATAGTATTGTAGGCGCCATCCCGACCAGAGATCCGCAGACAAACGGAATATTATTTTGGGCTAAAAAAATATACACTTTAGTAAGTAGCCCGAAAAACCATGTTCTCTCTCTCTCTCTCTATACTTCATCGACCTGCCCACTTTGTGGGAAAGATCTCGCAGTCCACCGGTAGCGGAGTCCTTCCCGCGGTGAGCGCCACCAATGACGACTTGTATATATTTTTATATATTAAAAATAAAGAATGCATCTCCTGACCACGAGCACATGTGCTTTTTAGATGGCAGAGCGCCATTTAGTGGAGCAAAAATAAACTAAACGTTTATTTAGCTTGCTCCGTGATATTTGGCCAACCCAATTTCTTGATAAATCAAGAAAAGCCATCCACGAACGCGTTTCGCGCTGTTGGCGCTCGTCAGCGTGGAGAAGGCTGTAACCACTGCGACCAAAAAGATTTTTGATCCCAATGGCTTCCCGAAAAATCAAGAAATGGGTATTTAAGGTGTTAAGCGTCTTTACGCAAATTTGGCCTTAAATCCCCATTTCTTGAATTTTCGGGAAGCCATTGGGATAAAAAATATTTTTGGTCGCAGTGGTTACAGCCTTCTCCACGCTGACGAGCGCCAACAGCGCGAAACGCGCTCGTGGATGGCTTTTCTTGATTTATCAAGAAATTGGGTTGGCCAAATATCACGGGGCAAGCTAAATAAACGTTTAGTTTATTTTTGCTCCACTAGATGGCGCTCTGCCATCTAAAAAGCACATGTACTCGTAGTCAGGAGATGCATTCTTTATTTTTAATATCAACACCTGACCCACTTATCTTTTATTTTTTTCTATTGTTTTTCATTTATATATATATATATATATGTATATTTATTATCAATTATTTTATATTTTTACTAGCGGATGTGTACCCGGCTTCGCCCGGGTTTTATCCGAGTGAAAGTTTGCCTAACGAATCTATATTAATAAAATGCAAATTTCATAAGAGTACATCACTAAAAACTTTCGTTACAATGCATCAATTTCAACCAAATTTTCAACATTTATGTAAAACGAGATGGAGCAGGTTTTGCTTAACATCAAAATATTTTTCCTAACTTTAAAATACATAACTTTGCTGTTATCGATAAAATACAAAAAAATTCAACAGAGTAAAAGTATTTATACTTTCAAAAGTGTTTACTTTCCGCTTCTTGCTAACTGCTCTAATTTGAAATATTTGGTAGGTTTTATTTATTTATATATTTTTATTTTTAGATATAACTGATCTAATTCGTCGTTTAAAATAACTTCTCTTGAAATATTTGGTATGTTTTATTTATTTATATATATTTTCATTTTTAGATATAACTGATCTAATTCGCCGTTTAAAATAACTGCTCTAATTCGAAATATTTGGTATGTTTTATTTGTGTTCACTCTATTTCTATTTATTTGAAGTATTATAATTTCCATGTTTCAAAAACCTATTTCAAAAAGGTTGTTAGAAATATGTAAGGCCTGAAATAGCTTTACATGCGAACATTTATGATGCCAAGCGTAGCTTAATAACTGCTCTTGAAATATTTTGTATGTTTTATTTATTTATATATATTTTCATTTTTAGATATAACTGATCTAATTCGCCGTTTAAAATAACTGCTCTAATTCGAAATATTTGGTATTTATTTATTGAAGTCCTTTTTTAAATTTTCTTATGGAGTTTTTTAATTATTGCTTTTATCTTTTAAATACAGTTTTGTTGGAAAAGAAGACGTCCGAAGCAGCCAATGGGAGGCCGGCGGAAGCGGCTACGGGGATGCAGCGGCAAAAATGAGAAAACAATCACAGAAGAACTTGTAAACAACTTTCGAACCCTAGAATTTGCCCTGATCTCCGATTCTTTTTTAGTGTAAATATTTAAATATATAATTAATTAAATAATACTTTACTTATTTTCTTAAATTGTAATAAATATAATTTTCCCTCCTGTTTTCGTCGTATATTTTTAAAAGTGTTATAAGCAGCGACGCCACAACTTTGAACCTTCAACCCCGCCGACCAAGAATAGAGGTGAGTGACTACCTCTATAGAACTTAGATCGTCGTCACAACACAGAGTGGCGGTGAAATCGCAATATTTTTGGCATCCCAGCCGGGACTGTTGAAGGTAAATTCTAGAAAAAAAAAAATAATTTTAAGCTGACCATTTTGGAACTCGCTAGCTAACCCTACTTGCCGCTTTGTTTACAAGATGGCGGAAGAATTAATTCTACGTTTAAAAAAGAAGCGTGCTGTTAATAGATCATATTTAACGAAAACATGCAATAAGATTGAAAGTGGACTTGACACGCTAATGAGAATTGAACTTGAAGAATTATTAGAACAATTGAATGAATCATTTAACGAACTTAAATTAGTGGATCACGAAATAGAAACGCTTCTTGAAACTGACGATTTAGAGAAGGAATTACAGGGCGTAGAGGAATATCGAGAGAAATATATTACTTGGAGATTTAGGGCAAATAAAAAGATTCGCCAATCAGATTTTCATGGCGAAAATATACCGAATTCGAACTCACGAATAGATGAAAATGAAATGAGACATTATTTACCTTCCTGCACGACTGTGAAACTTCCGAAATTGATGATATCGAAATTTTATGGAAACTTTAGTGAATGGCTGACGTTCTGGAATTCTTTTGATGCAGCTATACACCAGAACAACTCACTGAACCCGATCGATAAATTTAACTATCTGAAGTCACATCTCGGCGGAACTGCACTAAACACAGTCGAAGGTTTCGCTTTATCTGCGGACAATTATGAGAAAGCTATAAAATTGCTTAAAGACAGATTTGGGCGAGAAGACATTTTGATTAGCCGACATATGAACAATTTGTTGTCAATGAGACCACTCAAAACGTCAAGCGATGTAAGAACCTTCCGCGAACTTTTTGACAACCTTTCTGTTCATATAAGAAGTCTCGAGTCACTAAACGTGTCCATTGATGTTTACGGACAACTGTTGTGCCCGATAATAATAAAGCTTCTACCTGCAGACCTTAATTTGGAATTGAACAAAGAACTCCCGACAGGTTACGTAATTAATGACTTGACTACCTTTCTGGAAAGACAATTAACTGCACGGGAGAAGAGTTTTAGAAACGAAATCGGTACCGGGAATGAATCAACTTCTAAACCTAATTTGGTAAACAAACATCCAAAGACAAGATTCTACAATGAAAAACCAATTGCGACAGCTTCAGAACTTTTGAATTCAGTTCACAAATCGAATGAATGTGTATTTTGTGGTAAAGACAACCATGGAAGCCCTAAGTGTGACTTTGCAGCTAATATGAGTTTAAACGAAAAGAGATCACTCATGAAGAAAAAAGGCGTTTGTTATAAATGTCTTCGGCCTTCTAATTTAAGTAAATTTTGCAGAAATGTAGTCCGTTGTTCGATCTGCAACATGTCTTCCCACCTGGATGTCATGTGCACAAAACTGATTTTAGATAGAGGTGGATCTTCCAAGTCTCCAACGGTGCAAGATGAAACTCTCGCCAACTTATCAACCTCCCCAGACGTCTTGTTACCTACTTTGAGAGTGACCCTCAAAGGGAACAGAACGGAGAAGACGGCACGGGCTATAATAGACACCGGATCCCAAAGATCGTATATTTTACATAGCACAGCAATGGAAATGGAATACGAACAATCTCGGAGAGAGTTCTTCCGGAATTCCTTGTTTGGAGGATCGAGTACCGACGTAGTTGAACATGAGGTCTATACCATACATTTATCTGACATCAATAATTCCTATCGCTGTGAGTTTGAAGCACTAGGTCAACCCCTTATCTGTGGAAGCATACCTCCGGTGTGTCCCAGATCATTTTTAGAAGGGAGTGAAGAACTCGACGTGTCTGATTTGATGAGAGACCGTATAGAAGTCCTTATAGGCGCGGACATCGCCGGGAGATTGCTAACTGATGATCAGAGAAGGATCTCATCTGGACTGGTGGCAATCCGTACCAAACTAGGATGGACTGTGATGGGAAAGATTCCTCCAACGGAGGTGAGAGATGACACCAGCTCCCTTTGCGTGACCACACTTCTATCTTTGGATCTAGAAAACTTGTGGAAATTAGATGCAATTGGAGTCTCTGACGCGGAGGTTGAGAAGAAGACTCAATCATTACAAGCAGAAATGGAGGAACATTTCGCCCACACCACGACGCTAGATATCGAGGGGCGTTATGAGGTAGCTCTACCCTGGGTGCAAGACAAGGAAAGGATTCCTTCGAATAGAGACCTAGCCGAAAACCAACTAATTTCTGTAAGAAGAAAACTTGAAGAAGTTGGAGACATGAAAGAGTATGGACAAATCTTTGAAGAATGGATGAAACAGGGGATAATCGAGTATGCCAGAGAGGATAAACTAGATGGTGTACACTACCTGCCACATCGACCAGTGTATAAAAGGAACAGTCAAACTTCTAGAATACGGCCAGTATTCAATGCGTCGGCCCGGAAGAGAGGTAAACTTTCCCTGAATGACTGTCTGGATAAGGGACCCAATTTGATAGAAATTATACCAAGACTTTTAAATAAATTCCGGAAATATGAAGTAGGTGTCTCTTCCGATATTGAGAAAGCATTTTTACAAATTGGAATAAAAGAAGAAGACCGAGATTATTTACGATTCCTGTGGCACACAGAAGATGGAGGATTGATCACATATCGACATAAAAGGGTTGTTTTTGGAATTACCACTAGTCTGTATCTTTTAAAGGCTACCTTATCTCTCCACTTAGATAAGGCTCCTGAACATTTAAAAATCACAGCTGAACAGTTGAAATCATCCTTTTATGTTGACAATTGTTTATCCAGTTTTCAGAATGTTGAAGAAACGGAGAAATTCGTGAAAGAATCTACTGAACTGCTCTCTACAGCTTGTTTCAATCTCCGAGATTGGGTGAGTAACGTTACAGACTTTTCTCTTATGAACCAACTGAATAAGGAAGTGAACATTTTAGGAATAACATGGAATACTGATAGAGACACACTGACAATTGGTTTGGAAGATTTTGAATTAATTGGACCAACCACCAAGAGAAAAGTACTTTCAATAGCGAGCAAGATATTTGATCCATTAGGAGTTGCTTGTCCTGTGACTTTAATTCCCAAGCTGATATTACAGGAAACTTGGATACAAAAGTTGACATGGGACGAAGTCCTACCTGGATGTTTAGTACAAAGATTTTGGAAGTGGTTTAGCAAACTGAAACACTTGCCTAACATAGAAATTCCTAGATGGCTTTGTTTTAAGGACTCCTATGTAGAGAAAACCACTCTCCACATCTTTTGCGACGCCAGTCAGTTTGCCTATGCAACCTGTATTTTCCTCCGCATTGTAAAGGAAGATAGAGTAGACATCCAATTGATACAGGCTCGAACACGAGTAGCTCCACTGAAGAAACTCACCATCCCAAGATTGGAGCTTTTGGCTTGTCTGATTGTAGCTCGTTTGGCAGCTAGCGTCATACAAGATCTGGAATTTGAGGAAATTCCAAGATTTTATTGGACCGATTCGACCAATGCTCTCTGTTGGATCCAAAGGGAAGACAACTGGGCAGCCTTTGTGATGAACCGTGTTGAGGAAATTCATAATCTTAGCTCCCCCGAATCTTGGCGCCACATACCAGGCCGATTAAACCCGGCAGACCTCCCATCTCGGGGATGTTCAGCAGAATCACTTAAGGAGACAAGATGGTGGGAGGGACCTGCATGGTTAAAGGTATCCCAAGAAGAGTGGCCCAAATCAACCATTATCCCTGATTTGGAGATTGTTTATTCTGAAAGGCGCAAGACCATCCTGAACACCTTGTGTACGACAAGAGAAAATGAAAATTTATTTGGACGTTATTCCCATTTTTTGAGAATAGTACGAATCACCGCCTGGATATACAGATTCTTCAACAACGCCAAGATTGATAGAAGAAAGATAATTTCAGAAGATCTCAGTACAGAGGAAATCACTAAGTCAGAAATAATACTGATAAGACTTATCCAGAGAGAATCGTTTTCAGGGCATGAAGATAAGAAACTACAAGGCTTTAAGTTGCTAGTAGACTCTTCAGGGATTTTGAGAATAAAAACTAAAATTTGCAGAAGAGAAGATTTCGCTAATTTTAGAATGCCCATTTTATTGCCCTCAGATCACTTTTTGGTTTCTTTGCTCATCAGGTGGAACCATGAAACCCACGGGCACGCCGGTCTACAAACTCTCCTCGGTATTCTGAGAGAAAACTATTGGATACTAAGATCCAGGAAAACCGTCAAGAAGATCATCAATCAATGCATTCGCTGTAAACGATTCACCGTGACACCAGCTACCGTCGAGTCAACATCATTACCAGAAGACAGAGTACGAGATGCTGCAGTTTTCGAAATAGTAGGAGTTGATCTAACTGGACATCTTATCTTAAAGAATAAGAAGAAAGCATGGATTGTCATCTTCACATGTGCAGTGTATAGAGGAGTTCATCTGGAACTTGTGACATCTTTGTCTATGGAAGCCTTCCTCCAAGCTTTCCGCCGATTTATTGCTCGAAGAGGCCGACCATTGATTGTGTATTCGGATAATGGGACTAATTTCAAAGGTATGGCTAATGCTTTAAAGAAGATTGATTTTTCGAGATTAAAATGTGATCCCACATTGAAAAACATCACCTGGAAATTCATACCGCCTGGTGCTCCTTGGTGGGGTGGATGGTGGGAGCGTTTGATTGGAATGATGAAACAATTGCTCTTTAGGATTCTCGGTCAAACCTCCTTGGGATATGAAGAACTTTCCACGGTAATGTGTGACGTCGAAAGCTTGATGAACACACGCCCACTGACCTACCTAACTGAAGAAAGTGAGGATCTCGCTCCATTGACACCTTCGTTGTTCTTACATGAGGTCAGAGAGGTTGGCGTTCCAGACCTGGACTTGATTGATAACCAGACCCTCTCCCGCAAATATCAATATATCAAACGTGTACGAGAAGATCTTAGAGAACGATTTCGTATCGAATATTTTGGATTCCTGAGACAAGAAACGAGACGCCTGAAGACTACCATACCACTCAAGGTGGGAGACATGGTACTCATTGGACAAGAGAGTTTAAAGAGACTACACTGGCCGTTAGCCAGAATAATCCAACTCTATCCAGGAAAAGACGGACTTGTGAGAGTTGCGAAAGTGAAAACTTCATCAGGTGATAAAATACGACCTATTCAAAAACTCTACAATTTAGAGATAACGCCCGAGATAAGATGTCGAGACCCTCTAACGGAGCGATCTCCCACACAAGAAGTTCGATTGACAACTGAAGAGGACCCTTTGACTTCACAACAAGAGCAACATCACATTGATACCCCGAATGTTGTGTCAAGTTACGGACGGCCCATCAAGAGACCCAACCGATTGGATCTACTGAACTTTTCCTTTCCATGTTTGAGTCGTCGAGACGCCAACTCAAAGGTGGGAGAAATGTTGGAAAAGAAGACGTCCGAAGCAGCCAATGGGAGGCCGGCGGAAGCGGCTACGGGGATGCAGCGGCAAAAATGAGAAAACAATCACAGAAGAACTTGTAAACAACTTTCGAACCCTAGAATTTGCCCTGATCTCCGATTCTTTTTTAGTGTAAATATTTAAATATATAATTAATTAAATAATACTTTACTTATTTTCTTAAATTGTAATAAATATAATTTTCCCTCCTGTTTTCGTCGTATATTTTTAAAAGTGTTATAAGCAGCGACGCCACAACTTTGAACCTTCAACCCCGCCGACCAAGAATAGAGGTGAGTGACTACCTCTATAGAACTTAGATCGTCGTCACAACACAGAGTGGCGGTGAAATCGCAATAGTTTATTTATTATATTTTCTACATATATGGGTTGTATCTAAAAAATAGGTTATTTATATTTTTAAATAAGCGAGGGATTTCTTTAACAGATTCATTTATTTGTCTTTTTGAGGTCCTTTTTCAAAATTTTATTTAAGATATTTTAATTTATTTGATTAAGTATTTTATATTTAGATTATTTATAGTTTTTTTTTTAACATATAGGGGTTGTATTTTGTATTTTAGAAAATTATTTCAATTTTTTTCCTCAAAAAAGCATGCTTTTTCATTGCCGTGTCCTGCGGTTGGTCTATTTTTGAGGCTTTTTAATGATAACTGGTTTTGTACATTAATTTTTTAGCTTTAATATTATGCTTTTAGTTTTTTATAATCTTTTTAACATATCTGGAAGGTTATTTTGAAGAAAAAGCATGCTTTTTTCTTATTTCTATTTTTTTCCTCAAAAAAGCATGCTTTTTCATTGCCGTGTCCTGCGGTTGGTCTATTTTTGAGGCTTTTTAATGATAAATGGTTTTGTACATTAATTTTTTAGCTTTTTTTTAATATTATGCTTTTAGTTTTTATAATCTTTTTAACATATCTGGAAGGTTATTTTGAAGAAAAAATTTAGGAATTTTGATTTTTACCTAAAAAAGACAGGTATTTTTTATGCTTTGTTTATAAATTGCTGGTTTTTAAGCTTTTGTTATTAATCTCAATATTTTTTTTCAGAATATGCCTCGCCGCAGCCGACCTTTAATTGGTAGGAATACGGCTGCTTCCAGGAGATATAGGAATGCTATAGCTATTGAGACACCACTTCAAAGTGAGACGCGTCGTGCGCTTCGCCGTCTTAGGTATTCTGAAGCCCGCGTCGCAGCTGCACAAACTATGCAAGTTCCTGTTCAGCGTATTCAGCTTTGGACTCATAAGCCGTTTTCAGGTTTGCAGTATAATACCCATATTGATTATAAAGCTGATTCATCTGTCGATATAGGCCAAATGTCTCGGGTATGCCAGTTTTGCTCTGCTTTGAGATTTAGAGATGAACCCTTTGGCCTCTGTTGTAAACAAGGTAGAGTTTCTCTACCTGCTATTGAGTCCCCTCCAGAACCTATTTTCTCTTTGCTCTCTGGCCTACATCCTCTATCGAAGTCCTTCTTGCTGCATATCCGTAGATATAACTCTATATTCCAAATGACATCTTTTGGTGCTAGACAAGTTGTAACTGTAAATATGCATATTTTGTGTGGTATTACAAAAGTTTCAATAAATATCTTTTTTAAATATTTTCTCTTCAAGCCCATCATACACCACACATGCTACATTTTTCACATGTTTCAATGTGTAGGGTTTTAAACCTTCATGGTAAGGTATTCTTACTTAAGAAGTATACTGTGTTAGAAAAATTTATGGTTTTTAATTATTGGTTATTTTATTGTTTATTTTACATACATGTGTTTATATTACATAGTATGTGTTATTTTTTGATAATTTGATTGGAAATATTAGTTTTAGCACAACTTGCTTCATACCGTAATGTTATATCTGTGTTGGCTTGCTGAACAATACTGGCCCAACATGAATTTACCTATGTTTACCCAAATTACCATTTTAGCATAAGTATACATCTTGCACCTAATAAGAGACCTAACCAATGTGTAAGGTTGAACAAAGAGTGGTCTAACATACACATTGTTTCGGTTTCAGTGAACAAAGAGGTCAGTAAATTTTATTAAAAAAAAAAAAAATTTTCCATGTAATGTAATAGAAACAAAATACGACCACTACGACCCGGGTTCGATCCCCGCATTGGACACTTTTTTCTGTTTAAAAAAAAAAATGCTCCAATGGCCCCCCGATTCTTGCAAAAGTCCAACCCCACCAGCGAGTGCAAGTAACCAAACGGGGCTCTGGCACATTTGTAAGTGCAAAGTCGAACTGCTTTCACATGTGTAGACATGTGGTGCGCTTACAGTAAAAAGCAGTCGCTAACTACCCACCATGCTTATCATGGCCTGTACCACGTGTACTAGGGATAAGCAAAAAAATAAAAATAAAAAAATAATGAGGATTAAAGATTTTGATTTGTGTTGAAAATTTTGCATGCATTTCTCTATTTCTGTTCTTATCTTGCAAAGCTAATGGATTGTTTAGGTTGCTTATTTTTGACTCGCCAATTTGTTTAGTGATAAAGTGGTATAGCGTTCTTTTTCAGAGCATCACCCTACAAAAAAATTACCTGACCTTTCCTAATATTCAGATAGATTGATTATATCAACGTACTAGACTACAAACATTCCCTTGAGTAAAAACAATTATTTAAAAAAAAAATCTTATCTAAATATATATCACTCGGGTAGATATGCACACGGGTCAATCCCGGGGCGAAGCCCGGGTCGGCGTCTAGTATTATATATTATGAAGTATAATAAACAATGTTAAAGATTAGTTTTAATTATTAATCAAGATTGTGTGTGAATATGTGAGAAATATGTAATATCGTTGTTGTTTTCTTGGTCGACTGTTTTACATATGGTGTTATCTTAAAATTGCTTGTTTTGAATATTTTTTTAGATTGAGTTGAATGAATTTCTGAATTTTTTTTTTGTATTTATATATAAATAAAATTAACTCTGTTGATTTTTTTTGTATTTAATCGATAACAGCGAAGTTACGCATGTTAAAGTTAGGAAAAATATTTTGATGTTAAGCAAAACCTGCTCCATCTCGTTTTACATAAATGTTGAAAATTTGGTCGGAATTGATGCATTGTAACGAAAGTTTTTAGCGAACACCACTTATGAAATTTGCATTTTATTAATATAGATATCTATTTATTCGTATATTTATCATTATATAATCATATTTATATTTTATGTGTATTCAACCCTATATAATCTTAAATGGACATTGTAATAAAGTAGTTTCAATCTCAATCTCTCTCTTTACTTTGTAGAGAGAGAGTTTTACTTTGTCCGCCCTAGCTGAGAATTGCGGTCTGTCCCACGGTCACCCCTGGGCTCAATACTATTAGACCCGTCTCTGTCTCCCCCTGATATCACCACACTGCCCCCCTGATCCTCCTCTACATCCCGGCTCTCCTGGCCTTACCCGGCGATGATCCCCTGGCCACCCATCCCCAGGCCCATCCAACAGTGCTTTTTATATATTCCGCTTTATGCGTCCATCGGGGCTCAAAAATCATTCATTTTGGTTAGCAGGCCCGTAAATAAAGATATTTCTGTTACAGAGAATTGATCAACCCGCCGCGAGAAAATATGGTTTCACGGGCTACTAACCAAAAGTTATGATTTTTGAGCCCAAGCGCGATGTCAGGTGGCAAGGGACCCTAGGATCTGGCTGCAGGAGATGTGTCGCAGGGGTAGTGGAAACGTTGGGCAAGCAGGGGAACAGCGCCAAGGTGAAGTGAGGCAGGAGCATTGAATTGGCCAGGAATCCAGTAGAAGTGGCAGATGGAATTGGAGGCAGAAGGTCCTTGAAGCCTAGAACTTGAGGGCCCTAGACTTCAGGATGGGGCAGCTTGAGGCTCTCGCCTCGTGCTTGTCAGGAAGGCCCTTGGAGCAGCAGTTGGCACATTTGGAGGTGCGCTGGTCAGCAATGGATGGGCAGGCGCGGCCTTCATGGCCGTCTTGACCGCAGTGGAAGCACTTAGGAGCTCTGGAGCATTGGGCAGAGTTGTGGCCGAAGCCACAACAGCGGAAGCAGACGCGGGCGCGGATGGACTCCTCGAAGTTGAGGATTACTCCATCAACCACGATTCTCCCGCGAACGCCCAGGGCTCTAAAGGTCTTGAGGTCCACCTCGATGAAGGCGGTGCAGGTCCCGCTTCTGGGTGCAGAACGGTGCGCCACGCGCACCACCTTGTCCCCAGGAAGCTTTCTAACAGCAGCGGTTTCCAGGAAGGTCTCCTCAATTGTGGAGTTGGATGTCTCCTCATCCACTTTGAAGAGGCAGATCCGTGGCAGGATCTCCTTCTGCTGGCGGACCTTCATTCCATTCAACTTGCTGGCCAGGGAGGTTGTCACCTCAGGGATGGTGTCAGGATTACTGGAGTGGAGGACCAGCTTCCCCTTGGTGTGTAGGGAGGCCCAAACGCCTTGGGGGAGAGTGTGGGCAGCGCGGACAGCTTTTAGCATCTCCCTTGGGTCAGCCTGTGGGTCATCAGAGATGACCACTGTGTGGGCCGCCGATTTTTCTCCGTGGAGAATCACTTGGGCGGCCGCAGGCTTGGATACGCGTGAAGGCGCAGGTTTTGAAGGACCATTCAGGTTTGTCCTCTTTGCAGGCGGGTTGGGAGCCTCAGACTGCTTCCTTTTGGTTGGAGCAGGAGCAGGCAAGGTGGAGGCAGGCTTCTTGGCAGGGAGAGCAGCAGGAGCAGGAGTGGCGGGCTTGATTGGGTCAGTCTGGGAGCTGGTTTCCTTGCAGGAAGGAGCAGGGCAGGTTTGAGTGCCGCGGCAAGCATTCTTGGGCTTGTTGGCCTCCTCAATTTCGTCCAACTCTGCGAAGGACTCGAGGGTGTCAGTGAGGTTCTCTACATTGGTAGCGAGGGCTTTTATCATTTCAGTCCTAGAGGCGATGTAGCGGATCAGGTCCTCGTGCAGGGATTTCAGGGCAGGATGGCCAATGGAGCTCAGGATGCTGCAGTTGCGTGAGATCACCATCTCATCTTCCCTCTCCAGGTCGGCGACGTTCACGATGGGCTTGTAGGCCTTCTTTTTCTTCTTGGCAGGATTCATGATGACCAACAACCAACCCGCCGCGAGCAGGCTTCTTTCTATTTAAGGCCTAATCCCCATCGAAATTTTGATTATAAGTTTTGTAAATTAATAAGCAAAAAACATTTCTAAAAAAGATTTTATTTAAATGCACTAAAAAGGAAAAAATATATATTTTGTCATTGAGCAATTACATGTATTTGAATGAAAATAAAAGCGGCGGGGGACGATCATATTTTTCAATATTAACGACTAAACATTGAAAATATAAATAACAGGAAGTTTTAATCGGCAATCAGTTGCTACATATTAAATCACATTAGTTTCGAAATTCATGATGATCGTCCCCCGCCGCTTTTATTTTCACTCAGATACATCTAATTGCTCAATGACAGAAGTTAAAATATTTATTTGTTGTTTTTAGTGCATTTAAATAAAATATTTTAAAAAATGTATTTCTGCTTATTAATTATTTACATTACAATAAAACGCAGCCTAGGAGAATGAGTTTCTTATTTTATTGAACGTTTTCTCAAGCTTTCAGGTACTGTGGATCCTTCTAAAGGAGTATACAACAAAATTTTATGTGTGCTCCTGTAGAAGGGTTCACAGTACCTGAAAGCTTGAGAGAACATTTAATAAAGTAAGAAACTTATCGATGGAAGCTGCGTTTTATTGTAATGTAAATTCCAGAGGATTCTTCCGAAATACCATTTCTATAAAATCTGGGCTGAGCTGGCCCGGCTGATGGTACCCTGTAAGGACTCCTAACACCAGTTAAGCAATATTTGTACTCCAAGTTAGAAGCAGCTACCCATGACATTTGTTCTTCATGTCAGAGGCAGCTACAAGGTATGTCCCATAAGTTCCCGGAATGGGTCCATAAAAAAAAGGTAAGATTTTTTTAAATTTTTTTATTAAAACTTTTCAAAGTAATCCCCCCTTGCTTCAACGCACCAGCGCCATCGTTTCTCCCAATTGTCGAAACAGTTTTTATAGGCCTCTTTTGGAATGCTCTTCAATGCCAGCAGCGATTTTTCTATTATGTCTTCCCTGGTGTCAAAATGTCTTCCTTTTAGAACTGCTTTGAGTTTGGGGAACAGGAAAAAGTCATTTGGTGCGATGTCTGGGGAATAAGGTGGTTGAGGTAGGATTTCTGTCCCGTTTTCGCCAAAAAACTCGTCACCAAGTGCGCTGTGTGAGGGCGGGCATTGTCATGGTGTAGGATCCAGTCACCATTAGTCCATTTTTCTGGCCTTTTTTTTCGAATCGCTTCCCTTAGACGGCGAAGAATGCTCAAATACATTTCCTTAATAACTGTTTGGCCTGCAGGAAGATACTCGTGATGAACAATGCCCTTGTTATCCAAAAAAGCGACCAGCAACACCTTGTTTCTGGATTTCAATATCCTGGATTTTTTGGGTCTAGGCTCACCCTGACCTCTCCACTCGGCGGATTGACGCTTGGTTTCAGGGTCATAGCCATAGACCCATGTCTCATCGCCTGTGATTATCTTGTCTTTCCATTTCGGATCCGTTCTTGTCATTTTAAACATGTCTTCACAGGTTGCAAGCCGACACAGATTTTGCTCATTAGTGAGGAATCTTGGGATGCATTTTGCAGGAGTCTTTTTGAGCTTCAAATCTTCGGTTACGATCTTTCCAATCGTTGTTTTAGAGATGCCTGTGTCTTGCTCTAGCTCCAGCAAAGTGGTTCGAGGATTTTCTTTTATCAAATCGGTGATATTTTGCACATTTTATCAGTACTTTGAAATTTTGGGCGTCATTGACGAGGAGCAACTTCAATGGAAATTCGGCCAGCTTTAAATCTAGAATGCCATTCAAAAACAGTTGTTTTCTTTGGGGCGTCATCAGGGAATGCTTTATTAAGCATTTAAAAATTTCGGTTGCTAATATTTGAAGTTTCACACAAAATTCTATGCAAATCCTCTGCTTCAATTTTTTTCCATCGTAAAATCGCCGCAGCGCTAGGTGTTACCTTTAAATAAATTAGAATTACATTGGCGCGCGCGCACCTACCGACTCGATATTGGTACCACCGTGTTGCCAGATATTTTTTCTATAATAAACAGTCAAATTTATTTACATTTTCCATTTATTATTTTTTTTTATGGACCCAGTCCGGGAACTTATGGGACATACCTTGTATTTCATATTGGAGCTAAGTCGGTCTGCTACTGAGAGGAGTGCTCCCAGTCTTAATGACATTCTACATTACCAAATCATGATGGTTGGAGTTAAGATAGAAGATTAGTATTTTAAATAAATTCGATTTTGAATACATTTTATATATTGATTCAATATATGAATCATACCATTTCGTCATCTGAGGCTCTGACAAGGAACGGCCCGAGGCGAGATTTCTCCCAGCGCCCCTCTCTCCTTTATACCCAAATCTTGCAACTAACCTTTCAATTACATAAAAGGCATTAAACACGCCGCAACTCTTTTTATTTACTTGGTTAAAGGAAAAGCTTTCGGAAAAGTCCTTCTTCAGAAAACTAAAACGCACAAACAAGATAATGGAGAGAGAGATTATATAATCTCTACTCGGAATACCTTGATTATACCTAGCGTCTATTTTGACGGGAGAGGCGACCTTAATTTTTGTATATTTTATTAAAAATCGAAAAAGGCATATCCTGACCACGTTTACATGACATTTTTGATGGCAGAGCGCCAACTGGTGTATATATACAGGTAAACCTGTCTATAGCGCCACCTCTAAATAGCGTCTTCCTCTCTATAGCGCCCGATTTTGAATACGTAATACGATGCGATTTACATAAAAAAAAATGACCTGTCTATAGCACCCCCTCTCTATAGCACCCTATTTTGGTGAGTCCCAAGAGGGGGCGCTATAGACAGGTTTAACTGTATATATTACAACACCAGTGAGTAAAAATAACCACTTTGAATTTGGCACACTTGTAAATTCAAAAGTCGGACCGCTTTCAACATGTGGTGCACTTACAGTAAAAGCAGTCGTTAATACTACCTACCATAATTATCATGGCCTATACCACGTTAACTAGGGATAAACATAAATGAATTAAATAGAGACTTTTAAAAGCTTCTCAGTATTTATAAAAGAAAATATGATTTCGAAAAAAATACTAATTTACGATTTGAACATATTCCCTTCTTACAAACTGATATAGAAGGCACCTCAGTTGGCCGGTATTGTGATCAGGGTGCAAGGACCGATCTGATCTGCTCCATGGATAAGACGCCACCATAACAACAAACTATATACGAGTATATCGGATATGTAGATGTTTAACAAGCTTCACCGCAAATGTTTCTTTTGAACGAAAAATAGCAATTTATTATAAGGATAAATAACGACTATTTCTATCTTTAGGGATGAAGTATGAAAGGATGAAGTGTGAAGAGTAAGGATTGTATTATAAATTACGAAGGGAAAAATATACCCAGGGTAACCTAGTGGACATGGCATCTGTCTGGTAAGCGGAACACTGTGGGTTCGATTCCCATCCCTGGACACTTTTGGTTTTCCGTTCATCATTACTCTTCACAATTATTCTTCCATACTTCACCCCTAAGGATAGAAATAGTCGTTATTTCTCCTTATAATAAATTGCGAATTTTTCGTTCAAAAGTAACATTTGCGGTGAAGCTTGTCAAGCTTCTACAATCATCAGACGCATCATATTGTATTATATATCGGATATGTAAATAGACATTTTAAACTTGGTTTACGATGCTTTTCACTCAATTTCTCTTTAAATATTTTCTTATAATCTCTTTTTTTTTCTCTCTTGGAAATCAAAACTGTAAAATTCGATTCTTCTTTTAAAGACGGTGCTAAAAAATCGGAAATTTTTGTTATTCAATCCAATTTGATTTTAAAACCAATGTTTTCATTAGAATTATGATAAAGTTGATAAAAAAGGGGGGTTACCAATAGTCGCAAAAATTCAAGATGTCGTGTCAGAATCAAGGTCCCCCATCATCCCGATGATCGTCTCATGCACTCCCATCATAGGGGACGCCTCAAGAAAGGTGCCAAGTGACAAATAATATATCATAAAGCTACCAAAAGAACAATTAAAAACTTCCTGTTATTTTATTTTCAATATATATTCGTTAATATTGAAAGGTTATTCATTATCATAGCTTTGCGGTTTTGTCAAATTACAATAAAAAAAGGCATAAAACATGGTTGGTTTGGTTAAAGGAAGCTTTCGGACATTCCCTTCTTCAGCTAACTAAACCAAGCGCCATCCATTAGCAGTCTTCGCAACTAGACAACTCAGGTCGGTGACAAAACCACAACACCAGCTTTGACAAACTGAGTCCACCTAGAGACCATGGTTTCGTGCTAATGGCCCTCGTCAGTCTAGGGTGAACTTTGATTTCTTGAGTTCCACAAGACATCAATTGATATCTTTAGAATTTACCAAAGAAGAGTTTAGTTGGTAAAATGGTTAGGCTGCTATTATGGCCAACATTTTGGTAAAAGGTGACCTTTATTTTTGTTGTTAAATATCCTTCCGGCAAAATTCCCATCTATAAAAAATACAAAAATATTTATTGGGAGCGCTACCTAAAAATCTTAATTCTTTATACTTCTTTACCTAAAATATATTATGCAGACGACTTTTAAATGTGATACATTTTAATCTAATTTTAGATTCACTTGATACACAATTATAAGTTTACAATTTAATAGAATGATCAACTTTCTATCTCCACAATACTAATTATTACAGATACCTTCATTAAATCAACTTCCATCATTGCTGAACATATTGTAAATAACTACCTTGTGGTTTTGCTTATTTGTTTAATGTTTATGTTTATTTAATGCTCTTTTTCTTATTTATTTATTTTCTTTTTGACAATTCTGCTACCTCTTCTACTACAATATGAATTATTGTAAGTAGTTTCACGCGCAATTATCCAGATCGGATATAGCGTGTCTTATTTGCAACTGGTAATAAAATAAAAAAATTAATATATTAATCTCATATATATAATTTATAAAAATATTAAATCATCCAGAGATGAGAGTAACTTCAATAATTAAAGAAACTCATCCTTTTGATGATTTAATTGTCTCAAAATTTATATGTTTATTGCTTGCAAAATAACTTAAATATATTAGAATAAGGATATAACACAAAGGAAAATTTATAATATTTATTTTAAATTTAAACACAATCATCTTTTCATTTTAAAAGAAAATTAATTTAATGCTAATCCTCATCAAAAATATTGAAATATAGTACAATAATTTGGTTATAATTATAAAAGAATATATTATAAAACGAACAGTTGCTTGTGCGGAAAATTTAAACATTATATATAAAATAAAAACAATTATTGTAAAACAGTTTATGCAGAAAAATATATTGAAAAATAAGCATAAAATAAAATTTGCGGAATTAAAAAGGGTTGTAAATATTCCTGGAAAAAATCGAATACACATATTGACAAAAATGTCGTAGGTTAAACGCAATCAAATTTTATTCATGAATTACGTTTAAAATTAAAAAAAAAATGTTTTAATGTATTTTTATACTTTAAGGCATGAAAACATTTAAATAATATTTTTTATAGGTTTTAGTTATCTTTGTGTCATACTATGTACTATCAACAAATAAATATTTGTCATAATTTTTAAAGATGCTCAATAATGAGTCAAAATTATTTTTATATAATAAAGTGTTATTTTGTGTTTTACATTTTAAAAATAATATATAAAAATAATTATTAAAACAAATTAAATAATTAAAAAATTAGAAATTTCTTAAAATATTTTGGGCCAAAATAAAATGTAGGGGCAAAATAATGATCGATTTTTAACAGGCACATTCATGCGCAATATTTCACATCTCAAACAAAACATCATTAATATAAATAAAACCCCAAGAATATATTACATTATCCCCAATTAAATACAATATTATATATTCCAGATAAATACAATTCTGGAATTCTAGAGAAGATTAACTCATTGAAGATCGTTTTAGCATCGTTTGGTTATTAAAGCACTTCTCGCGTCGGAACGGATTGAGGTGCTTGAAGATTGGTAGTCGATAGGCAAGGTGTCGGTCGAGTATGGTAGGTACGAATTTCATAACCTGAATTGTAATAACTTGCCGTTCTACAAATCATGTAGATCTTGTCGGGTCATAATTAAGGCTTGTGGTCGGTCATGGTCCTGGCGAAATATTAGAATTTTAATTCATAAATGCATAGAAGATTATTTGAAGTTTTTTTGTGCATTTTTTACATTTGCTGACATTTTTTACATATCTCGTGTAGTTTTGGGGCGTGTTGGATTAGATTATCGTCTCTAATTTATCGTTGTCATCCCACGGCTATTTCTAAGGCTGGTATCGTCGACGTGGAATTATGCGAAGCACCTTCACATAGTGCGTTCAGAAGATGCCCCATCATTTATGCTCTAAAGTTATTTCGAGTTTCTTGAACTCATTAGCAAATTGTGGGATTTATGGATTTATTGCGAAAATATTTATTGATTTTTTATGACGATCTAAATTTTCACCTTTAATATAGGATAAGAGAACAAATTAATAACACTCGATTGAATAAAATATAGAGAGGTTGAAAAATTATATATACTATTAATAAATCAGAACACTAGCGCATGGAAATATCATCTCATAAATATACACAAACTGAGATTAGTCAATATTTTCACTAATATTTTAGTATGTATAAAATGTGAACGAACATTACAGGAATACACCTACTTACGCAAACTTTCAAATATGTAGTTTAGGATCTCTAAGTTCCGTTTTATTTTTCTAGGATTCTATTGGATTTCTTGATGCAATTGACTAGGTCTTTTTCATTTTCTTCTTAAATTTATTAATGAAAAGGCGCGAGATATTGAAATATTTGCTCCAATTACAGAGAAAACAAACAAAACAACAAACAAATTAGAACTTAGAATTAAATATTTAGAAATTTACACATGTATTAATCGACAGAGTTCATAAAATTTATATAGACAAAGTGGCTGATGTAAGAGAGTTAAATGATTTAGATCAGAAAACAATCGATGTCTCACATCTGTAAAGTTCGGACAATCCTAGATAAGGTGAAGAGCAGTTTGTCAGTTTCTCCACAGGAATAATTTTATGTTTCTGATAGAGCTCTTTTATAGCAAAATATAACGACGATTGAAGAGGAGAGCTTATATTATGCCCTCTTTTATGTAAAGGCTTGGTCTTCACCTTGACATTGGGAGTAAATTGTTTTCTCTTGCAATTCCTTTGTGTATTCTGCATTTACATAACAGTAATCAGTCAGAATTGTCGTCGAAGTGAATCCTCGCTTAGTAGTATGGAGAGCAGTGGTATTGGAGTGGTAGTAAATCTCCTTAGATTTATGATTGAGTTGTCTTCGATAAAATGACTGTATATATTTTTCTCTGCGTCTCTTTTACTCGTGTAGTATTCTTTTTATTGTGTGCGGTACTCTTTGGGCAGGTCGTAAAAGACAATGGCAAGTCAGAATATGTTGCGGCCTTTGATATTTAGTCTATTTACCACTACGCCGCAGTGGCATTTGACCCAAAACACTTATACAAGTATAGCGCATCTATATTAATAAAATGCAAATTCAATAAGTGGTGTTCGCTAAAAACTTTCGTTACAATGCATCAATTTCAACCAAATTTTCAACATTTATGTAAAACGAGATGGAGCAGGTTTTGCTTAACATCAAAATATTTTTCCTAACTTTAACATGCGTAACTTCGCTGTTATCGATTAAATACAAAAAAAAAAAAAAATCAACGGAGTTAATTTTATTTATATATAAATACAAAAAAAATTCAGCAATTCATTCAACTCAATCTAAAAAAATATTCAAAACAAGCTATTTTAAGATAACACCATATGTAAAACAGTCGGCCAAGAAAACAACAACGATATTACATCTTTCTCACATATTCACACACAATCTTGATTAATAATTAAAACTAATCTTTAACATTGTTTATTATACTTCATAATATATAATATTCGTTAGGCAAACTTTCACTCGGCTAAAACCCGGGCGAAGCCACATCCGCTAGTATACTTATATATTAGGTTTAAATGTAGGTTTTAGGTAAATTTACATATAAGATTTTATACATAGATAATTTGCCTAACGTTTATCTGAAGGAAGTCAAAGGCATCAATGGAAGCGTTAAAACAAGAACTAAAGTCTGTAATAGTATACAAAGTTGAAATTACGCGTCTCATAAATATTTATAAGAATAATCATCAATTAAAATACAAACATTAGGCCTCCAGGGAAAGTTTCTTTTTTACAAATCATTTATTTATAAATATCTCTAGCTTTCGGGCTCTTCTACAGGAGTAAAAATTTACATTACAATAGAATAAACATCTGAAGCATTTTATTTGATTTTAATTCTTATTCTATTGGCAATTCAATGTAAATAATTTCTCCTGTAGAAGGGTTTTCTTACCCAAAAGCTAGAGATATTTAAAAATAAATGATTTGTGAAAAAGAAACTTTTCCCTCGAGACCTAATGTTTGTATTTTAATATTTATTTAAGGGATTCGAATCATCAATTAAATGTACACGTTTATCGAGATGATGGGAACGCTTCATAATCTCTTGCTCATAAAACTATCCATTAAGCTAACCTTTCAGCGATTTCTTGAAGGGTCCGATAACAAGAAAGTTGCCTCGAGAAAGATAATGGACTGCATGTGTTCGAGGGTGGTGAAAAATTTTATTATTTCCTTAGTCATTTTGGCATTATGATGAAGGACGCCGTCATGTAGAAGGCTTACCTCTCGTTACAAACCCATATAAAGCAATAACGTGCCATCTATACATAGGAAATGAAAACATTGATTCAAAAATGTTTCATTTAGACATAAAACAAAATTCTACTGCCCTTACTGCATTCATTTAGGTTCCACAGAAAAAAAATGAAACTTCTCAATGTCCCTTACAATAATAAAGACAGTTCAGAAGACTTTCAGAAGAGAGCACCGATATTATTCAATGTCTATACACCTGGGAATACCACTGCTAGATCTGGTTATGGGATCATAATATTGACATCTAGTTCTCTCATAAACAGTCACTAGGCGTTCAACAAGGTCCATGCACACTCGGTTGCGATAGAGACGACAAACCTGAATCTCGCTTAATGATTTTCCTCTGGCTTCACGCATGTTGTAATGCGGAACCAAGTGAGCATCATTTCGTAGCTCTCAGTGTATATGGACATTCACATCAGAAATAAAAATCTAAATTTTCTTTTAGAAATCTTATTTATTAAACTTGGGGAGCGGGTAGAGTCATGCATATAGTTGGAACATCCAGGCAAGTCTAGCAACTTGTGGAGCGGGTAGAGCCATGCACATATTTGGAAGATCCAGACAAGTCTAGCAACTTGGGGAGCGTGTGAAGCCATTCACATAGTTGGAAGATCCAGGCAATTTGAGCAACTTGGGAAGCGGGTAGAGTTATGAACATAGTTGGAACATCTAGGCAAGTCTGGCAACTTGGGGAGCGGGTAGAGCCATGCACATAGTTGGAGGATCCAAGCAAGTCTAGCAACTTGGGGAGCGGGTAGAGTCATGCACATAGTTGGAACATCCAGGCGAGTCTAGCAACTTGTGGAGCGGGTAGAGCCATGCACATAGTTGGAAGATCCAGGCAAGTCTAGCAACTTGGGGAGCGGGTAGAGCCATGCACATAGTTGGAAGATCCAGGCAAGTCTAGCAATTTGGGGAGCGGGTAGAGCCATGCACATAGTTGAAAGATCCAGGCAAGTCTAGCAATTTGGGGAGCGGGTAGAGCCATGCACATAGTTGGAAGATCCAGGCAAGTTGACTAACTTGGGAAAGGAAGAGCTCCAATATCTTGCGTATCTGCAGCACAAATATTCCAAAGTTATAAATGAACTTTAAATTATCAATTCCCTCAGAATGAGGTGTATAAATTCAAAGATTTTCCTATCAGTCTATTATCTAAAATTATTTGCTCAAGCCATGAAATGAATAAAAATATGCGGTTTCATACATATCTATATTTTTTTAATAAACAAATATAATAATTTATATCCAGATTAAAAATACAACCAGAAATGTATTAGTAAAGGTAAGCTAATATATTATTTCGCCTATATAACTTTGAAAAAAAAAAAAACAATTCTACACTGAGACGTTCCTGCAATGGTACAAATATAGGAAGAATCTGGGTCACCAGTGGTGCATTCATAGTGTAAAGATAATATATGATATTTTTATGTTAATATATACAGTAATCTAGAATAGTAAAATCAGGTATAATGGACTTTACGATACCTTGGAATGAAGATGACAATTGAATGGACGAAGTCAGGCCAGGAAAGGTCCAAAAGATACCGAGATCACGGCAAGCAGATGTACCTATCTCCAAGTTTAGAGAGTAGTTCCTTTTCAGCAGAGTAGCTCAAACATACCACATGTAAGACGCCCCTCATTGAAATTCAATATTTATGATTAAAAATAGGTTAAATTATAGAGGATTTTATAACGAATTAAAATTTTCACCCATTTCCATTACGGTAATAAAAAAACGGAAAAGGGTTTAAGTAAATTTATTTTCTAAACATCATATAAAATTATCTCTCAACTCTAGTAAATATTTCAAAAAGAAAATGCACCACGAATTATAAAATGAAGTGCCCTATATATAAAAGTATGGTAAATATTGGTATATATGATAATATTCATTTATTATATACAAACACAGTGTAATATTTATTATTTAAAAAAAAATATTATATAATTTTTCCTATTATAATTCGCGTTAATTTTAATATAAATGAATATAAAAAGGGATATTAAAAAGGGATATAAAAAGGGATATAAAAAGGGATATAACAATATTAATACATTTCCTGAAAACTTAGATATCAAAAATATTTATAACATTAAGCTGCGACAGAAATTTTATAAAATTGTTAATGATTAACATACACACAAAAATAATACATTTTTTATTTAAAAATCTTAGGTTAAAATAATTGTAAATAATACTCTTAAATTATTATCATTTATTTAAATTTAAATATAAAAAATATATTCAATAGGAAAATGGGGTAAATAGTTTCAAATTGTATATATACCAGGTCTATTAGTATGAAACGCGAAAATTTTCAGTGAATTCAAAAGTTCATCAATTCCATACAACAAAAGATTTTTTATTCAATGTAATTGCCCTGATTAGCTATACACTCGGACCACCTTTCAGGCAATTTTCGAATTCCTTGTCTGAAAAATTCTATTCCTTTTGAGTCGAACCAGTCAACAAGCCATTTTCGGAGTATGTCTGAGTTCGAAAATTCCTGTTTTTTTAGGGCGTGTCCTAAGGATGTGAAAAGGTAGTAGTCCGACGGCGCTAAGTCTGGTGAGTACGGCGGGTGGGGTAAAAGTTCCCAGCCCAAGTCTTTTATGGTGTTTTTGACCAATGTAGCGTTGTGGGCTGGAGCGTTGTCATGCTGCAGTATCAGCTTGTTGTGCTTTTCACGCAATTCCGGTCTTTTTTCATTCAATGCCTCTTTCAAACTGTGCATTTGTTGTTCGTAGCGACTAGTATTGACCGTTTCGCTAGGTTTCAGGAGCTTGAAATATACTACGCCGGTCTGGTCCCACCATACGCAAAGCATTGCCTTTTTTCCTAAGCGATTGGGCCTAGGCTTTCGTTTTGGAAATTGGCCGAGCAGGCCCCACGACTTTTGGCGCATAGGATTGCTGAAGTGGATCGATTTCTCATCAGAAGTTACGATTCGATGCAAAAATGACTTCTTTTCATGCCTGGCGAGCAGCCCTTCGCAGGTTACCAGACGCCGTTCTTGCTGCCTTTCGCTCAACTCGTGGGGGACCTATCTGGAAAGCTTTTGGGTCATTCTGAGGCTGTTTAAACGTAGGAAAACAGAACCTTGAGACACTCGGAGCTGTTTCGCGAGTTTCTCCTGCGTTTGGCTACTGTCGTCATCCAACAAAGCTTGCAGTTCAGCGTCCTCGAACTTTTGGTGCGGTTTTCCACGTGGTTCATTATCAAGTTCGAAATCGCCACTTTGGAATTTTTTAAACCACCTGTAACACTGTGATTTGCTCAGAGCGTGGTCGCCGTGAACTTCCTCGAGCATTCGGTGGGCTTCAGTGGCACTTTTCTTCCAGTTGAAGGCGAACAACAAAACTTCCCGCAAATGGGCACTTTTTGGCTCGGAAATCACCATTTTCCACGGGCTCCAGAAATTTTCCACAATTTGATTTTTTCTAAATCTCCACGCATGCTGATGCCACGTGAGTAAAAAAAACAAAATGCCTTCAACAGCGCCACCCTCGGCTCAAATAAAGTTGCACAGCGCCCTTTGGCAGCCATTTTCGCGTTTCATACTAATAGACCTGGTAGATGGCAATATAATCTAAAATAATTAGTAACATGTATAATTATTTTAAATAAACAATATTTATCGTTTTAATAACTTTAAAAAGTACATTAAACTGTAAAAATGTTAAAATATAAATTCAAAATAATATATAATCTAATGAAATATAAAATACCTTCTGATAAATATTTACCTTTAGACGTCGTTGGTTAGTTGAAGTCTTTTTGCTAGGTAAGTCGACGTAAGTATTTAAGAAGCGATTTTTAAGTCAATTTTTGAAGGCATATATTGACCCGGGTAAATGCTAATATTAAATAAAAATATAAACTAACTAGAGCTTAAAACACTAACTACTTTATTGTGTTAGTAATTCTATCAATGTATAGAAAGAAGTTACTTGAAGGTAAAGCCCTAAGAAGAAACATAGAAATGCCCTTGAAAATTTAACCAAATGATATTAATATAGGCAAATTTTTACAGAAATAATATTTTAAAAAGGCATATACTGACCGTGCTCACATGAGCATCTCTAGATGGCAGAGCGCCATCTAGTGGAACAAAAATAAACTAAATGTTGATTTGGCTTGTTCCTAAGATATTTAAATTTGACAAATGTCTCTATTACCCAACTATACATTAAAGCTGAACATCTGAAAAAGACTTTAATATAAATCTATTATGAAATATGACAAGTGGCAATATATTGGGTACAAAGAATTATTCTTTGAATCCATGTCTTCCAATATAAATATATATACATCATGACGAACTGCTTATATATGTACATTGTTAATATAATTCAAATTAGAAATAAAATATATTACAAGCAAAAAATGTTGCTGACATTAAAATGATAATAACGTATTATTGTACAACTTTGATGGTTAGGGGTTATTGGCTCTCCTCACTATAAGAATACCACAGGTCTACACATGTAGTGCCATGATGGCATCAAAAAATATGCAACCAATATGTAAATATATAAAGTCCATATTTCAGGACTCACCCGGGGCATTTAAAGTCCCAGTTCCCCCCAGAGTTGAAGTAGAGAGAAAGTTCCTCCCAGAGGATTCCAGTATCTTCTCGGCCAAGTTATCTGACGTCACCCTGGACATCACATAGATGTCGTAAGTAAACATTTATATTGGACACTTCTTGTATGAGATTCAAATTTGACAAATATCTTTATTACACAACGATATATTAAAGCTGACTTCTGAATAAGAGAGAGAGAGAGATTCTTTAATATAAAACTATTATAAAAGATGACAGGTAACTATTGGTTATAAAAAAATATCAATTTAAATCCATATCTTAACTTCCCCAATGTATTATTCCATCGTTCAGATTATCTTTGTAATAAAAATATATATCGTCCATAATATTTAGATAGCCTTTAAAACCAGTCGTGGTATAAATATGAATGATGAATTGAAAGAGTAGATCACAATATATGCAAAGTATTAGGTCTCGGCTGATTATATAGAGTAGTTTTTTATTATTATTATCCCTAGTACACGTGGTACAGGCCATGATAATCATGGTGGGTAGATGTAGGCGACTGCTTTTACTGTAAGTGCACCACATGTCTACACATGTTAAAAACAGTTCGACTTTGCACTTACAAATGTGACAGAGCCCCGTTTGGTTACTTGCACTTGCTGGTGAGGTTGAACTTTTGAAAAAATCGGAGGCCATTGGAGAATTATTATTTTTTTCAAATCAGGAAAAAGTGCCCAATGCGGGGGGAATCGAACCCAGCGCATAGCAGTTGAAAACTAACGGTTTAGACCATCCTTCTACTGACCCCCACACATATAGAGTGTTAACTATCCATTGATTGCTATGTAGAGAAAATCAGTGAATTCAGCGTTTCCAATTTAACCAAGCCAATACAGCTATAATAACCACAACATCTTTAGTAAGATTCACCACTGATGAGCCAGGCCCTCCCAATGTGTCTTCATTCCAGTAAGGATAGTAAGAAGGATTTTTAATTTGAAAGAGAAAAAAATTGCAAAATCAATATTATATATAGAAATGTCAGCTTTGGGTTTGAATTATGCTCAACTGGCGTCTTTTCACTCAATAACTCATTAATTGGAATTACTTCTCTCATCATCAGGACTGTTCCAATTCTTTATAATGGCTATTACAGGATGTTAATGTACAATAAGTGAATGTGTTAAACTCCTGAATTCTTCAATGTCTTCAAATATGAATCCAGATCACCATTTTCTTGACAATCTCAGGACTTCTTGAATCGGAGCTATCTTCAGTTATGGGAGCTATAATACTTATGCAAATGTTTCTTTAGGATCTTAGATTAGTCTTTATCCTTCATTATGTCTTCATGTTGTTGTGTTCATATTTTGTATAAAAGTATCAATTCATAAGCGCTTCAAGAACTGTAGAGCTATCAATTGTTGGGCCATATTTACACAAAACAAACCCAACAATGATGTAAACATTTTACATCATATATGTACAGTGTCTCGCCAAAGTGATTGTTGTCCAGATGGAAAATTCCCCACCGAGGAAAGGCCGAGAAGATGGCCGACGATGCTCCAAAGACCAAAGCCGGGGAAGACGCCCAGTTGGAAGATGACATGGACCCTTTCCAAACTGACCAACCCTCCCCAGAAGGACAATGACGAGGAAAACTAAGAAATGGAGAACTTGAATTAGATCTGGGCTTGTATCCCAAAGCCCGCTGCAGAAAGGCCCAGAGGAGAATGTACAAAATGTACATATGTACATATGTGAATTACCAATCACCTTTTATATGCAAGATGAAAGGTCCAAAATTCTATTACCATTTCGAAAATTATAAAATTATTTTATTCTAAAGAATAAAATTAATTATATACATATTTAGATAAATTGTGTATATATTTTTTTAGATAACAATATAAAAAATATTTTTTTTTTTAAAGAAGAAATTACTAAATAAAATTTTCAAGGAATAAACCTGTTATATTTTATTATTTTATTATTAATTCAAATTTTCTTTTTACTAAAAAAGAATAATATTTTACTTTTTATTTTCGAATATATTCTGCGAAATTAATTTAATTTTTCTTCTTACTCTGTAAGAAGATGATAAATTTTTGGGGGGGACGCCACTTTTTTCAAAAATTGATTGAGTTAGGAAGAAACAATCGGGGCTGACGAGGTGGGCCGGGGACGGTGCGTAGAGAAACACAATGGTAAGTTTAAAATGATTTAAAATTTTATGGTGTGGGCCTAAAAAGCCTCATTTATATGTCAGAAGACATATACAGGGTGATCCAAAAGTCCCGCACAATTTTAAAAATTGATAACTCCGCGAATATTTGCGCTAGAGCAATGCGGTAAACACCATTGTGTTCAGGATGCAATGGGATTTTTTTATGGCAAATAATGAAAAATTCGAAATTGTTTTTAGTTAAAATTTTATTCGCTAGATGGCGCTCTACCAGAATCAGATATTCAGCGGCTAAATTGTTTGATAAATTGAAAAATATAACTGATCGACACGTATTTTTCTTTTTGAATACCAGTAAAGAACCCTAATAATATCAAATGATAAATTAATAAAACACCATTTCGCCAAAAGTTAGAAGAAATGGTTAACGATTTTTAAATACAATCTGAGATATGTAAAATAGGTATATGCAAATTTAAACAAGTAGCAAAAAAAGAAAAAAAATATATTTTAGATGCGGTTTGCTGGAATCCTCTCAGCTTTTTAAATTTCGAAAATAATAATTTTCTATTTTTTTTTAATTCAACTTTCTCTCAGTATCGATTATATTTATTTTAATTCATTTGAAAAATATTTATCTATCTCTGATGATTTATTTTACTCTGGAATGCCGTTGTTATTTTTGTCGTGTCCAATAGAGAGCCTCAGATTGTCCATGCATCTCTCTATCACTGCAGCAGCAGCATTGTCCACTATCTTGGGTGTGTAAAGCAGCTGCTCTGGGTCTATGTCAATTTTCTGCAAGGCTGCGGGCATGAGAATATGTGGGTAGGTGTTAGTTCCACACCAGGACAGTTGTTGCATGTTCTATAGGTTCTTGTGCCATCTGGATGTATTGTCATCCTTTATAATGTTTTGTTCTAAATCTTGTTATAGTTTTGTCATTTTTCTCTCGGAGTTTATTTCACATTTTGATCTTTTCTTATTTTTTTTGTTTAATTATCTTGTATTTTTCAAAAGCATTAGCGTCAAATAATGACATTTGTTCTTTCCTTTGGCTCAACATTTGGCTTCTTTTGCAAATTCAACTGCCATTTCATTACCCCCGATCCAAACACTGGCAGGAATCCATTTTAGAATGCAGTTATTCTCCAATGATATCAGTTGAGTAAGTAACGAGTGTATTTTCTGTGTGATTATAGTATTGCCCTTCTGAATTGCTTCTAGATCGGATATGAAGTCGTTGTACAGTATATTATAATTCCTTCTGCTTGATGCAGGGATGGTTGGTTCAGGCATACATCAAGAGCTTTCCAGATAGCTGTCAGTTCACAAGTGAAGTTTGACGAAATCTTTCTTGCTCCTTCTTTGATTTTGATGTATGTTCCATCTTGCAGTATTATGTTAATTCCAGCCCCTCCATTACTTATGGTAAGGTCTGATGATCCATCTGTATATGCTGTTAAATAATTTATCTGATCGCATAAACCAATTGTGTCAAGTCCTTTCTTTTTAAGTATGTTTTTGTTCTCTTTTTTATATTGCAGGGTCCATTCAGGTTAAGATTGATGATTACATTTGATGGCAATGAGGTAGGAAAAATTGGTTATTCTCGAATTTAAAATTCATTATGTTTCATATTTATGCTCTTTCTAATATTGTTGTCGTACTGAAGTGTTGAAGATCTTTTGAGCCTTTCTTTTTGTGTCCAGTTTAAATAGGTTTTATGGGACATGTGTTCGGTTTCTTTATTTTTTAAGCTATAGGTGAATTTTATTGTTTTTAATTGTCTTCTGCTTTCAAGTAGTCTAGACCACATTCTCTATGAATTTTCTAATTGTTGGTATTTGAAATAGAACCAGTGATTAATTTGGCCGCTTTTGCTTGAACACTGTCTAGTATTCTTTTTAGTGATGAACTTGAGGGAGCCCAAACAGGTGTTGCATATTCCATTATTGGCCTTATAAAGGTGATATATGTTGTTCTGAGAATTTTGGGTTTTGCTCCCCAATTTGTTCCACATAGCCTTCTCAGAATGTTTAGGTTTCTGGTAGCTCTATTTGAGGTGCTAATTATGTGTTCTGTAAATCGCAATTCCTCATCAAGTATCACACCTAGGTAATTTGCAGATCAAATATTATCAATTATATGATTGTTTATGCTATTTTGGAGTTGAATTCATGCCTTTTTTCCTGTCAGTGTAGGAGACCTATAGGTTTGTGTTTATTGGGTTTATTGTCATTTTGAGTTTCATTGCCCACTTCTCCAGTCCTCTCATTGATGTGTTCAGTATTTTTCTGATATTTCTGTACTGCTACTTGTGTGCCATATGGCTATATAATCTGAATAACAGGCAACTTTTGTGTCTTCAGTGAGGATGGATGTTGTTAATGTTGTGTCGTAATTAGGTGTACAACAACTCAAACCTGACCATGACTCTTTTTTAGCTCTTATTCTTTTCGTTTGGCCAACAACAAATGTCCAATTTATATACACACTAGACGAATGACCCGGGCAACGCCCGGGTTTACCCGATTAAATGTTTTATTCAAACACTATTCGTTACAATTATAAATTGGCGCCGTGGATGTCACTCTTGTGAAACGTCCCGCTCCAAACTTTACAGTCAGATTAGTTACGATATAAATCTTCAAATCGAGCGAGCGTCTATAAATATTTCGATTTAGATCAAGTATTCTAATTATTAAGCGAACTATTATTAATAAAATTTTGAGAAGATTTCGATTTTAAACGTATTTATAACCTTGATAGAGGGCGCTGTTCGTGAGCTAAGTAGAATAATTTGAATATATAGTTTTAATATTTAATTTATATATAATTTAAAATAGCCTATCTTTTTCCTCGTATTTTTTTTACCTATGTATGGAAATTTTGGTTTGAATTAGTGAACTACTGCGAATTTGTATACCGGACATACAAACAAACAAACATACAAACATTCATTTTTATATATATAGAAGATATAATATAAATGAGTTTTAAAAATTGTTAAAAAAAATGCATCGGCCGGGAATCGAACCCGGGCCGCCCGCGTGGCTACCACTGAGCCACCGATGCGTATACAAAATGGCCATATTTGGGTATTAATTCCATTCCGGATTACTCCGCGTAAAAAAAAAGTTCTTCAAATGAAAAAAAGAAATAGCCAAAAATACTAAGCAATTTGTATCCAAAATTTTTCCTCAGGTTTATAAAAAGCGACATGCAAAATTTGGTACCAATTGGTTCAGTAGTTTTTGAGTTTATCGCGAAACAGACAGACAGACAGACAGAAATTGACTTTATATATATAGAGATATATTTTTTACATAATGAGGCTTTAAATAATACAAATAATATTTTTCTATTTACATAAACAACAGTTAATATATAGCGAGTGAGTAGAGGACTGAGCACAGATCCCTGAGGTACACCAGCCCATGTTCTTCGGTCCTTGGAAAATGTTCCACTGACCCGAAACTTTATCCTTCTTCCCCTTAAGAAGTCTGTAATCCAGATTATGGTTTTTCCTCTTACTCCGATGTTGTGCAGCCTTTCAAATAATTTCTACACTCGATAAAAAGCTGAGGTCTTATCCAGGAATACGGCCGTTGTCTTCTTTGGCGGTTTTTCCTAGAAATCTATTATTGATTGACAGAAGTAGAACAGTTTATCAGTTGTACAGTGTCTGGATCTTTAGGCAGTTTGGTAGAAGTTTATTTTATTATTGTTAGTGAGCCAGACTATTAGCCTAGAGTGGATAATTCATTCTGTTATTTTACAAAGTATGCTGGTGAGATCAATTGGCCGATAGTTCTTGTATTCCTTGGCATCTTTGTTTGGTTTCAGTATTGGCACTATAATTGATATCTTCCAATTCTTTGGTAGTTTGCCAGTTTGCCATGAAATGTTCAGCATTTGTAGGAGTTGATTTTTAGCTTTGTCTCCAAAGTGTTTAATCATTTTACAAAAAATTAGATAATCTCCTGGTGACCTCTTGGATTTAACTTTTCTATTGATGAGTTTAGCTCATTCAGTGTGAAGTCTCTCGAGTAAATATCTTGTTGATGGTAATTTCTTGCTTGTTTAACTAACCTGTTTATATTATTTTTTAGAGTCCTGCCTTCATTTGTATAGCTGAGTCTGGAAGTGCTTGAAAAATATTCAGCAATTATTTCAGCCATCTGTTTGTTTGTTCTCGCTATTCATATCGGTTAGAGTATTGGAGGATCAGTGTTGGTTTTGATTGTTTTATAACACTAATTATATTCCAGTGATGGTTTTCCTTTTTTGGATCCATTTTTTTCGCAGAATTCTGCACATTTTTCTCTCTCTCTCTCTTGTTTGAATATCCAAATTTCTTGTTCTATTTTGTGACTAATTTCAATGAGTTCTTTTATGATTTCTTCTGTTTTATTTGTTTTAAAAGGTTCATTGATATTGTCTCTCTCTGCAATCATTGCCTCGATATTGTGGTCCTTCCAGTAAGGTATCCACAGGTCTTTACGTCTATCTCTAGGTATCGATACTTTTGCAGCTTTGGATATGTTCGAAGAGAATTTTTCCAATTTTTTGTCAATCGTTCTGTGATTTAATTCTTCATTGCACAGTTCTTCAATCTTTTCTGTGAATTTTTTTCCAGTGTTCTTTTATTCTGTTGGAAATTCTCATTTTGAATTTAAGGTTGTTAAAATTGATCTGTGGTCACTGATTGCACTTTTCAGAATTTTCCATTGTGTTGTGGGTGCGATGTTGTAATTTATCGCTGTGATGTCTATTGCGGATTCTGTGCCTGTGGACTTGGATAGATAGGTGCTCTTTTCGTTATTTAGCGGTGTAAGGTCGAGGTCGGTTAGCATTTCCTCAACCTGCTGACCTTTGTTATCCTGGACAGGTGATCCCCAAGTTGGTCTTTCGTTAAAATCACCAAGTATGATTGCGATATCCGAAGACGCTTCACTTAATGTCTCTATCAGGCCTGTATTGATGCTAGGATTATCGTGGTGATAAACATTTATGATTGGAATTGTTTTATCTGTAAGATAGATTTCTATTGACTGAGCTTCTGTCGTGATTTCTCTAGGCTTACTCTGATTATAGGCGATTTCCTTAAATTTGATTTCTAAGGTTTTAATCAAAACGGCAAGTCCTCCTCCGAATTTTCCCGGTCTGTCCTTTCGTAGTGTTGTATAATATTTGATATTGAATCTCAGATTCTGATTCAATTTTGTCTCCTGAGGACAAGAAATATGTACATTGTTGTCACAGAGAAGACAAGTCAGCTCTTTATTTTCCTCTGGGTACCATTTATATTGAGTTGTAGTAGATTGAATTGTGTGTCCTCGTAGTAGATTTCTCATCATGAGCTCGAGCTGCAGCTCTTGACGCGGCGGTTACCCCGGACGCGGTAGCATTACTGTAGATATCAGTTTTGCTCTTCATTTGAAAATGGGTGCCGTTGCAACGTTAGTCATCTTGGAAACGAACCAGAATTTGGTCAAATATTCCAAGGGTCCAGGGGGGACCGCAAGGAGGTGTAGTCGGACTTCTCCCCTTCCCCCTGGAATGCCGTCACTACAGGATAAAACACTCTTGGTGAATTTTTTAAATTGTGATTCAGAATCTGCCACTGAAGCTTTACGAGCGTTTCGTTCCTTTAAAGATATTCGAAGTGGTAAAGGACCCATGAGTTGTTACTCTCTAAAGCGATTGATTAAACGTTTTAGGAATCTGGATCTCTGGAAGCAAAACCTCGGAGTGGAAGACCATCGACATGCAAGTCAGTGGCTGTTACGGTTTTTCAGAATGCTGAAGCTATTGAAACGTTATCCACGTATGGAGAAGTAAGTGCATGACAAGTTTCTTAACAAACAGGGATTTCGTATGGAACAGTTTGGAGAGAACACAAATTTAGGATTTTTCTATAAAAATACCCTAACAAAATTCAAAGTTTTCACGAGTTGAAAGTGTGCGATTTTGAGAAGCGTCAAGAATTCGCTGCATGGGTTTTCCGGCAAATTGATATTGATGAAAACTGGCTGTCAAATGTTCTAAGAACAGATGATGCTCACTTTTATCTAAAGGAGGAATTTAACATTCAAATCTGCCTCATTTTGGCAACAGAAAACCCTAGGAATTTTACAGAAATACCACTTCATCAGTACAGAGTTACAGTTTTGTGTGGGTTCACTTCCTCTTTTATTATGTGGGCCAATTTTCTTTGAAAAAATCAATGGAAGAATTTTAATAACCGTTTTTCTAACTGGTGAACGTTATGTTCAACTTTTGAGAGAAAAGGGTATTCCCATATTGCAGGACAGAAAAGCACTAAGTGAAATAACATTCATGCAAGATGGAGGACCTCCTCATATCTCCCGCGGTGCCAAACAATTGCTGAAGGATACGTTCGGTGAAATTCGTTGATAAGTCGCCACTTTATATACCAGTGGCCTCCAATATTACCAGACTTGACGCCTCACAATTTCGGTTATGGGGGTACATTAAGTCTCGTTTTTATCGATGCCGGCATACCACATTGGCCATGTTGAAGGCTTCTATCAGATGGCACGTTTTTTTAATTTCAACTATTTAATTGTGACCATTCTGTCATCTATCGTCTGCAGGCGGTGTTTGAGAATGAAGGGCGCCACATTGAGCAAGGATTGTGACCTAATACAAGAGAGAAGGCAGTTACCTCATGTGTTATATTTTGCAGCTCTTTGTTTTGGGTTATGGAATAATAAATTCTGTCCTCACATCTTGACTCATTTTTTTCTGTGAAGAGTAATTTTTTGTTTGTCATTTGCCCACATCTTATATTATGTCGTGCAGGCCAAAGTGTTATAACTTCTCGAAAAACACTGGTATACACAATTTTATCCCTTATGTTTAGTTTATCGCTTTTCGCTCATTAGAAGAAATAGCATAAGGAATATTCTCTGTATCCCCCCCCTCCCCCTCCAACTTTAGAAATTTTGCGCAAAAAATAATACAAAATGATTTTACTACCACGTTTTTCAACGCAAAAGGTCGATTTAAAAATGATTTTTTTTTGAGGGGATACATTTTCAAAATTATGTACAGTATAATAAACAATAATAACATTTGACAAACCCATAGGATATTTGGAATAAAGTACGACAAATATATTTTGTCACTCCCCTCTATATTTCATTTTTGGTTCATGCAAATATCCAGTTAAATAGTCAAGTTTCGCCAATTAGTCAAGAAACTATACATTCCTTATAGCACGAAATCCTATTAGTAGTGCCATCATAATTTTTGGTACTATATTAACATTTCAAAAATCGTGTATTGATATCAGTAGTTATTTTCAAACATTCAATTTATTTAAAAAAACTCCATCTAAAATATAAATATTTTTTGCTACATGTTTTAATTTGCATATACCTATTTTACAAATCTCAGATTGTATTTAAAAATCGTCAACCAATTCTTCTAACTTTTGGCGAAATGGTGTTTTATTAATTTATCATTTGATATTATTAGGTTTCTTTCCTGGTATTCAAAAAGGAAAAATACGTGTCGTTCAGTTATATTTTTCAATTTATCAAACAATTTGGCCGCGGAATCTCTGATTCTGGTAGAGCGCCATCTCTAGCGAATAAAGTTGTAACTAAAATCAATTTCGAATTTTTCATTATTTGCCATAAAAAATCCCATTGAATCCTGAACACAATGGTGTTTACCGCATTGCACTAGCGCAAATATTCGCGGAGTTATTAATTTTTAAAGTTGTGCGGGACTTTTGGATCACCCTGTATATAGTTTTTAATAGGTCAATTTTTTTTTGGCGGTAAACCCTACTATATAGTATATATAGTGAATAGAAATTTTCATTTCATAATTCAATAGTATTAAAAAAATGAAGAAACGTTCTTTAATGGAATATATTTTGTCTTGCATATAAATTTCACCTTTGTTTCATATTACATGCAGTATTTAGTCATAATAAATCTCATATGCATTTCAATTTATCATTTTGTATTTTTTTACTTTACACCAAACTAAACAGTCAAAAACTTATTATTTTTTTTTGTTGGTAAAATTTCTTGGTTAGCCCACTTTGAGGCCTGCCCCTTTGGTACTATGTTATAATAACGAGGTTGAAACTTGTGTAGATCAGTGTTTGTGTAATAGCCGTGGCGAATTTAAAAAAAAATTCTTTATGAGTTTAGCATATCACTTAATGGTCAATATTAGATACATCCATTTGAACAAACACCCGATCTAACATTTGGCGCCTGCCGCGGGGCCCGAATTATGTATATAATCTCCTTCTATTATATTCTAAATTATATACATAGCGAAACGCCATTAGGGGTAAGTAGAACGCGGCCTCTGAGATAAGAAATCATGTCTCTACCTATTTTTGAAAAATACGTTAGGCTTAGTACATGTGTTATCTTAACCTTTTCAACTTCAACACGTCACGTGTTATTCCAAAGATGTTTAATATCTAGCGTATTTGTGTATAAAAAACTCATGTCTCTACCTATTTTTGAAAAATACGTTAGGCTTAGTACATGTGTTATCTTAACCTTTTCAACTTCAACACGTCACGTGTTATTTCAAAGATGTTTAATATCTAGCGTATTTGTGTATGAAAAACTCATGTCCCTACCTATTTTTGAAAAATACGTTAGGCTTAGTACATGTGTTATCTTAAACTTTTCAACTTCAACACGTCACGTGTTATTTCAAAGATGTTTAATATCTAGCATATTTGTGTGTATGAAAAACTCATGTCCTTACCTATTTTTGAAAAATACATTAGGCTTAGTACATGTGTTATCTTAACCTTTTCAACTTCAACACGTCACGTGTTATTTCAAAGATGTTTAATATCTAGCATATTTGTGTATGAAAAACTCATGTCCCTACCTATTTTTGAAAAATACGTTAGGCTTAGTACATGTGTTATCTTAACCTTTTCAACTTAAACACGTCACGTGTTATTTCAAAGATGTTTAATATCTAGCGTATTTGTGTATGAAAAACTCATGTCCCTACCTATTTTTGAAAAATACGTTAGGCTTAGTACATGTGTTATCTTAACCTTTTCAACTTCAACACGTCACGTGTTATTTCAAAGATGTTTAATATCTAGCATATTTGTGTATGAAAAACTCATGTCCCTACATATTTTTGAAAATTATGTTAGGCTTAGTACATGTGTTATCTTAACCTTTCAACTTCAGCACGTCACGTGTTATTTCAAAGATGCTTAATATCTAATATATTTGTGTATTTTCTTTGTGTATTTTAGTATATTCCAAGTGTTGAAGGAAATGACTTGGGCTTGGTGCGTGTGTTGTCTTAACCTTTTTCAATTTTCGAACTAATAGAAATAATCTATGGCCGATATGCGTTATCTTATATTTAGTGTATATGTTATATATTTTTAATTTCCACGAGTTATATTTGTTTTAGCGTATACGTTATTTTGCTTTTTCATTTTTATTTTTAATGCTGATAGGAATAATCTATGGCCGATATGCATTATCTTATATTTAGTGTATATGTTATATTTTTTAAATTTCCACGAGTTATATTTGTTTTTAGCGTATACGTTATTTTGCTTTTTTTTAGTGCTAATAGAAATAATCTATGGCAAATAACTCTTCCTTTCATAAGGATCTTGAAATATTGGGACGCGAAGTTAGGCCTAGAACAATTTTTTTTTCCAAACCTCAGGACTTCCCACAAAATTCCAAATATAGAGCCCCTAGGGACACATCTGTAAGGGGGGGCACATATGTAGGGGGGTGGAAATAGAGGTAATTGGGGAAACAACACATGTAAAACACATGTGATCACTCTAGGCGGGAACAGGCGATGGCCAAAAGGACAGTTGACATCCTGCTTCCGAATCGAAAGGTTGGTTTTTACTACCTCTGCCTCCTCGCGTTTGCGGGAGGACTTCACTTTTAAATATTTCATCCTCTTTTAAACTTTCCTGCTATTTTCTTTTAAAATGTATAGGCCATGTGATTTATTTTATTATACCAAAGTATAACAATTTTATATATTTTCAATTATTTTTTATTCGCTAAAGTGATTTCGCTCGACAAGTTTAAAAGTGTAATGAATTTTTTTTACTAACACAATTGTTTATTTCCTCTTATTCTTCTGTTATAGCGAGAATGTTTAGTTTTTATTAAGCATAATTACGGAGCCTTTACTGCTATTTTCTTTTAAAATATATAGGCCATGCGAGTTATTTTATTATACCAAAGTATAATAATTTTATATATTTTCAATTATTCTATTCGCCAAAGTGATTTCGCTCGACAAGTCTAAAAGAGTACTGAATTTTTTCGATAATACAATTGTTCATTTTCTCTTATTTTCTATTATTTTGAGAATGTTTAGCTTTATTAAGATGAGCATAAATTTTGGAGCCTTTTTGCTCTTTTTTAATATGTATAGGCCATGCGATTTATTTTATTATACCAAAGTATAATAATTTTATATATTTTCAATTATTTTATTCGCCAAAGTGATTTCGCTCGACAAGTCTAAAAGTGTACTGAATTTTTTCGATAATACAATTGTTTATTTTCTCTTATTTTTTATTATATTGAGAATGTTTAGATAAGCATAAATTTTGGAACCTTTTTGCTATCTCTTTTAATATGTATAGGCCATGCGATTTATTTTATTATACCAAAGTATAATAATTTTATATATTTTCAATTATTTTTATTCGCCAAAGTAATTTCGCTCGACAACTTACCGAAGTTTTTTTCTTTCGATAATACAATTGTTTATTTTCTCTTATTTTTCTATTATCTTGAGAATATTTAGTTTTTTGTTAAGATGAGCGCATTTTATTTTATTCGTCTGAATGATTTTATTAAGGTATATCCAAGCATATTTTTATTTTCTTATTTTTTTTATTATGCAGATATGATAATATGGTAATTTTTTTTTACTTCCTGAAAGTGTTCGATTTCGTCACCTTCCCATTTATGTATTTATTTAAGTAACCCAGGTTCCTGGAGCGTACAGAGGTCATCTTTCCATCCCGTTATGGTGCAATTTACAATATAGATATTTACGTGACGGTATAGTCACGAAAAAATTCCAAGATGGCGACCGATGGGACGCGTCCGACGCCCGACTTTCAATTCATGTTATACCCAATTTTATGATTCATAGTTGTCTTTATTTGGTCTTACTTACCCATGAACCTCTACCTTAGTTTATTTGAAATTGTAATCCACTTATTTCTTTTATGTAATGGTTTAGTGAAATATGTCCAGTCATACTCATTAAGCAATACAGCAGCATTTAGACAAGTTTTTTTTTTTTAATTTTTTATTATACGGATAAGATAATATAGTAAATTTTGCTTCCTTAAAGTGTTGAATTTCGTCATCTTTCCATCCCGTTATGGTGCAATTTACAATATAGTTGTTTACGTGACGGTATAGCTACGATAAAATTTCAAGATGGCGGCCGACGGGACGCGTCCGACGCTCGACTTTCAATTCATGTTACCTTCAATTTTATGATTCATAATTGTATTTATTTAGTCTTACTTACCCATGAACCTTCTACCTTAGTTTATTTGAAATTGTAATCCACTTATTTCTTTTATGTAATGGTTTAGTAAAATATTCCCACAGTCATGCCCAAATCTAATCATTAAGTGGAACAGCAGTATTTGTTTATTTATATTTTTGCTAACTTTAATGAGTATGCATTATTTTAACTTAACCTCCTTCACATTTAGACAAGCATTTTTATCAAAATATGTTTATTATATATATATAATATAAATATCTTACCAGAATATTTCTACAGTCATGCCCATTTTTAACCATTAAGTGATACAACAGCATTCAATTATTTATATTTTTGCTAATTTTAATGCATATGCATTTTTCTTAAACTTAGCCTCCTTCACATTTAGACTAGCACATTTCATTTTTTTTACGGATATGATAATATGGTAAATATTTTTTTGCTTCCTTAAAGTGTTGAATTTCCTCACCTTCCCATCCCTCTATGGTACAATTTATAATATAGATATTAGCGTGACGGTACAATCACGGTAAAATTTCAAGATGGCGGCCGACGGGACGCGCTTGACGCCCGACTTTCAATTCATGTTACTTCCAATTTTATGTATAAGCCTAAGGTGTAGCTATTCTATTTAAGCGAAATTCCAATAGTACAATATACCAAAATATATTTTAAAACATTTGTTAATGTCATTATGAAAATATATTTTTGCTGGATTCCAATATGGTTAGTTTATCGGTGCGCGAATCCTTGTTTAAGATAAACGTTTTATTGCCATTTTAGATTAAAGTTATATATAGTGATTAATTAAATTTCGCATCATTTTAAATATTTTAAGTTACTTTAGTTTATACAGGAAATACGTTTGTTCAAGTTTACAGTTTTTTTTTTTAGATATGACGTATTTTTTTTTCGATAATTTTTTTCTTGAGTCACCTTTGATTATATATATTTTTCTTTGCATGCCGTGTATGTGTGTGTCACACACATCACAGATAGTTACTGCGTATAATTTTATCTCTCCCATTTATAATTTATTATTTAGTTAATATCATAAGGACTACCCTATATATTCAATCTGACAACGATTTTTATAATATGATATTCCATGTACATGATCTGGTGGGGAATGTTTTCTTTATATGTTCTTTTAAATGAAATTAGTAAAATTTGTTTCTTTTCTTTAACTCCAGCCAAAGAACGAAATCATTTTTTTTATATCCTGCATCCTTTGGAAATTAATAACACTATTTCGGAATGCGAACTTAGCAATTTATCAGATATATAGTTACAGGTAACCTTAGATAAACAGCGATAGAGAACCTTGCACCTCGTGTATGTTTGCACTTGTCTATACAACCACCTTTCAGATTATTTGGCAGCAGAAGCCAGTAACAAAAAGAAAAGCTTATAGTATCATAGCAGACTTAAAACTCGTTTCAACATCGGCTTTCGTAGTTTTATGAAACGTGGCATTAGACATGGTGACCTGTAGCAAAGACTACATTTCTGGGAGGCCGAGAGTAGGTCTTGAAGATTAAGAAAAATATCTTGCGTAGTCTTAAACAATGGATGTCGGAGCATGCAATTTGCCTGTAAAAAAAAATTGTACATTATTTAGTAAGATTTAAAGATACTCACGAAGGTGGACGTGAGGTGAAGGATGACATAAAACATAATATCCCGATGGACGCCATCGAGCGTAAGACCACGTGACGTGAACCAATTGAAGAGTGGGTCATTGTGGTGGGATGTGAAGAGAATATCTGAAAATATGCATCAGTTATAAAATACAGAGATGTATTCTATCTAATATCCATCTGCAAGGCCGATGCACCTAATTCGCTCAGATTTTACAAGATTGACTAACCGAAATGCCAAGTTAACCTACGCGAGATATAGTAGTGCCAACCCGCACCTACTCAGATGTGTCTAGGCTCGGTTCACCTCTGTCATACCACGAGAAACCACTGCGACAGCCATGTCTTAACGAGATAAATATTTAGTACCATAACGATATATATATTTTGGAACATTCAATTCCGTATTCTAGTGAGACTTGAATAGGAAAGCGTGCTGTGTCAAACCAGGTCAAGTCAATATACACAATATCACCGAAGGCGTGTGAGAAGTTAGCCTGCAATCGATAGCATATATATATATTTTTTTTTACGAACCACCGCGTAGTGAACAAATGTAATCCTCAGCAGAACGAATAGAACAGTCTAATACAATGATGTTTTAACTTATTTTATTTTAGTTGAAAGAGTTCTGGCTGGACTAAAGAAAGGAACAATACGACAGACCTTGATATATGTAAATTAGAGTGCGTACAAGACTAATATTTCCAATAGAAGCACTCTAGGTATTTTCAGAACAGGGAAATTCTCAGGAACAGGATAAACAAACACTTTTGAAGCAAAAATCCTGGATTCCCATATCTTATATTTTTAAAGTAAATAAGTTGTACCACCTTGCAGTAACAAAATAACATTGGTCTAGAGATAAGATAACTGTCGAAATTCGTCAGCTTTATGACGTGAAAGAAAGCCGACAAGGTGTAGACTTTGTGATGTGGGCGATAGCCATAGTCACTAATATGAACATTAAGAGTGTATATATATAGAAAGCTGTATAAGAAACAGTCAATTCGTAAAACTTTGATATATATTAAATGGGACAGATCAAATTAAGCAGAATCTTTCCTTTTTATATATATTTTTTCGAAACTTTGAATTTTGGAACTTCATGTTAAATTTTTTTCCATGTCAATGCATTTGTAAGTGTAGACATTCGGTCTGGTTTAAAATATGGCAACTAAGTATAACCCATTTGGCATAAATATTCAGGTTTAGGGTAAATCATTTTGTTTTCATTAAGATTAAATATAATTAGATTACGTTATTATTTGACCAAGAAGCGACTGGAGAACCAGACGCTCTTGAGTGACCATCGGGATTCGTTCCCGATGACGGGTTTCGAGGAAACTCCAGAAGGATGAAAAAGAGTTGAATGGTGTTGAAAGAAAGATGGTAGAAAGGTGTTGAAAGGTGCGAAAATCGACAGAAAGAAATGATGAAAGGGTGTTAGAGAGGTGTTGAAAGCGAAGGATAGAGATGATAGGAAGGAAGAAAAAGGTGATAAAGTGTGTTGAAAGCAATAAAAAGGTGAATAAAAGAGATGAAAGGAGATGAGAAGTAGGTGGAGGTTGATGGAAAGTTGATAAAGAGTTATAGAGAGACGATAAAAGTTGATAGAAAGACAGTAGGAAGATGATAAGAGAAGGTGTGATTAATGTTTGAAGAGTAGTTGTTGACTCTACTATTGCCTTGATAGGACAATTTTGACTCTTCATCATGTAGTGTTAATAGATAATTTGTTTTAGCCTAGAGGCCAATATTTGAAATAACACAAAATATGCACTGAGAGTTTGTATAGGCCGGTTTACCTAAAAATTCAGTAACTATATGCGCTAATCTATATGTATGAGTCCATATTAATTATTATGTTGGGTTATAATAAATAACAAATATGTAATCTCCTTTTTGAGAATCCAGAATTTTCCTTTTAAGAGTTTTCAGTTTCTTTTTTTAAACTACAATTTTGTTTTAGTGTTATAATGTAATTTTAATGAGTTTTCAGTTTTCCTTTTTTTTAAAAGCTACAATTCTGTATCAGTGTCAGAATGTACTTTTAAGCTACAATTTTGTTTTAGTGTTAGAAGGTCATTGTAAAGAGTTTTCAGTTTTTGAATGTCATTGTAAAGAGTTGTCAGTTCTCTTTCTTTCTTATTAAAGCTACAACATTGCTTTAGTGTTAGAATGTCATTGTAAAGAGTTTTCAGTTTTTCTTTTTTTTTATTAAAGCTACAACCTTGTTTTAGTGTTAGAATGTCATTGTAAAGGGTTTTCAGTTTTTCTTTTTTATTATTAAAGCTACAACCTTGTTTAGTGTTAGAACGTCATTGTAAAGAGTTTTCAGTTTTCTTTTTTTTTATATAAGGCTACAACCTTGTTTTAGTGTTAGAATGTCATTGTAAAGAGTTTTCAGTTTTTTTTTAAAGCTACAACCTTGTTTTAGTGTAGAATGTCATTGTAAAGAGTTTTCAGTTTTTCTTTTTATTAAAGCTACAATTCTGTATTGATATCAGAATGGGATCTAAAATTGAAGTAAGTTCAACAGTTTATTTTATTTTATTTTCTTATTTAAGGTTCTGAACTTTGGTTCAACTTTAAATATAGATAAAAGAACTTAGACGCACTAGATAACTGTTGTGCTTGTAACTAATTCCCTAAGGGCGGGCTCGGAACACGCGTTGGGTAAATTGACACCCTATAATCCCTTGTGCCCAGAATGCAGTCCAAGGAGAATTTCTAATGAGAGTGTGTATGGCAGTTGTGGTCTAAGAGTTGATATGTAGGATAACAAGTGGTCTCTGCTGTTGAACTCCAAAGCGGGTTGGGTATTGAAAGCCCTGTGATTCCAGTATCGGGGGAGTTTAGCTGAAAGGCAGAGGAAGGAAGACGCCTATAACCTTGAACAAGAAGTAAGGTTGGCAAACACTTGAAGATTAATCCTATATTGGCAATGAGGTAAATGCTTGAAGTTCAATTCGCTCCAATTTAAGTGCTAGTTTTGATGATTCATTTTGTTTAGTCACCTAGTGGCAAGACAAGAAGAAAAATTTCAAACCGTTAGGTGCACAATTTTAATGATAAGTTAGATTTCAGATTTGATTGTCGACAATCAACTTTATTAATTTGTTTAAGTATAAGTATTATTTATTTAAGTATAGGTAATTTATATAGAGTTTGTAAGAGGCATCTTCTTTTGAGTAAACTAGGGCATTAGTCCCCAATTTGTTTTAATTTGTTAATTTTATTTGATTTCGCATTCTGTCCTGAAAGATTTTGTTATTATTAGGGTCTATTGATGATGATAATAATAGTACTTTGGCTTGTGTAGCAGCTTCTAACTTTAGTTTGTATGCACACCGCGAATGATAGGGGGGAGGGTGTATGAATGAATTGGTGTAATGAATGTGTAAGAAGGTTAAAAGCAATTATACTGTTAGACCAAAGGTACATTAGAATAGCATTAGGAATTTTAATAGGTTCGCTTTTTTTTTTAAATTTTGATTTCTTTATTTGTTAGGATCGGAAGCCTCACAGGACTATACAACTCTATCGATAGGAAGACATCCGCTCCCTTTTGTTAGGCCTCCTTTAAAGGAGTATAAGTGTAATTTTTTTATTTTATATAAGTAATTACTTTATTTCATTATATCAACTTGAATTCTAAGGGTCGTAGATAATGACCACGTCTCGGACCTCAGGCTAGGAGATTGTGGGATGTCAAGGTCAGACCAAAAAGCCTACAAATCTTCTCCTCATTAGAGGGGACGGAGAGGTATCAGGTGAACTTTGTGCTAGGTGGGGGATTTAGTTGCCAATGTCGTAAAGCTAGGTGCATAACGACAAACCTCGGATAACTGATCTGACATCGTAGTTTACGACGCTTTAAGCGTGGCTGGGATGAGGATGATTCAGAAGGGAGGTTGGGAGAGATTGGCACGTTGGATGCTCTTCTATATATTGCGCAGCTTGGAACCAATCCTCTATGGGCAAACTTGGAACATGTGGTGGGTAAATTGGATGCCCTTTAACTCCTTGTCCTTGTCTAAGTCAAAGTCCAAAGGGGGTTTCTAATGAGAGTTAAAAATTAAAGCATATAAGAGACAAGTTACGATTAGACGAGGCGATTCCGTCTATGAATTTAGGTACCAGACAATAAGGTAACAGATGGACTGTCCAGATTCTTTGTGTTTTTATCGCCCCAGGCTAGCAAAAGTTAATCACCCAGTAAAGACTATTGTCTGCTATACGTTTAGTTAGAACGAGTTCAATTCTAATACCAATTAGTAAGTAGAATTTTTTTAATGAGAGTAACTCATTTTATGATAAGATAAAATTTAAATTAGTAGGACAACAAAAACGAACTTCAGATCAGATTTGCAGAACAGGCCAGTATCCTAGACTTGAAGAAGGAGTAAATTTTAAGGGTATATTGAATATCATTTTTTTTTGGCTGAGAAATAGCCCAGAACAATAAGTTTATTTTTATTAAAAAAAAGGTCGTATTGCAGAGAGATATTAAGAACTCAAGTGTGAGAAATATATATCATAAGGTAGAAGTAAGACATAGGTTGTTAATCACCAACATTTATCCTCTTTGAGGTTAATAATATGTATTTTATTAAAGTGAATTTTATTGGTTTAAAAATATAAGTACACATTCTATAGATAAGCAAAACAATGGATAATATAGGTTGACAACAGTGTTCAACTAAAGACAAAGAAAAGTAAGGTTGTCACTCTAGATAAGGTAAATTTGGAAATAATCTGGTTTAAAAAATTACTGACTACCAAGATTTCTTTTCCTATTTTTTTTCCTACCTATTAAGTAATATACCATTTGCCATGTACTATTTTTTTAAATTATATTTAGGTATATTTATATTTAGATAAGGCACAATTTGGATTATGGACGTAAGATATCGGGACCAAATCCAAATGCATAGTGTGTGACATTTCGGTAACAGCATTGTTACCATCTTCAGACAAATGTACTGAATGAAAAATTTAACCACAGCATATAAATTTATTTGTTTATCATTGTATATCCTATATATCAAGTCATTTCTTTTCTACATATATCATATATTCATTCAATTTTTTTTTGGTATATAATTATTCCCCTCGTTTTGTTTACCATATTATTATTGTTATTTTTGATCGTGTATGCCAATTTAATTTTGCCTTATATAACCTTGTATAACCTTTTTTTCATTACCACATGTACCTCATCACGTATAGTTAATAGAGAATTTTTTTTAGATGTGTTTTAGGAATTGGACATATCTACGTTTACACCCACAATTCCTTGGCGTCAATATGATTATGTTTATCTGGAATGGTCTAAATGTCTATTTGTACAGAACCTGGGTATAGACCACTTCCCCATTTTCCACCTGTAAGGACTGCAGCAGGGAATGTATGGATTCACCTCACAACTAGACCAAATCCTCCGGCATACAGGCAGCGAAAGATGGGCTTAGTATATTGCCCACTAAATGGTAGGATAAAAATCTCCTTTGATGCTACTTTAAGATAACTTGTTCTAGGTACCCTGGCCCGTTTGTTTGTTTCCCCTTTGCCTGAGTGTTAGTAATTGCGCATACTGGTATCGTAAAAAAAATGTATTTTCTTCCAAAATCATATTTATCATAGATCATGAACAGATCTGATTTGGAAAACACATTTTTTCACTCTGGCAGGGGAGGAATTGTTGGGCCATATTTTCACAAAACAGACCCAACAATGATGTAAACATTTTACATCATATATGTAGTGTCTCGCCAAAGTGCTTGTTGTCCAGATGGAAAATTCCCCACCGAGGAAAGGCCGAGAAGATGGCCGACGATGCTCCAAAGACCAAAGCTGGGGAAGACGCCCAGTTGGAAGATGACACGGACCCTTTCCAAACTGACGAACCTTCCACAGAAGGACAACGACGAGGAAAACTAAGAAATGGAGAACTTGAATTAGATCTGGGCTTGTATCCCAAAGCCCGCTGCAGAAAGGCCTAGAGGAGAATGTACAAAATGTACATATGTATATATGTGAATTACCAATCACCTTTTATATGCAAGATGAAAGGTCCAAAATTCTATTACCATTTCGAAAATTCTAAAATTATTTTATTCTAAAGAATAAAATTAATTATATACATATTTAGATAAATTAGGAATATATTTTTTTAGATAACAATATAAAAAATATTTTTTTTAAAGAAGAAATTACTAAATAAAATTTTCAAGGAATAAACCTGTTATATTTTATTATTTTATTATTAATTCAAATTTTCTTTTTACTAAAAAATAATAATATTTTACTTTTTATTTTCGAATATATTCTGCGAAATTAATTTAATTTTTCTTCTTACTCTGTAAGAAGATGATAAATTTTTGGGGGGGACGCCACTTTTTTTCAAAAATTGATTGAGTTAGGAAGAAACAATCGGGGCTGACGAGGTGGGCCGGGGACAGTGCGTGGAGAAACACAATGGTAAGTTTAAAATGATTTAAAATTTTATGGTGTGGGCCTAAAAAGGCTCGTTTATATGTCAGAAGACATATATATAGTTTTTAATAAGTAAATTTTTTTTTGCGGTAAACCCTACTATATAGTATATATAGTGAATAGAAATTTTCATTTCATAATTCAATAGTATTAAAAAAATGAAGAAACGTTCTTTAATGGAATATATTTTGTCTTGCATATAAATTCTACCTTTGTTTCACATTACATGCAGTATTTAGTCATAATAAATCTCATATGCATTTCAATTTTATTATTTTGTATTTTTTTATTTTACACCAAACTAAACAGTCAAAAACTTTTTATTTTTTTGTTGGTAAAATTTCTTGGTTAGCCCACTTTGAGGCCTGCCCCTTTGTTACTATGTTATAATAACGAGGTTGAAACTTGTGTAGATCATTGTTTGTGTAATAGCCGTGGCGAATTAAAAAAAAAATTCTTTATGAGTTTAGCATATCACTTAATGGTCAATATTAGATACATCCATTTGAACAAACACCCGATCTAACACAATCATGTGTTTAATACCTTTTCTAAATTTATTTATTTCGAGAAAAAAAATAAATTTTAAATATTTATATGTTCTTATTAATTTTTCAATCTTTAAAGTTTTGATAACATTATTGTTTAAAGTGAGCTTGGCAACCCTGTAAATATTTTATTCCTAGAATATTCTAGCTATATAAATTTAACACCTAACAGAGCAGCTGAAGGAAAAAGTACCAATATATAAATACACAGTTATATATATAGAGAGAGACCTCTTTAGACAATGAACAAACACCCCCCGTTTAAATATCAATAAAACATATATACATATTATTGATACACAAGATGAAAAAAAAAAAGTCGGTGGACGAGTGGGTAGCACCTTCGATTCCCGAAAGTCATGAACCGGGATTGAATGCCGTGTTAACATTCTGTTTAATATGTGAATAACCTTCACATATGTTGCAATTATCATAAACTAGGCTGGTCTTGTTGAGTGGTACCTAATGAAGTGATTTTGGAACCGAACAAAATCTCGTAAATACAAGTCGGTGGACAAGTGGGTAACACCCTCGATTCCCGACAGCCATGAACCGAGATTGAATCCCGTGTTAACATTTTGTTTAATATGTGAATAACCTTCATATATTATTCATTTTGTTGTAACTATCATAAACTAAGTTGGTCTTTATGAGCGGTACCTAAAAAAGTGATTTTGGAACCGAACAAAATGTCGATAATAGAAAACACATTCTTTCTTTTCAAATTTCTTTATAAAATATATGAACACAGAGTATAACTTATCATGAGCGTCTTATCTGATGAAAGACCGACTATCTCTGTAAATTAAAAGTGACTTGAACTAAAGTAGACTAACCTTGAAATCTCGATTTTCTCTGACAACCACCATTGACTTCTGTTACATTGTAGGAAATCAAAATACAAATTTACTTCCCTACGTGGAACATATTTTACGCCATCATTATGACATGGAATCTCTCTCTGAGACACAGGCAGTAGACCAAGAGCTGGCTTCTCTTTTGACATCAGGGAAAAGATGCAACTGGAACTGGGAGAGATCCAAATCCCGGCACATTTAGTGCTACATTGTGATGATTGTTATGTAGCCGATCCTGTAGGATGACTCTAGTGTGGTTGGTTAAATGCAGTCGTTGTGGCCTCAATGTTCAGAGTGGTGTCAGGCGTTGATGAATTACACCAAAGAACGAGACATGTTGGATGTCACCACAGAGATGGTGAGAGAGCAAGTGAAGCCGACACCAGTCAAGGCAGGTCTGTGTAGGGGGGTCTCTCAATTATCGTATCTCCAGAGTGACTGATCTGTTTGAGCCAAAGGGGCACATCTGGTAGCCCGAAATGTTTTTCGGAGACCTTCCTCCTGACTGACGCCGACTGTCACTCAATCGAATTTTATTAGGTCGTCTGGTAATTATACTATAACTATATAACATCCCTATATATAGTCACGACCGTCTTTCCTCATCGCTGTCCTCAATTCCTCATGTCACGGATGCGCGCGCATCATCATTATGATCATTATATTCTATAGAAGCTTCAATCTTTATAATTATGTATATTTACAAAAAGTCAATTCGCTCGCGCCTCTAGCGGTGAAAATGAGGGGTAATACCAGCTGACCTAATGTACATGTAAAGTTTGGAGCGGGACGTTTCACAAGATTGACATCCACGGCTCCAATTTATAATTGTAACAAATAGTATTTGAATAAAAACATTCAATCGGGTAAAACACGGGCGTTGCCCGGGCCATTCGTCTAGTATGATATATAAGTATATATTAGAATATATTACAACATATATATATTATATTCTAAAATGCAATTATTTTATTTTTTAAAAACATATATTTCATTTTCTTTCATTGACTGTTCTATATTTTTTATAGTCCCAAATCCCAAGGTCCCAAGCCCGGATGTAAAAGGAGGAGGGGGAGCAGTAACAAGCTCGTTAAAAAACCTGGGTTCAATTGGCCCGACTGATAGCACCCTGTAAGGGCTCCTATTCTTGGGTTACAGGATATTCAGCAGCGTCTGTTCTCCATGTTAGGAGCGGCTGCACAGGGCGTCTGTTCCTCATGTTAGAGGCGGCCATTTAATACCAGGTCAAAGTCCAAGTTACACCTCTCTGTAGGTGACCTCGGGGAAATGTTGGATAAAACCAGCGCTTTAACGTAACTGGCATATAACCTATATGGAGTCGTGCACAACAGAATCTCATACTGCATCGGTTGTCGCGCAGGATCTGAACCGCGTTTTGGATTTAGGTAGAGGATCCAACTCGAAAAATATACTACAGTCTCCACCCAACCACAAATCACACAGTCTTAAAATAATTCAATGTAATCTCAATGGAATCGGAACAAGGGGAAGCAGAATCAAACTTGAAGAGATGTTACACAGAGCAGAGGAAAGGAAGGCTGATGTGATTTGCATCCAAGAGACAAAACTAAGACCAGAAAAGGCGCTCAAATTGAATGGCTATAAGCTTATCAGGAAGGACAGGGCACAGGGTCGAGGAGGCGGAGGACTTCTAACCTTGATAAAGGAACTAAAATTCGAAGAAATAATCATCCCCCCAACAAACCAGACAGAAATACAGGGAATAAAATTATACCAGGAAACAGGAGAACCAATTCTACTTTTCAATATCTACCACCCCCCAGATAAACCAGGACCAGAACTTCAACAAATTACACACCTTCTAACAGACAAAACAATTCTTTTAGGAGACTTCAACTCCAAACACCCCACCTGGGGTTGCAATGAGACAAACAACTGTGGAGAAGCACTCAGTATCTACCTGGACAATACTGATCTCCTTTGCATTTCTGAGGGACCTACCTACGTATCTAACTCCTATGGTACTCCCCAAACCTTGGACTTGGTGATAACTACTCCACAACTAGCCCATCAGACCCTCACCCAAGTCTTAGAGGGAGTAGGGAGCGACCATCTCCCCCTGCTTACGACAACAACGACTGAAATAAAGGAGGAAGCACTGCCCAAGAAACTTTATTGGAATTACAGAAAGTCAGATTGGACCAAATTTAGACAAGAATCCAACCTCACACCAAAAATAATGAATGACAAACAACAATTAAATAGTAAATGGAAAAAATGGAAAACGACAGTACTTAAAGCAGCCAAGAAAACCATCCCCAGAGGAAACAGAAAGCAATACATCCCAGGATATATTGAAACAATTAACAGCCTACAGAATGAAATAACTCAAAGAAATCAGGCCCAATAATACCTCATGGAAAACAATGAACTTGAAAATAAAATAAACCTCAGCAAACTTTCGGCCCAAGTGCGACAGAAAGCAAATCAACTAAAACAGAGGAAGTGGAGGGATATCTGTAGCAACCTAGGCCCACATACAAGAGATACGTAACTCTGGAAATTAATTAAATCTATAAACCAAGAAACTCCGTACTCAACAACCTCAAATACCTTCACAGACAAAGATGGCAATGTACTCACAGAACGAACCCAAATATCAAACCTCTTTGCTGATTACTATACACAAATCTCCAAACTAAACTTTACGAGGCAAGATAAGAAAGTACTTCACATATCAAAAAAGATAAACGAGGCCAAAACAACATCTCACCAAGACTTATTCCACAAGCCATTTTTACCTCATGAACTAAAAGAAGCTATAAATAGATTAGATGATAACAAAACCCCAGGTTCAGACATCATATCAGCCAAAATGATAAAACATCTAGAAACAAACGCCATTTTAGGGCTCCTCCACATAATTAATCTAAGCTGGTCAAGCAGCACCTTACCTAAAGAATGGAAGCATGCAATCATAATCCCCATCCATAAAGCAGGAAAAACAGAAAACCACCCACAGAGTTATAGACCAATATCACTAACTTCCATACCATGCAATCTCATGGAGCGCATGATACTAAATAGAATGCAATACTTCCTAAACAAAAACAAGTTACTTACAAAACAGCAGGCAGCTTTCAAAAAATATCATAAAACAGTAGACCAGATTTTCTACTTCACACAGAAAATTCAAGACAACTTCCAAAGTAAACCAACCAAGTCTACCATAGCCGCTTTTATAGACTTAAGCCAGGCTTTTGATAGAGTGTGTAAAGAAAGGTTAATTAAGAAGCTGGACAAACTAGGTATAAGGGGGAAGATGATGGGTTGGATTGGATCCTTTCTGACCGGAAGGACCTTCCAGGTTAACTTTAAAGAACAACTATCAAAAACTGGCAGGCTCTTCCAGGGACTCCCTCAGGGATCCATACTAAGCCCCCTACTATTCTCAATCTATCTGAATGACATGGACTCTAGAATCACAAAAAACTGTGACTTTGCTCTCTATGCCGACGACATAATCATCTGGTCCTCAAAGAGAGATCTCAAGGAAGCAAACAAAAATGTAAACAAGGCGATGAAAGAACTCCAACACTTTGCGGAAAAAATGAAATTAATTATAAACCCTAATAAATCCGAAGTAGGAGTATTTACAATAAACAACCACCTTAAAAAATGGACTTCAAATATCAAATATGACAACAATCAAATAAAATTTTCTCGGACACCCAAATACCTAGGAGTCACTTTAGACCCCTCACTAACCTATGGACCTCATATCAACCAGACAGTGTTAAGAGCAAAAAAGAGACTTAACATTCTGAAAAGAATATCTGGATATGAATGGGGCGCAGATAGGGATACTCTGCGCCAAACATATCTGGCCCTTATCAGACCAATCTTAGAATATGCCCAACCAGTGTGGCAGACGGCGAGCAAGACCAACCTGAATAAAATCGATCAGGTACAGAGCAGTGCTGCAAGAATCAACCAAAATTGCAGAGATTGAGGTCAACTTGTTGCCTCTTACACACCGGAGAAAAATCGGCTTAGCCGATTATATATACAAGAGAGTAAATGCACCAAAATCACACAGAACCGGAGAATTTATACGAAAATGGAAACCAAAAACCAGACTCAAAAGACAGCCCAATGCACCTAGCCTACCGGGAACTACTACCAAACAGCACGAGAAATAGAAATGCCCAGAACCAATATGCACCATATAAAGAAAGACCCGAAATCTCCTACAACCTGGATCTAGAGCAAGAATGCTCCAAAAGGGCCGACCACCCTGGACTACTCAGGAGCCTCGCTATGGAGAGGATTGAAAAAGCAGACAAAGAGACCATACAGATATACACCGATGGCTCACTGGTGGAGAATGGCTCCTCTGGCAGTGGAGTTCTCATCCTTAAAGATAGTATGGAAATAAAAAGAAGAATCAAAAACCCAAAGAACTTGTCAGTTTTCAGATCCGAACTAACAGCCATACTACAAGCTCTACAACTTGTAGAACAAAACGAGAAAAAAAACATAATATTTTATACAGATTCAAAAGCCGCCATCTTTGCAATTAAAAACTGCTACTATTCACAAGACAGACTCCTCAAAAACATTGCTGCAGAAATCAACAAACTGAATAAAAATACCAAAATAAGTCTACAATGGATTCCATCACATGTGGGAGTCCCTGGAAATGAGGAGGCCGACAGATTGGCAAAGGAAGGAGCAGCTGGACATCCTGATGCGGTGAACTCCGAGACATACCTTTCAGCAAGGGACCATATTAACAAACTGAAATAATAAGGAACCATAGAGATAGTTTCCATCATTCTTGGTACCAGGTAGAAAACCCCAAAAAAAAACAGACCCTTCAACTAAACAGAAGGGAATCTACACATTTGGCCAGATGGAAATCTGGTCACCTGTCCCTCTAGTCTATAAAGAGGGAGCCAAAAGCTTCCCCATGTGCACTAGGAGCAAAACCAAAGAGGCCACTCCCCAACATTTACTAAATTGCATTGGAAAGGACAAAAGATCCCTGTACAGAGAACCAAGAAGAGTTCTTGAGCTTCTTTACGAGCACGATCTCCAAGATCTTGTCTAATTTAGACTAAAAGGATAAGTAAAAAAAAAATATATATATATATATTTTGACCAGAGATTTAGAATATACCACTTTAATTATTGTTGTAAATATGTATAGTTAGCCCTTCCTATTTTTTTTAAATAACGATTATAGAATTCATTCTATAAATTCTATATTGCTGTGATAAATAATTTTATGTGTAAATTTACTTCAAGTAATTCAAAATAAAAACTACTTGATGGGTAAATAAGTTGTTTCCAACTTTTCACGACTACACCTCCAATTGTATCTCTCTCTCTCTCTTTTCAACAACAAAACAAAAAATAATCATACATATATATATTAATTAAATAGCATATTTTGGATCAAAAATAAAATAAACATTTTATTTAATATAAATGCCAATATTTCAATAGGCTATACGCCTAACTTCGTCAGGGCTTTTCTTGTTTTTGAACTGCTTTGGTTCATCACGTGATGCCTTCACGCGACGATATATAAATATTTGTAACTCTGTGGGGATAAAATTTAAAATATATACACACAAAAATATTAATAAGAATAGACTATATATGTACATTTATAAAAATTAAAAAATAATATATGATTCCTAATAAGTATAATAAAATAATTTTAAATCGATTTGAACTGTAGATATAACGAACAGTCCTACAAACAATAGTGAAGAACCGAATAAATACTGTGCACTGCCATACAATTATGGCATTGAAAGAATAACAAGAATACTTAAAAATTACAATATCAAAACCCGATACAAAACCACAGCAAATCTGAACGAAATTCTACGCCATCCAAACACTAAACATAATAGCATTCATCAATTTAAATCAAACATAGTATATCGCATTCCATGCAAATCATGCCCTGCAACATACATAGGAGAAACCGGTAAAACTCTTGAAGAAAGAGTAAATCAACACAAAACAGCTTTTGAAAACCATAGCCCATTATCACTTTTAGTAGATCACGCACTCAAACAAGACCATATACCAAATTTTGAAAAAACTGAAATTATATATAACAACATTCAAGATAAACATTCAAGACTCTTTTTAGAAAGTTGGACCTCAATGGAAGATACCAACAGTATTAATAGAAAAATTGACATACCTCCGTTATATCTACAGTTCAAATCGATTTAAAATTATTTTATTATACTTATTAGGAATCATATATTATTTTTTAATTTTTATAAATGTACATATATAGTCTATTCTTATTAATATTTTTGTGTGTATATATTTTAAATTTTATCCCCACAGAGTTACAAATATTTATATATCGTCGCGTGAAGGCATCACGTGATGAACCAAAGCAGTTCAAAAACAAGAAAAGCCCTGACGAAGTTAGGCGTATAGCCTATTGAAATATTGGCATTTATATTAAATAAAATGTTTATTTTATTTTTGATCCAAAATATGCTATTTAATTAATAATTTCATATGGATTGCTCAATATTTAAGAACATATATATATATATATGGTAATTTGAGCCAACAACCCCATATTGTATATAACTTATAACAAGATTTTCATGTTGTATAATAGAAACATCTGTAAATGATTATACGCATGATTGATATGTGTCACTACATCATCATATGTAATGTAATTTGTACAAACTGAGGATAAATAAATAAAACTCTGTAATAGATTAAGAGTTGAGCTACCGCAAAAGGTCAAAAACGTCTAATTTCGAGATAGATGGAAGTCACAAACAACATCTAAAGATAGATTGGAAGCTGACAGGACGGCGCCAGTTTAGAATGTCACCAGACGATCCACACTCTTCACATCTGGTGAAATGCAAAACCCCCTTTCTCAGAAAAGGTATATAAAGCCCCCGTCCGAGCTAAAAATGCAGTTAGTTTACCATCTGCGCGAGCCCTCGTCGGTTGTACCCCAGGTCAATTTCATCCATCATGTAGACCAGTAAGAAATCTTCTATCTCTTCATCTTTCGCTCCTAGCTCAACTTTTATCTGTTCACGGAACTTTCTTAGTGCAACTGTGTCTTCGTTTTTTTTTGTGTATGGACATCCACAAGCTTTCCACTCTGCCTCGACCACGACTGCCTGTACTCTGTGAGAACTTTTAAAGGTCTTACACGGTGCAGAGAGGTACTGGAAAACTCCACATCCTGACTGTTCCTCTCGGTCAACACAGTATAGCGAGAGTTGACAGGGACTCACACCACAGTTTAAGTCGACTGGATACCTCATCACAGATTCAGTCGACAGGATTCTACAAGAGCTACCAGAACTTCATCACATTGTTAGTCGACAGGATTCTACAAGAGGCTACCAGGACCTCACCACATTTATAGTCGACAGGATAACCAAAACGAAGGATACCAAACGAAGAAGGCCAGATAGTCCAGATAGAAGCGAGAAAGTGCGAAGATGGAGGAACAAACCGACCATTCCAACGAAACGACCAAGCAATCTCTTCCCCAAAAAGAGATATTTACGGAAGACACGCCGCCCCAAGGGACCTCCGCAGACCCACTAACACAGCTCGCCAACGTCAGGAGCAAGCTGCCTGACCACTCCAACGACACAGTCGAAATTCCCGCAAGTCATGGAAATCGAGGAGCAGAATGATGCAAACCCAGTGAGATGTTCTACACCTTCGACCTGACATCCTCGAGACAATGCTCAAGGCAACAAGCCACAAACAACTTTCCAGAAGTTACAAGCTTCTATAAGCTTTACATGGAGCGACTTCCACGACAGCAGGAAAACAACCAAAGACCAAGTTTCCTGACTGAACAATCATCACACAATTGTAAGTTTTTTGAAAAAACCTACCTTAACTTTATCCTCAAGTTCACAACTTGATTCCCCATAAATTATGTATTTATATTTTCACTTTAAGCATTTCAAAATTCAATTGAGAGAGTTGTTGGCGGGCGTTGGAAAGGAGCCCTAGGGGTTAAATAATATTCATTTGTAAGTATTACACAGGCAACTAAATACTTAGATCCAGGTGCAAAGCGAGGATATAGACTTGAGCGTCTTCCTAGGCAATGTTTCACCTGTTATCCTGTATAAGGTTACAGTGCTTTGTCACAATTGTAGGGTTATTGGGTTGAAAAGTTGTTGAAGAAAAAGTTGTTTATTAATATGATTGAAAGGGGTGAAATGGAGAACCACGCGATAAGTAGAATTGTTGTATCGACAGTATGTGATCTGACTTGACTTAAAATCAAAGGTTGATTGTTGTCCGCAAGAGCTAAAAAAATTGAGAGTTGTGAACGCTTTGTGCATGCGTTGGTGATTGTGCTCTGTGGATGATTGAAATAAACTTTTGAAATGTGTTCAAGCCAGAAGTTGGGATTTTTAAATCTGGAGAACTGTGTTCAAAGAGTTTGTTGAAATTACGAAATAAAAAGAATTGTCAAGCAGTACTGTCGTTTTTCTACGTTGATGTTAAGCAATGGCGGAGAAAGATAGTAGTGTAAAGTACACTGAAGTGGTTAGAGAAATAGATTGTTGTATGCCCGATAGTTGAAGATAAACATGGTCATATTATATAAAGGTATAAAAACAAATATAAAATGAATAAAAATATAGAAATATCATTGTGGTTGAATAAAGTTTAAGTGAACAAAATCAAAGAATCAATATATGAAAGTAATAATAATGAAGACTTAAAGTGATTTTTGACAACAAATAAATGTTTTGTAATACTAAAATAATATGAAAAATAAAAGTAAAATTGAAATAAAAAAAAATAATGTTGGATTAAAAATTTGTGATTAAATAATTGAAAGGTAAAAAATAAAAAATAAAATATTTTTTCACAAAATAGAATATAATTAAATATTGTTATAATGATTAGATGAAGGGGATTGGTAGTGGAATTGGACAAAAATATTTCTTCTAAAAAGAAGTTACAAATGTGGTGTGTAGGTTTTATAAATCGAAAATTGAGAAGCGCAATTTATTGCTTGGATTGGTTACTAAAATGTTGTGTATTGTGATCTCAATTTAACATGTTAAATGTTTGATATGTAGAAAAATTAGAGATTTACACAGGATTAAAATATCAAAATGTTAAATTTTGGGTAGGTCTTGCTCTCTCTCTCTCTGGTGCGCTTTGTCTGGGGACCTCGGCGAACTACCTGGTTGCCGGGAGGCGTTCTTGCAAGGCCAGTCTCCGTGGGCGGCTTCGGACTTCTCGACATTGGGACACAGCTTCGCCTGGCGTGCTTGAGGGGCGTGCAGACCGCGCTGCGCGGAAGCCTCAACGCCTACTCTTGGCTCGCTGTGAGTGGGACGTGGCTGACCCCTCCAACATCTGGGACATGGCATCCACCTCGGCGCCGCAGGCTCCTCAAGCTCTGGGAGGCCGTCTCGGAGATATTGGAGCCGAACCACCGGGTGCTGCCGCCACTTCAGCTTCAGGAGCTCCATATCATCGGGGACTCCAGGTTCCTTCGGCCTCCAGATCTTTTGGTCGCATCGCGGTGGGCGGGAATGCGCGTTGGTGATCTCACCAGCTCTTCATCTCTCCCTCTGCGCACCACCCGCGCCGCCCTCGCTGACATCGTGGCACTCACCACCTTCTGCAGCCGGATTGTGGAAGAGAACCGGAACCACACCCACTGGGTTGACAACATCAAGGACAGCATCGTGCTGCGCGGGACGGCCACTGCGTTCCAGCGCCTAACCACCAGCACTGCCCGCCGCATGCTAGAACGTCCACGCCTGGCTGCACTGCCCATCACCCAGCTGCTAGCCCAGTGGCTTCCCCACGTCAGCATCCCCATCTCCATCAGCTGGCCTTCTCTCCGGCGAGGTGCCTTCTCGGGGCACAATGCCGACGTTGCCGTGCGGCTGGCCCTTCACGCCCTTCCCCATCCAGCGCCCCCATCCATCTTGCATCGCCTGTGGGTCCGAAGACCTGTCACTGGCCCACCGCTACTGGTCCTGTAGGCGGATCAGGCCTGTCATCCTGGAGGCCTTCACTATCATCCAGCGGCCCCCTGACCTGCAGGGATGGATCTTCGGGCATGACCTGGAGGACGACGCCCTGGCCATCCTGGCGTCTGCCAAGACCCGTATCTACAAGCACTTCCTGGGCCTGGAGATACGGGGCGTCCAAGAAGACCCTCTCATCGTCTGGAGGAGGACTCTAGCAAGATGGTGGAGCCTTCCTCAATCATAATTTCATTGTATTATTCTCATTATTTTTCATTCATAATTGACTAGTAGTCAATAAAGTATGTTTAACCGTCTCTCTCTCTCTCTCTCAAATTCTAATATCTAAATGTTTTAAAAGTTATGTTAAGATAGCAACGGCTAATGTAGTAAAAAAAAGGAATGCAGGACACGGCCTCCTGGGGGCGAGTTGGCAATGGATTTAGTGACGCGGGAATGGTCTCGAGATGTTTAGTCTATCATCACTGGGGCCTTTGGTATGTCAACTAGCGGTATTTTTATGACTCTCTGTCTGGGAATTTGTGAAATTCTCGAGGAAATATAAATGGTTGATGTGAAACACGTGTTACACATGGCGGTCATTCCGATAGCGGATATTTAGATGACAGCTTTGTGAGCGGGGTGCGATGTGTATTGTTTTTGAAGGGGAGATATGGGGCTTGTCTACAGCGCACGTGCTTAAATTCTTTCTCTTCTAGTCTGGATCTGGTGGTTTCAAAGAAATCTTTATATTGTGTGTAAGAGAGTAAGTAAGTAGGTAATACAGATCCAAATGGGTTGGTGTAGAGTATGTAGATAGAATAGGTTTGTGAATTTAACGGTAAACTTTCTGGTCGCTACTTGAGGTTTGCTTTAAAACGATCGATATTAAATAAATCTGGATTTAAATGTAGGAATGGCTGGGAGGTTGTAGGCGGTATAATTCTGTATAGTTGCGTCTCGAAGATATCTGGAGTCAAATGATTGAATTCACTGAGATATACATCTTGAGACAATCGCTGTGGGTTTTGAACAAATCGGGGTTGTGAAGGTGTTATGTACAGAACATTCTCTGTGTAATATTTTAATTTATTGACATGTATGGTGTCACTGTCTCTATTGAGAGGTTGATTGGGGCGATCTATTCGAACGACATTGGGTGAGATTATTTCAATTATTGTATATGGTCCAGTAATATATGGTGCTAATTTACCTGTGTCGGGATGTCTATAATTTTTTAGCAAAGCAAGATCATTCACTTCGAAATGTGGTGTTCTGTGCTGCTTATTAAATGTTTCTTTATCTTTTTTATGCTTATTTTGGGTACGAGAGCATGCTATCTCTCTTCTAGTTTCGGGGTATGGGTTAAGATGAGTTCTTAGATCTGGGGGGGGGGGGGGGGGGCTACATTGAACATTAAGTAGGTGGGTGGAAAACTTATGACAGAATGGGGTGTGTTATTATACGTCTGAGTAACGCGCTTAACTAGTTGAGTCCAGGAAGCTTTCGGATTTTCTAGATAAGCTAGTCTGAGTTTGCCTGTAATGGTCGCATTTAAGCGTTCTATTAAACCGTTTGCTTGTGGGTTATTGCTTGTGGTGAGTAGGGGTTGTATACCATGTGTTATTAGAAATTTACGGAATTATTCTGAGGTAAAAGCGGGCGCTCTGTCAGATAACAGATGTTTTGGAAATCCTTGTTGTTAGGGTACTGGTGGACTTCGATGGAATGGTCCAAGCATATCGCGTTAAATGATCCACTATTAAGTGTAGATATGTTTTGGAGTGTCCATATTTCGAAAATCCAGCAATGGTATCTCTTGGATTCAGTTGTAAATATTCATTTATTTGCATTTGTTTATTCATTGATTTTCATTAATTTATTTATTTCATTTTAATCTGCGAGTTTTTATTTTGTTATTTGGCACTGTTGGTTTTTGTTGACATTATCTCCTCTCATTGTTGGGAGGCATTTGTAATCCAATTTCGTGATTAATAAACCTACTCTATTCTTTTTATATGAAAATTCTCTATTCTTTGCAAAGTGTTTTATTCATTCATTCTTTATTAACTCAAATCTAAATAAATACCAAAAAATCTAAATCTACAAGAATTCGAACATCTTTTTGGTCCCACGAGCCGGATTCACGGATAATTTGGTAAGTAAAAATTGAATTATCTTGTGTCGGCAGAAAAAGTGAGAGATTGCTGGTGAATAGAATAAAAGGAAAGATAAATATTGTATACATAAAGTAATCTAAATCATGTCTAAAAAGGCGAATGCAGATATACCTATTTTTAAAATTTATATTGAAGAATTCAATACATATGCGAGTCAGTTTGACGAAATTTTTCAACGGAAAAATATGCGTAGATTAAAACTTTATCATGCAAATATTACGGAATTATTTAAAAACATTAAAGAAACATATTATCAAATAGTGAGATCGAATACTTGGGAAACAAGTGAAACCCTATTTAAAGAATATATAGGTGTAAAGAATCTTTATGAAAATTTTTTATTTCAAATTGGGGAAATCTTGGAGATTGAGAACGTTTCTCAACCAGTCAAATTGGAGCAAAGTGTAATATCTAATGTTAAATTACCAAAATTTAATTTGCCTGTATTTTCCGGTGAGATGTCTCAGTGGTTGAGTTTTGAGGACCTATTTTTGGTTACTATAGATAAAAATATGACTCTTTCAGAGATCCAAAAATTGCAATATTTGCATTCTTCATTAAAAGGTGATGCAGCTCGTATAATAAAGGGTTTCCCGATCACTGAAAATAATTATCATCAAGCTTGGAAAACTTTGATAGAAAGATATGATAATAAAAGAGAGATAATATTCTCTCAATTAGATAAAATATTCAAAATCGATTTATATAAGATCTCTACCTCGAAGGCTATGTATGAGTTGTTGGATATTTGCAACGGATCTCTTAGAAATTTAGAGACAATAGGTTTGGAAAGAAATGAAATGGTGGATGTTATGTTAATACATTTTTTACAAAGAAGCTAGATACTCCAATCAGACAACAATGGGAATTGTCTTATGATAATCAAGAATTGCCCTCATTTCAAAGGTTCATTTCCTTTTTGGAAAAACAAGCTCAATCTTTAATGAATACAATGAAGGACACCACCTCAAAGGAATATTTGAATAAAAGGGTAAATACATACAACATCAATGTGAGTTTCAAAAATTGTCTACTATGTAAATTGAAGCATAAACTGAATCAATGTAATGAATTCAGACAAATGTAAATTCAAAATAGAATAGGTTATGTAAAACAGAACCAACTTTGTTCTAATTGTTTGCGTGGCAATCATTCTGTTGATAATTGTAAAATCACAAATCGTTGTTTCCATTGCAATAAAGACCATCATTCCTTGTTGCATGTGGTTTCAAGTCCTCCAAGACAAAGGGAATCATCTAATGTCCAGTTTGCCTCTCCAGAATCATTACAACCATCGGATGTACCTTCAACAAGCACATCCTGCTGTTTGAGTGAGGCAAATGGTTCTATACAAATACTGTTATCTACAGCTATAATTCATATACAAGATGTAAATGGGGAAGATCAAATTTGTAGAGCTCTGTTGGATAATGGAAGTCAAAGAAGCCTTATCACTGAAAAGTGCGCGGCAAAACTAGGAATACCCATAAGACGTAAACGTATAGCAGTTGGAAGTTTGGGAGATCAACTTGTAGAATCTTCCCTAGGTGAGGTCTTTATCAGGTTTTCTTCTCACTTTGGTCATCAATCGTTTGAGGCTACAGCACTGGTTCTTACCAAGTTAACAGACAATATTCCTAGTTTTACAGTCAATAAAACAAATTATTCACATATGAAGGGATTGATCCTGGCTGATCCTTTATTTTTTAAATCTAGAGAAATAGATGTAATCTTGGGGTCAGATATAGTATTCAACCTCATTCAGGAAGGAAGGAGAAATGGATATGAAAATGAGCCATCTGCTATCCATTCAAAATTGGGATGGCTCGTTTATGGTCCGACCTCAGTGAGTGAACGGCAGTCATTCAGAAATTTGGCACATTTCTCTTCTAAATTGGAATCTGAAGATTTAATAAAAAGGTTCTGGGAATTGGAATCTATTCCGTTAGAAGAAATTCCTACAAAGGAAGAAAAGGATTGTGAAAGTCATTATTTAAAAAATGTAGTCAGGGATGAATCGGGAAGGTATATTGTAAGGCTTCTATTTAAGGAATCAGCTGAAAAGTTGGGTCAATCGAAATCCATTGCAATTCGCAGATTTCTTAATCTAGAGAAAAGGTTAGAACAAAATGAAAATATATATTTTCAATATAAACAATTTATGAATGAATATATAAGATTGGGTCATATGCAGGCAAGTTGTTCTCTACTGACTGAACCAAAATATTACATTCCTCATCACTGTATTCTAAAGGCACAGTCAACTAAGTTACGAGTGGTATTTGATGCATCCACCAAGACTACCACTCAAATATCATTGAATGATCTCCTTAATGTAGGTCCAAAACTTAAAAATAATATATTCAACATACTACTCAAGTTCCGCACGAACTCTGTTGCATTAGTGGCCGACATTGAAAAGATGTATCGGCAAACTAGATTACATCCAGACGATATTAAATATCAAACTATACTATGGAGAGATTGTAAAGATCTAGAATTGCAGGAGTATAACTTGTTGACAGTCACTTATGGCCTTGCATGTGCCCCTTACTTGGCAATTCGAACTCTACATCAGATTGCCCATGAGGTACAGGTTTCTAATCCAGGGATATCCAAGATTATTCGTGAGGATTTCTACGTGGATGACCTTCTGACTGGATGCCCCACAGTGGAAGACGCCAAGAGACTCATTCAACAATTGATTGCTGTATTGAGTTCTGGTGGATTCGTTCTGAGAAAATGGGTATCCAATGAAACTTCTATAATTGAAAACTTACCTTTATTATTGAGAGGAAAAGGTGAGGTGATGGAATTGAATAGAAAGGAAACAAACGTGAACGTTCTTGGAATCCAATGGGATCCAAGGTATGATACCCTCAACATTTCTTGTAAGTCTGGTCCAGCTGATATTAAATCAAAAAGACAAATTGTATCGGCTATAGCCAGAATTTATGACTCCTGTGGCTGGCTTTCCCCTACCACAGTTGTGCTGAAACTTCTCCTCCAAGAAATATGGAAATTGAAAATTGGCTGGGATGAAGATATACCTGCTTCTATTCAAAGAAAGTGGAATACTTTTGAAAGAGAAATGAAGCATTTCCAACAAACCAGTATTCCAAGATGTATATTCCAAAGGAATTTATTAATTTCCAATATGCAGATGCATGGATTCTGTGATTCATCAGAGTTGGCTTATTCTGCTGTCTGTTATCTAAGAATAACTTTTGAGAATAATCAAATTGAGACCATTATTTTGACAGAAAAAACAAAAGTTGCGCTCCCGTCAAGAAAATAACCATACCAAGACTTGAGCTTTGCGCAGCCTTGATGTTGGCGCAACTTCAATCACAGACAACTCAAGCACTTCCCTTTAATATCGATGAACAATTCTATTGGACAGATTCAAAGATTGTTCTAGCGTGGATTACTTCTGAATCAAAGAAGTGGCAGATATTTGTGGCCAATCGGGTGGCAAAAATTCAAGATCTGACTGCAGCCCATTCATGGCAATATATATCAGGCAAGCAAAATCCAGCAGACCTTGCAACGAGAGGAATTCTGCCTTCCTGTTTGATCAATTCAAAATTATGGTGGCATGGACCCGTTTTGTTGATATTGGATGGTTCTGAAAATATTCCTTCATTCACTATAGACCTTCTATGGGTTTAGAAGAGCGTAGTGTTATACTGCATGCTACAATAGCAGAACCATGCCCAGAGTTTTTGTCAAAATATTCATCCTTTGCCAAACTTTTAAGGGTCATGGCTTGGTGTAAAAGATTTATTAATATTACCAGAAAACAGCCACCTCAAAGACTCTCATTTCTAACATCCCAAGACTTAAAAGACTCTCTATTACAAATCGTCAAGATTATTCACAGATGTGAGTTCACCCCAGAAATCAATGCTTGCTTAAAAAATATTCCTTTACCAAGAAAAAGCAGGCTTATTTCTCTTAACATTTTTATAGATTCCCAAGGAATTCTTAGAGTAGGCGGACGATTACATACACTCGGATTTAGATATTGATCAGAAGCATCCTATGCTAATTACTAAAAATTATTTCGTAACTAAATTAATAGTAATGCACTATCACATAAACAATCTTCATTCTGCAACTCAATTAACTTTATCTTTGATTCGAAATAAATTTTGGATTCCTTCTGGAAGAAACTTAATCAAAGGGGTCTTAGATCAATGTCTCGTATGCCTGAAGAGCAAATCTAAGGCTATTCATCAGATAATGGGAGACTTACCAAAAAATAGAATTCTTCCAGGTAGACCATTTGAAAAGATTGGTATTGATTTGGCCGGTCCCATTCAAGCTAAACCTATATTGAAACGAAGCAAAGTTATTTTCAAATTCTACATAGTCCTATTCGTTTGCTTCACCACCAAAGCCATTCACTTAGAAATTTCATCAGATTTGACTGCGGAAACCTTTCTTGCAGCATTGAAAAGAATCGTCTCTAAAAGAGTAAGACCAACTGATATATACTCAGATAATGCAACTAACTTTAAAGGTGCAAGCAACATTTTGAAAGAACGATGGAAGTTATTCAATGCTGCTAATATTCATGAATTTTTCGCCATAGAATCGATTAATTGGCATTTCATTCCTCCGTCGGCACCTAACTTTGTTGGATTATGGGAAGCTGGCATTAAATCAGTTAAAACCATCTTATCTAAAACGATGAAATCTAGGTTATTGAATTACGAGGAGTTACTGACCTTATTAGCTCAAATTGAAGCCTGTCTTAACTCCAGACCATTAACTTTGTTTGCAATGATCCGAGTGACTTAACAGCGCTAACACCAGGACATTTTCTTATAGGAAATGCAATACGACATGATGCAGAATCGGATCACTCTGCTTTGAGTCTTCGCTCCAGATGGAATCTGATTCAACCTCAAAGAGACTACTTCTGGAGCCGTTGGAGATGTGAATATCTACATCAACTCCAAGAAAGAAGGAAGTGGAGGACTTCACATCCGGATGTCAACATTGGAGATTTGGTTATGTTGAAGGAACAAGACAAACCACTACAATGGAAACTGGCGAGAATTGTCCAGATATTCCCAGGAGAAGATGATCATACCAGAGTGGTGCTTCTTCGTACTCCTAAAGGTCTTCTGAAAAGACCAATAACCAAGATATGTCTCTACCTTACAAGGAGTGAGCTCTTGAACTGGGATATAGTTCAAGGTTGTGGGGGAGTATGTTGGATTCGGATGTAAATATTCATTTATTTGCATTTGTTTATTCATTGGTTTTCATTAAATTATTTATTTCATTTTAATCTGCGAGTTTTTATTTTGTTATTTGGCACTGTTGGTTTTTGTTGACATTATCTCCTCCCATTGTTGGGAGGCATTTGTAATCCAATTTCGTGTTAATAAACCTACTCTATTTTTTGCAAAATGTTTTATTCATTCATTCTTTATTAACTCAAATCTAAATAAATACCAAAGAATCTAAATCTACAAGAATTCGAACAGTATCTATAGAGATTAAGTCGAATGGTTGTTGAGGTGGTGGAATTTGTCCGAGGGCACCATAGGGTTTACCTTTGGGCCTTTTAATGATTTGGCAGGTGTGACACGACCTGACAAATTTTTCTATAGATTTAGATATACCTTTCCAGTAGTACTGGGTAGTAATTATGCGGGTCATCTGAGATATGCCTTGGTGGTTATATTCTTGTTGAACTTTGTTCATTAGAGTATGTTGCAGGGTTTCAGGAATTATTATTTTAGTTACACCTTTTCAGGTAATGGTATGTAAGCCGTTTGAATCAATGTTGAAAGGGGATGCTGTTGGTTGATGCTGTTTAATCATATCAGCACTGATAAATCCTACAAAATGGTTTCGTGATAGTAAATCTGCCTCGTACTGTTGGCTGCCTTTGAGGTAGTGGATTTCATAATTATAGGTAGATAGTCTCAGGCTCCATCTAAAGAGTCGTCCTGACGGATTTTTTAAATAGTTTTAAGCCATTGTAAAGCTTGGTGATCTGTGTATATGGTAAATTTTATACCGGTGAGGTATATTCGGAATTAGTCTACACTTTCGACGATGGCGAGGCACTCAAGTTCGGAAACGGTGTAGTTTCTCTCATGTGCTCTAAGGGCACGGCTGAAATATTGTACAGGATGTACTTGTCTGTCTGGATGTACCTGTTCGAGTATGCCGGCGATCCCTTGGGTGGATGCGTCGCAATAAAGGCGGCATGGTAAACCGACTTGATACAAGTGTAGTACTGGTTTACTGGTTAAACTCTCTTTGAGAGTGTGTGGTGAAAGCTTGTTGACAGTCTGGGTCCCAATTCCGTTTCACATCTTTTTAAAGTAGTTTATTTAAAGGTGCTCGTAAGCGGGCATAATCTGCTATAAACTTATTATAAACGTTCACTGCTCCTAAAAATGTTGTAGCGTCTTTTGATTGGTAGGTGGTTTGATGGCATTTATGGTATCAAGGTTGCGTGTCTGTGGTGCATAAGTACCTGCGGTAACAGTGTATCCTAAGAAATCTATAGATGTTTTAAAAAATGAACATTTATTATAATTGAGTTTGATGTTTTCGTGTTGACGCACCGTTAGAAATTGCTGTAGGTGTTGTAGATGATCCTCTAAGGTGTCGGAAAAAATAATGAAATCGTCGAAGTAATGGGTAACAAAATTTAGTGTATATTTTTGCATGACCTGGTTTATGGCACGATGGTATATCTGTGGCGAATTTTTAAATCCGTACGGAAGTCTACAAAATTCGTACTGACTATCTAACGTCACGAAAGCTAGTAGATTACGTGAGTTAGGTTCTATTTCCACTTGCCAATATGCGGATGCTTTACTACAGAAGAGTAGTATTTGATTTTCGACAATTTATCAAGAATGGTTTCTATTAAAGGTAAAGGATGTACGTCTGGAGCGATGATTTCATTAAGTTTTCTGTAATCAATACAGAAACGTTTCGTTTTGTCAAGTTTCGTAACAAAAGTTATTGGACTGGCGTAAGGTGAGACTGACGGGGCAATGATTCCATGTTGGAGCATTTGTTCTATTTGAGTTTGTATTTCTTGTTGGTCGTGTAGTGGCACTCTACATATGGGCGTAATGCTATTATTTTATCTGTGGTGGTATTGATTTTTACCGGTGGTATGTTCAATTTGGGCACGTTTTATTTATTAGTAGAGAACACATGCGAGAATTTGTATAGAATTCTTTAAAGTTTGTGTGGACAATGTTCTAACTGAGGTGCCGCATTACAAGGTATAGATAACTCAATATCATGGGTAGGAGATATAGGGGGTGATACAACAGTGGGGGAAAATATAGGGGCAGGATCCGCCACATGTAAACAAGACTGGTTCGAGGGGAGGGTGGTAAAAATAGTTGTTTCCTTCGATTGATTGGGACATAAATCCTGTTTGGTGAACTTATAGACATTTGTTGAGAGAGCATCTTTCTTTTGATAAATTTGGAGATTATTAAAATCTATAATTAATTTAAATGTTTTAAGGGTATTAATAGATAAAATACCAAAAGGTAGTGAAGCTTTTATTATATAAAAAAATAGTTTTTGGGTAAGGGTACCGATTTTAAGTTTAAAAAAAATAATATCCAAGGGTATTTACATTGTGGGCTATTGCATTTATAGTTAAACTGTACTGATGGATAATAATTTCATATGGTAATCTATTTTCTATGGTTCTTAAAATATCTAAGTCAAGTAGGTTTATAGATGCTCCCGTGTCTATTAAAAAGGGAAAATTTACATTTGGTGACAGTTCAGTCCATATTACGACTGTTCAACGAAAAAAGGTTGCAGGTTTTCCTACCTCTGAGTTGCTCGCGGGGCTTGTAGAGTCGTCTTGGCTTGCAGCTTGGACTTGGGGAACAGGGCTCAGAGGTTGGACCTTGGGCCGGGTGTGGGTACCACGTTTTGGTACTGTGGTTGTGCGTGGTCTGGCGCTGTAGACTGGGCGTGTTCGGCTCTGTGGGAACCGTTGTTCACACTGGGAGTGCCAGTGCATAGCATTGCAATACTTGCAAGGCGAGGGTGGGGGTTTAATTTGGTACGTTACACGTGATGACCGCTGGTTGTTGTACCGCGGTGGTGGGTTGTGGTTGGTTGGATGTGGGACCTTGTCTACTTGGCGCTGGTACATTGCAATGGTGGCACACTGAGTTATTCTTGACACTAGGTCGAACAATTCTTTAATGGTGTTTGGTTGCACAGTTGTGATTAATCGCTGGTCTGCGACGGGTAGTCCGTCGGTCAGAGACTCTATTAATATGTCGGCGGGCTGGTTTAATTTCATGCCCATTACCGTTTTGTTTTGGTAATAGTCTTCTAGGGGCATTTGGGGTCTCAATTTGATGGCCAAAAATCGTGCAAACGAAGCTTCTGTCGTTGCTGGGAATAAGTCTACCAGGGTCTGGCGGGCTTCATATTAAAATAACCTATCCAACTGTAGGCTTCGGAAATATTAGAGTGGCTTACCTTGCAGGTAGCAGGGTAACTTGCGTAGGCGGTCTGTGTAGGTCAGCTCCGCTTGGTCTGCTTGGGCATCGAAGTTGTCGAAAAAACTCTGGGCTTCAAAGGTACCATCGTATGGACTCACGTCTATCTCCCTCGGAGATCGGGCGACCAGCAGCTCACTCAGGGCATCGGCGATCTGTGTCAGCGTGTTTGTGGAGGCACCTTGGGGCGGCGACGTTTCCTCCTCTTCAAATGTCGTCTCTTGTTTGGGGACAGATGGCTCGGTCGTATCGTTGGACTGGTTGGTTTGTTCTTCCATCTTGGCTCTTTCTCTCTTTTCTATCTGGACAGTCTTCTTACCTTCTTCGTTGTGGTGTCCTTCGTTTTTGGTTATCCTGTCGACTCCGAGGGTAACCGAGGGTCAAACCAGTAGTAACCGAGAGGGATAGTCAGGGCGTGTAGAGTTTTCCAGTACCTCTCTGCACCTTGGAGGACCTTTAACAGTTCTCTCAGAGTACAAGCAGTCGTGGTCGAGGCAGAGTGGAAAGCTTGGGAATGTCCACACACAAAAAACGAAGAGACACAGTTGTAGTAGGAAAGTTCCGTGAACAGATAAAAGTCGAGCTAAGAGCAAGATGGAGTTAGAAGAGTCTTACTGTTTTACATGGTCGAAGAGGTGGTCCTGGCTACAACCGACAAGGGCTCACGCCGATGGTGAAGTGTCTGTGATTACGGCTAAAACCGAGGTTTTATATACCTTTGCAGAGGGGGGAGACATGCGAGAATTTGGACTTTGAACGGGTGCAAAGTGCGTGGGACGTCTGCGATATTCTGCACCCTTTGACCCTGATGAAAACGACTTGCCAAATTCCTCTTTAGGGTTGTGGAATTTCTATCTCGACCTCTTTCTCAGCTCAGCTCTTAATCTATTACATGGTTTTAATTATTCATCCTCAGTTTGTACAAATTACATTACATATGATGATGTCATCATGCGTATAATTATTTATAGATGTGTTTCTATATACAACATGACAATCTTGTTATAAATAGTATACAATATAGGGTTGTTGGTTTAAATTAGCATAATATATATATATATGTTAAAGCCCAGATCTCTTGCTCCAGTTGCCACATCAACTATCTTTTGAACCACAATTTACCAGAGCCCCCATCAAGATGGCCACCACACATTACATCAGGCTGTTAGTAAGAAAGGAGGGCGTGACTTGGATTCGTGCTTGCGATCGATGCAAAGTTACTGACACCAAAAGACACACACAAGAACGGCCTTTCAATCTTTCAGCCCCCCTGACGTACAATTCAGATAAGTTCATATCGACCTAAGTGGACTACTCCCAGCGAGTGAGAACACATGGTACATTCTATATACAGTTACGAGCATCATTCCTCATCTCTGTTACGGTTTGCTTTTTTTTTTTGGAATGGCGCCCTTCTATTGGTTGGCTACGATCACGCCACCTTTGCCCTCCCCACATCATGCCCCCCCACTCGCTTTTTTTTTGGAATGGCGCTCTCCTATTAGTTCGCTACGATGGCGCCGCCAATGCGCGAGACACTTCTGTCACCGTTTGCTTTTGGTTCAGTGGTAGAATGCTCGCCTGCCACGCGGGCGCCCCGGGTTCGATTCCCGGCCGATGCATTTTTTTCTTTTACAATTTTTAAAACTCATTTATATATTATAGTAGCGGGCGCCCCGGGTTCGATTCCCGGCCGATTCATTTTTTTTTTACAATTTTTAAAACTCATTTATTTATTATACAAGAATGACATCCACGGTGCCAATTTAGAATTGTAACGATTAGTATTTAAATAAAAACATTTAATCGGGTAAACCCCGGGCGTTGCCCGGGTCATTCGGCTAGTATATCTACATCGAGAAGATTTACCAGATGGCCTGAAGTTCTAACACTACTGACTGTCTCTCCTCTTTATTTTCTACTAGCCGAATGACCCAGGCAACGCCCGGGTTCTACCAGATTAAATGTTTTTATTCAAATACTATTCGTTACAATTATAAATTGGCGCCGTGGATGTCACTCACGTGAAACTTCCCGCTCCAAACTTTGTGTGTTTTCAAAATATAAAAATAAAATTGTGAATTTTCACAACGATATTTGAAAATTCTATCATTTTTATTTTAAAATACTATTCGCTACAATTATAAATTGGGGCCGTGGATGTCACTCTTGTGAAACGTCCCGCTCCAAACTTTGTGTCAGATAAACGATATTTTCATAGAGAGATGATCTGTCTTTGTGTCTTCTGCTCGAATGAATGTTTTTCTGTTAGAATTTTGTCCTTTCATACTAAAAATGAACTGTCTTCACCCGTGGTCTCTTCTTTTTGGAAATTTTCCCGGTACAATTTTGTATCTGATAATCAAACATGACAGAGCAATATTGTCATCATCATTTTCTGACTAAAAAAACAACAACTATTTTTGCCCACACACACACAGAACCAGAACCTGTCAATTTCATATCCAATAAATATCTCTTCCAAATTTTTCTCTATGTCCTTTTAAAACACGTTTTACCTGTACATTGGGTCAGCTGATATTACCTCCCATCTTCACCGTTAGAAGCGCTGTTTGCGAGCAAAATGGCAAATTTGCAACGTAATTTGCAAATAACTCGAGGAATATTCGGTATAGAGACCTGAAAATTTCACTATACGTTTTTACAGATTCTACACTATAAATACAGCTAAAATTTCAGTCAGATTATTTACGTATTGTGAACGTGTATAGCTGACAAATATACATACACTGACTTATATATATATAGGCTCTGCCTTCTGTAAACCACATGTGCTCCTAGTCAGGATATGCCATTTTTAATATATATATATATGTAATAAGTTGAGTTACTGTTGACTCTTGTAGAATCCTGTCGACTAACTTTGTGATGATGAAGAAGTGTTGACTCTCGCTATACTGTGTTGACCAAGAGGAACAGTCAGAATGGGGAGTTTTCCAGTACCTCTCTGCACCTTGTAAGTCCTTTAAAAGTTCTCACAGAGTACAGGCAGTCGTGGTCGAGGCAGAGTGGAAAGCTTGGAAATGTCCAAACAAAAAACGAAGACACAGTTGCACTAAGAAAGTTCCGTGAACAGATAAAAGTTGAGCTAGGAGCGAAAGATGGGGAGATATAAGTTTCTTACTAGTCTACATGATGGATGAGGAGGACCGTGGGGTACAACCGACGCGGGCTCGCACAGATGCTGAAATAACTGTCAAGTGACTGTAAAGTGGCTGTATGTATAGGTTAAGACAGGGGCGTTTCTGAGAAAGGGGCTTTTACATTCCACCAGATGTGAAGAGTGTGGGTGGTCTGGTCCATTTTTAGATCTTGTTGTGGGATGTCTAAATCTATATCGATTTTGACGTTATGACTTCTATCTCTTGCTTAGCTCAACTCTTAATCTATTACAGATTTTTATTTATTTATCCTCAGTTTGTACAAATTGCATTACATATGATGATGTAAAGACACATGTCAATAATGCGTATATTAATTTACAGATGTGTTTCTATTATACAACATTAAAATCTTGTTATAAGTTATATACAATATGGGTATGTTGGCTTAAATTACCATATATGGGCCCCGGGAGTGAAAGGGTTTATCCGGGTTTAAGCGGGTAAAGCCTCTCTAACACAGGTAATTAATTAAAATTTCTTTTAATTAATTTAAACTGTGAGGGTTAAAATGGGCTATAACAAGATGATTTGTTTGGATATATAAAAGTGAAATAAAAATGACATTTTTGTTTGATTAAAAAAAAAAGATTATTAAAATAAAATGATGACATAAAAATTCACATTCTAAGAGAATATTGGCGGGCGTTGGAAAGGGTCAGTAGTTGAAGAATATGCAATTGTTAGAAGTGCACATGTAAACCAAATACTTAGATCTAGGTGCAAAGCGAGGCTATAGACTTGAGAGTCTTCCTTGGCAATGTTTCACTTGCGATCCTATTTAAGGGTTACAGTGTTTTGTCACAGTTTTAGGATTATTGGGTTAAAAGTTGTTGAAGAAAAGTTGCTTATTTATATGATTGGGAAAGGAGTGAAATAGAGCCATGCGATAAGTAGAATTGTAGCGACAGTAGGTGATCTGACTTGACATGAAATCAAAGGTTGATTGTTGTCTGCTAGAGCTGAAAAAAAAAATGAAAGTTTAAAAATTGAACGCTTTGTGTATGCATTGGTGATTGTGCTCTGCGGATGAAATGAAATAAACTCTTGAAGCGTGTTCAGGCCAGAAGTTGGGATTTGTAAATCTGGGGAACTGTGTTCAAAGAGTTTTTTGAAATACGAAATAAAAAAATAAATTGTCAAGCAGTGCTGGCGTTTTTCTACGTTGATGTGACGCAATGACTGAAAAGATAGTGATGAAAAATATAAGGAATTGGTTAAAGAATATGATTGTTGAAAACGATTGTTGTAGATGCCCGATAGTTGATGATAAACATTGTCATATAATAAAGTTATTTAAACAAATATAAAATATAGTGAATAAAAAGATAGAAATATGATTGCGGATAAAAAAAAAGTGTAAGTGGCCAAAATTAAACATGTAATATATAAAAGATATAATAATTAAGAAAATAAAAATGATTTTTGAAACAATTAAATGTTTTGCAATACTAAAATAATATCATGAAAAATAAAAGTAAATTTGAGTAAAGTTTTTTTTTTTTTTGAAAATCATGTTGGATTAAAAATTTAAATATATAATTGAAAGATAAAAATAAAAATAATTATTCAAGATTTTATACAAATAACAATATGATTAAAGATTATTATAATGATTAGATAAATGTTAAGTAATGGAAAATTGAACAATATTCTCGTTTATACAAAAAGGTGATATGTAGAGAATGATTTCTCTTTTGCGTCATAAAGTCTATATAAGACTTAACCAAATTGTTTTAATTGGTGATATCAATTAACATGTAAAATGTTTAATGTATGTTGTGTTGCGATTTTGGTAAGATTTGTAAGAAAACCTAAATGGTTAGTGTGAAACATGTGTTTAAAAAAAATGGCGCATATGAAGATAGCGGTCAATAACATCTGCCTTGAGGGGAGAAGGACGTTGGACGGGGATCCTCTTACTGGGGTCACACGTGTGGGGTGTTTATTTTCTGTCTTTCTCGGTATCGTCGTGGGTGGTCAATCATGGGGGATGTTTGTTATTTTTGTCGTTTACTTAAAACTGATTTTCTCTCTTTTGTTGAAGTTGGCAATTTTCTTGCCTATTTGAAAATACCGGGATTTAAATGCAAAAAGGGGTGTGAGCTTGTAGGCGGTATAATTCGGTATAGGTGCGTCTCGAAGATATCTGGAGTCAAATGATTGAATTCACTGAGAAATACATCTTGAGACAATCGCTGTGGGTTTTGAACAAATCGGGGTTGTGGAGGTGTTATGTACAGAACATTATCTGTGTAATATTTTAATTTATTGACATGTATGGTGTCACTGTCTCTATTGAGAGGTTGATTGGGGCGATCTATTCGAACGACATTGGGTGAGATTATTTCAATTATTGTGTATGGTCCAGTAAAATATGGTGCTAATTTACCTGTGTCTGGATGTCTGTAATTTTTTACCAAAACAAGATCATTCACTTCGAAATGTTGTGTTCTGTGCCTCTTATTAAATGTTTCTTTATCTTTTTTATGCTTATTTTGAGTACGAGAGTTTGCTATCTCTCGAGCTGTATTTATTTCGGGGTATGGGTTAAGATGAGTTCTTAGATCTGGGGGGATAACATTGAACATTAAGTAGGTAGGTGGAAAACTTGTGACAGAATGGGGTGTGTTATTGTACGTCTGAGTGACGCGCTTAACTAGTTGAGTCCAGGAAGCTTTCGGATTTTCTAGATAAGCTAGTCTGAGCTTGCCTGTAATGGTCGCATTTAAGCGTTCCATTAAACCGTTTGCTTGTGGGTTATTGCTGGTGGTGAGTAGGGGTTGTATACCATGTGTTATTAGAAATTTACGGAATTTTTCTGAGGTAAGAGCGGGCGCTCTGTCAGATAACAGACGTTTTGGAGATCCTTGCTGTAGTACCGTTTTGAGGGTTTGAATGTACGTTAGGGTACTGGTGGACTTCGATGGAAAGGTCCAAGCATATCGCGTTAAATGATCCACTATTACGTGTAGATATGTCTTGGAGTGTCCATATTTCGAAAATCCAGCTATGGTATCTGTGGTATTTTGGATAACAATAGTTATGTTTAGATAAATTGTGTGATATGCAAATAAGGTTTTGCATAGTGGTTATAAATATGTTTGTTTTACTATGTTAATTATTTTTGTATATATATATATTCTTAATTTGTAAATAGTTAGTTAGTTCGGTGATATTAGTGTTGGTGAGGGAATAAAGGTTTTATCACTTAATGGATCTCGGTGGCCTGGAGTAATTGTAGAACATAGAGACACAACAGTGGCGACGAGGATCAAGAACGTTATACGCAACAGTGACTATTGAATAAAGCAAATACAAGTGAATGAAAGTGAGCGAACAATGATGAACATTGAGCAATTCAATCCTAACAACGGAAATGAACTCTCGGGTTATTTAGAGCGCTTTGAGTCCTATTGCATAGCGAATGATATAGTGAAGGTTGATAAAAAGAGGGCAACATTTTTCTCGCTATGTGGAAGAGAAACTTATAATATAATACGGACTTTGACCTCTCCCAAGAATCCACTGGAGACAGAATGGGAAGAGGTGGTAACAAGGATTAAAAAATACTTTGATCCAACGCCGAATATAATAGTGCAGCGTTTTAAATTCACGAAAAGGCTTCAATTGCCAAATGAAACAATATCTGAATTTATAACAGCTCTAAAGAAAATTGCAGAAAAGTGTGAATTACCTGATTTGGAAGATAGGTTGCGTGATTCCCTAGTATGCGGAATTCTAAACGAAGAGCTACAATCAATGCTGTTAATGAACAATATGCTAACATTTAAGGTGGCTCAAGAAATGTCATTAGCACATGAGGCTGCAGTAAAGAACGTTGCAGAAATTAAAGAAGGAAAACCTCGGGAAGAAATTAATGTAATGGGAAGAGCTGTTAAAGTGAGGCTGAGGGATGAGAAGAATATTTTTAAATGTTTCCGCTGTGGAAACACAAATCACAGAAAAGAGCAATGTTTCTTTAAAGATAAAAGATGTTTTAAATGCCAGAAGTTAGGGCATATGTCTAGGGTCTGTAAGAACGGGAACTGGAGGAGCGATCGTAATAATTGCTCGATAGGTGAGGAGGCGGAGGCAACTATTGGCCTTTTTAATGTAAATCAAGTGAAGGACACAAGTAACATGCGGAATTATATGGTAAGGGTACAGACTAGCGGTCGAGATATTAATATGCTCATTGATTCAGGAACAGGAAAAAAATATTATTTCTGAGAAGACGTATATAGAAACTTGGGTGAAGTCAGAAAGGCCTAGAATAGAGAAGGATGCTACCAAGTTAGTGCAATGGAACAGACAGAGGTTATCCATTCTGGGTAAAATAAGGGCAGACGTAAAAGTGAACAAAAGAAATATCACAATGGAATTGCTTGTGGTCGAAGGTCCGGGCCCAAATTTGATTGGAAGGGAGGCGTTTGACCAGATTGGAATTGGTCTTGAATGGATAAATTATGGCGACAGTATATGTCAAATCACTGAGGAATTTATGGATGTGTTTAAAGAGAAATTAGGACAATACAGAGGTCCACCAATCCATATAAAGATCAAAACTCTAGGGAAGCCCACATTTCTAAGGGCTAGAACATTGCCATACGCAAATAGACCTAAGGTTGAAGAGGCTTTGAGGAAGATGGAGGAACAAGGAATATTGACTCCTGTTGAATTCACAAGGTTTGCTACCCCAATTGTCCCAGTACTGAAAAGGGATGGTTCAATAAGAATATGTGGAGATTATCGGAGTACTGTTAACACCATCGTGGAGTCAGATACTTTCCCAGTTCCGGCGGCAGCCGACTTGCAAGTCAATTTGGCAGGGGGAAAGGTATTCCCAAAGTTGAACCTTAAAGATGCATATCAGCAGCTGGTGGTGGATGAGGAGACAGCAGAGCTATTGGCTATTAACACGCACAAAGGATTGTTTAAGGTAAACCGTTTGCCCTTTGGTGTTTCCTGTGCGCCAGGAATATTCCAGCGACGAATAGAAAGTTTAATAGCCAAAATTCCAGGAGTAGTCGTTTACCTGGATGACATTCTGGTAACAGGGAAAGATGAAATGGAACATGACCTCCGATTGAGAGAAGTATTGAAGAGTATTCAAAGAATGGGATTGACTCTTAAGAAGGAGAAGTGCGAATTAAAAAAATCTTCGTTATTTTTTCTTGGGTGCCGAATAGATGCGGAAGGCATGCACCCTACTGAAGAGAAATGTGAGGCAATTAAGAATTTTCCGAAACCCGGAAACAAAAAAGAGTTACAGAGTTTCCTTGGACTATTGAATTTTTATAGCAAATTTTAAAAAGACCGAACCACTGTACTTGAACCACTGCATATACTATTAAACAGAATAAATTGTTGGAAATGGAAAGAAGTGGAGGATAGAGCATTCAGGGAGGCAAAGAATTTGATTCAATCCGATTTGGTGCTAACACCCTATGATGCCAGAAAACCCCTGGTCTTGGCTTGTGATGCATCACCCTTTGGAGTAGGAGCAGTGCTTTCGCACGTGGAGGAAGGAATGGAGAGACCCATTGCGTTTGCTTCGAGAACTATGTCTCAGGCGGAAAGAAGGTATGCACAAATAGATAAGGAAGCCCTGGCCATAATATTTGGCATCTAAAAATTCTACAAATATTTGTATGGCCGTGACTTTAAGATAATCACTGACCATAAGCCTCTACTGAGAATCTTTAATCCTAATAAACCTATCCCTCAAATACTTTCCCCGAGGATGATGATGTGGAGTCTTACATTGGCATCGTACTCCTATCAGATTGAACATAGACCTGGGAGAATGAACGCAAATGCGGATGCGTTGAGTAGAGCACCCCACGAAAAAACAAGTAAAGAAACACCGGAACAAGTTGACGTCTTTCTTATGGAAACTAATGAAGAGTCACCATTAGAGGCGAAGGAAGTGGCAAAATTAACGCAGGAAGACTCAGTTCTGGCGATAATTGTGGAATGGACTCGAATAGGATGGCCAACTCACTGTCCAGCAGAAAAATTTAGGCCATACTTCAATAGGAGAAATGAATTATCCCTACATAGAGAGTGTCTCCTGTGGGGAAATAGAGTAGTAATACCACCCGTTCTACAGAGGAGAACAATAGAACAGCTTCATGAAACTCACCCTGGAATTGTACAAATGAAGGCAATTGCAAGGAGCCATGTGTGGTGGCCAGGAATGGATAAGGCTATAGAGAATAGGGTCAAAAGATGCGAAAATTGTCAACTGGTGCGAAATAATCCTAAACCGAGCCCAGTTCACCCTTGGACGGCACCAGTTAAACCGTGGTCACGTATTCATATAGACTATGCGGGTCCATTCCATGGAAGAACGTTTCTAATAGTCGTTGATTCAATGTCTAAGTGGCCGGAGGCATCATCATGGATCACTGCACGGCAACAGCTACAGTACGAGTATTAAGAAATCTGTTCGCTGTTCATGGTTTGCCCGACCAGGTTGTTTCGGATAATGGTCGCATGTTTGTGGGTCATGAGTTCCAGGAATTTTTGATGATGAACGGAATAAGGCATATAACATCGGCTCCCTACCACCACAGACAAACGGACAGGCAGAAAGAGTGGTATAAACACTTAAACAGCTAATTAGAAATAATGGATGAGAGAACATATCGGTTACGCTGCCACGCGCTCTGTTTGCAATGCGGACTACACCTCATGGAACAACTGGACTAACACCAGCTGAGCTACTAATGGGTCGTAGACTGACCACAAAAATGAACCGGTTGCACCCTAAAGAAAGTGAAGATAGCGAAAACGGAAAAGAACACTTCCAAAATAGGTTCAAGTCCCAAGAGAATGTTTATGCACGTAAATATAATGGAAAGGGAAAGTGGGAACCGGGGAAGATTAAGACAGTACTTGGACCCAGGAACTATGAGGTAATTATGTAAAACGGAGTGACAGCAAAAAGACACCAGGACCAATTGATGAGAAGAGTCAAGGAAGAAGTATCGGAGGATGTGGAGAAGAAGGAGGAGTGTAACACCGAAAGAAGGGGGGAACAAATGAATGAGCCAAGTGATTCACAGGAGAGGCTAGAGGAAACACCTGGGCCAAGTAGACCAATAAGAAACCGGAGACTCCCCGAATACTTAAAAGATTGTGTAACAAATTGGGGGTGAGAAGATGTGGTATTTTGTACAACAATAGTTATGTTTAGATAAATTGTGTGATATGCAAATAAGGTTTTGCATAGTGGTTATAAATATGTTTGTTTTACTATGTTAATTAATTTTGTATATATATATTCTTAATTTGTAAATAGTCTGTTAGTTCGGTGATATTAGTGTTGGTGAGGGAATAAAGGTTTTATCACTTAATGGATCTCGGTGGCCTGGAGTAATTGTAGAACATAGAGACACAACAGTATCTAAAGAGATTAAGTCGAATGGTTGCTGAGGTGGTGGAATTTGTCCGAGGGCACCATAGGGTTTACCTTTGGGCCTTTTAATGATTTGGCAGGTGTGACACGACTTGACAAATTTTTCTATAGATTTAGAGATACCTTTCCAGTAGTACTGGGCAGTAATTATGCGGGTAATCTGAGAGATTCCTGGGTGCTTATATTCTTGGTGAACTTTATTCATTTGAGTATGTTGCAGGGTTTCGGGAATTATTATTTTAATTACACCTTTTCGGGTAATGGTATGCAAGCCGTTTGAATCAATGTTGAAGGGGGATGCTATTGGTTGATGCTGTTTGATAATATCAGAACTGACAAATCCTACAAAGGGGTTTCGTGATAGCAAATCTGCTTCGTACTGTTGGCTGCCTTTGAGGTAGTGGATTTCGTAATTATAGGTAGATAGTCTCAGGCTCTTTCTAAAGAGTCGTCCTGACGGATTTTTTTTTTATAATTTTAAGCCATTGTAAAGCTTGGTGATCTGTGTTTTTGGTGAATTTTATACCGGTGAGGTATGTTCGAATTTGTCTACACTTTCGACGATGGCGAGGCACTCGAGTTCGGAAACGGTGTAGTTTCTCTCATGTGCTCTAAGGGCGCGGCTGAAATACTGTACAGAATGTACTTGTCCGTCTGGATGTACCTGTTCGGGTATGCCGGCGATCCCTTGGGTGGATGCGTCGCAATAAAGGCGGCATGGTAAACCGACTTGATACAAGTGTAGTACTGGTTTACTGGTTAAACTCTCTTTGAGAGTGGTGAAAGCTTGTTGACAGTCTGGGTCCCAATTCCGTTTCACATCTTTTTAAAGTAGTTTATTTAAAGGTGCTCGTAAGCGGGCATAATCTGCTATAAACTTATTATAAACGTTCACTGCTCCTAAAAATGATTGTAGCGTCTTTTGATTGGTAGGTGGTTTGATGGCATTTATGGTATCAAAGTTGCGTGTCTGTGGTGCATAAGTACCTGCGGTAACAGTGTATCCTAAGAAATCTATAGATGTTTTAAAAAATGAACATTTATTATATTTGAGTTTGATATTTTCGTGTTGACACACCGTTAGAAGTTGCTGTAGGTGTTGTAGATGATCCTCCAAGGTGTCGGAAAAAATAATGAAATCGTCGAAGTAATGGGTAACAAAATTTAGTGTATATTTTTGCATGACCTGGTTTATGGCACGATGGTATATCTGTGGCGAATTTTTAAATCCGTACGGAAGTCTACAAAATTCGTACTGACTATCTAACGTCACGAAAGCTAGTAGATTATGTGAGATAGGTTCTATTTCCACTTGCCAATATGCGGATGCTTTACTACAGAAGAGTAGTATTTGATTTTCGACAATTTATCAAGAATGGTTTCTATTAAAGGTAAAGGATGTACGTCTGGAGCGATGATTTCATTAAGTTTTCTGTAATCAATACAGAAACGTTTCGTTTTGTCAAGTTTCGTAACAAAAGTTATTGGACTGGCGTAAGGTGAGACTGACGGGGCAATGATTCCATGTTGGAGCATTCGTTCTATTTGAGTTTGTATTTCTTGTTGGTCGTGTAGTGGCACTCTATATGGGCGTAATGCTATTATTTTATCTGTGGTGGTATTGATTTTTACCGGTGGTATGTTCAATTTGGGCACGTTTTATTTATTAGTAGAGAACACATGCGAGAATTTGTATAGAATTCGGTGAAGTTCGTGTGGACAATGTTCTAACTGAGGTGCCGCATTACAAGGTATAGATAACTCAATATCATGGGTAGGAGATATAGGGGGTGATACAACAGTGGGGGAAAATATAGGGGCAGGATCCGCCACATGTAAACAAGACTTGTTCGAAGGGAGGGTGGTAAAAATAGTTGTTTCCCTCGGTTGATTGGGACATGAATCCTGTTTGGTGAACTTATAGACATTTGTTGGGAGAGCATCATTCTTTTGATAAATTTGGATATTATTAAAATCTATAATTAATTTAAATGTTTTAAGGGTATTAATAGATAAAATACCAAAAGGTAGTGAAGCTTCTATTATATAAAAAAAAATAGTTTTTGAGTAAGGGTACCGATTTTAAGTTTAAAAAAAATAATATCCAAGGGTATTTACATTGTGGGCTATTGCATTTATAGTTGAACTGTACTGATGGATAATAATTTCATATGGTAATCTATTTTCTATGTTTCTTAAAATATCTAAGTCATGTAGGTTTATAGATGCTCCTGTGTCTATTTAAAAGGGAAAATTTACATTTGGTGACAGTTCAGTCCATATTACGAGCTGTTCAACGAAAAAAGGTTGCAGGTTTTCCTACCGTTGAGTTGCTCGCGGGGCTTGTAGAGTCGTCTTGGCTTGCAGCTTGGACTTGGGGAACAGGGCTCAGAGGTTGGACCTTGGGCCGGGAGTGGGTACCACGTTTTGGTACTGTGGTTGTGCGTGGTCTGGCGCTGTAGACTGGGCGTGTTCGGCTCTGTGGGAACCGTTGTTCACACTGGGAGTGCCAGTGCATAGCATTGCAATACTTGCAAGGCGAGGGTGGGGGTGTAACTTGGTACGTTACACGTGATGACCGCTGGTTGTTGTGCCGCGGTGGTGGGTTGTGGTAGGTTGGATGTGGGGCCTTGTCTACTTGGCGCTGGTACGCTGCACTGGTGGCACACTGGGTTCTTCTTATTCTTGACACTAGGTCGAACCATTCTTTAATAGTGTTTGGATGCACCGTGGCTGTTAAGCGCTGGTCTGCGACGGGTAGTCCTTCGGTCAGAGACTCTATTAATATGTCGGCGGGTAGGTTTAATTTCATGCCCATTGCCGTTTTGTTTTGGTAGTAGTCTTCTAGGGACATTTGGGGTGTCAATTTGATGGCTAGGAAGCGTGAAAACGACGCTTCTGTCGTTGTTGGGAATAAATCTATCAAGGAAAAAAAAATACTCAAATAAATTTACTGGCCAGTAAATTTATTTGTGTAAAATTTTAACGATTGATGGCAATAAAATTTAATTTACTAATTCTATCAAGATTTGGCGGGCTTCATTATAAAATAACCTATCTAACCGTAGGCTTCGGAAATATTGGAGGGGCTTACCTTGCAGGTAGCAGGGTAACTTGCGTAGGCGGTCCGTGTAGGTCAGCTTAGCTCGGTCTGCTTGGGCATCGAAGTTGTCGAAAAAGCTTTGGGCTTCAAAGGTACCATCGTATGGACTCACATCTATCTCCCTAGGAGATCGGGCGACCAGCAGCTTACTCAGGGTATCGGCGATCTGTGTCAGCGGGTCTGCGGAGGTCCCTTGGGGCAGCGACGTTTCCTCCTCTTCAAATGTCGTCTCTTGTTGGGGAACAGATAGCCCGGTCGCATCGTTGGACTGTTCGGTTTGCTCTTCCATCTTTGCACTTCCTCGCTTCTATCTGGACTATCTGGGTTTCTTCGTTTGGTATCTTCGTTTTGGTTATCCTGTCGACTAACTTTGTGATGATAAGGAAGTGTTGACTCTCGCTATACTGTGTTGACCAAGAGGGAGAGTCAGGATGGGGAGTTTTCCAGTACCTCTCTGCACCTTGTAAGTCCTTTAAAAGTTCTCACAGAGTACAGGCAGTCGTGGTCGAGGCAGAGTGGAAAGCCTGGGAATGTCCACACAAAAAATGAAGACACAGTTGCACTAAGAAAGTTCCGTGAACAGATAAAAGTTGAGCTAGGAGCGAAAGATGGGGAGATATAAGTTTCTTACTAGTCTACATGATGGATTAGGAGGACCGTGGGGTACAACCGACGCGGGCTCGCACAGATGCTGAATTAACTGTCAATAGACTGTAAAGTGACTGTATTTATAGGTTAAGACGGGGGGCCTTATGCGACAGCGGCGTTTCTGAGAAAGGGGATTTTACATTCCACCAGATGTGAAGAGTGTGGGTGGTCTGGTCCATTTTTAGATCTTGTTGTGGGAAGTCTAAATCTATCTCGATTTTGACGTTATGACTTCTATCTCTTGATTAGCTCAACTCTTAATCTATTACAGATTTTTATTTATTTATCTTCAGTTTGTACAAATTGCATTACATATGATGATGTAAAGACACATGTCAATAATGCGTATATTAATTTACAGATGTGTTTCTATTATACAACATTAAAATATTGTTATAAGTTATATACAATATGGGTTTATTGGCTTAAATTATCATATATATATATATATGTCATAATATATGCTCTTCCAGAATTAATAAAACAAACCAACAGCCAACGAGAGAGAGATGGGCATCTAAAGCGAGACAATTTAGACAACTAACTTACGACCATTTTTGGCCACATTCCTGAGGGGGGGGGGGGGGGCGTCACCACCTGGCGACTATCCTGGTTAGCCCCCCGGTTGTGTACACAGGGAAAACAGTCGTTCAACGGACAGGGCTCTCGCTACCTCTTTCTCTCTCGTCTGGCTGCCTGGATTATTGCTCTACCAACTCGTCGTGTGATTATTTCTCACCTCACCACATCATTACCACTATATTGTCACATCGAAAGTCGACAGTATAAGACCTGGCCGGGAAGCGAATCCCTCATATACCGGAGTATGAAGAAACAAGAAGCCAAGCCACGATGATCGACCAAACCCAACTCAACTGTAACCACTCCTCTTCGAGCCCTCAACCCCTTCCTCGCCAACCTTTGAACCGTGATCCCGAAGAAGTATTCACCTACGACGGAGATGGAGCTGCCACGCACTTCTTCCAGCACTAGATCTACTCAAGAACGATCGCCGTGCCAGAGCAGGACACCTCCCGCCATCATGGACAAGACTCCGCCATCTCCCTACCGCTACTGTGATGTACAACACTGGTACGCACAGTGTCACAGACAGAACTCTCCCGAAGCTCAATGAACTTACCTGCGCCCTAAACCAACATAACTCGTGAGTGTAATTGTCTTAACTCCTACCATTCATTCTTTAAATAAGTCATTCATTTTAGATTGTCCCAATATTTCCATAATTAGCTCAATATGTGTGAATATGTAAAAATATTTAATATTTCCATTTATCTCTCCACCCCTATTAACAGTGATCTTATTATCCATATTATATATAGCTATGTGAAACCCATTTAATTAATTACCTTACCAGTAGAATTTAACAATCGTCATTTTAATTAAATAATTTCCATTTTAGCGTAACTCTTTAAAAAAAAATCATTAAAAAAAGGAATTCTACCTATTAACGCTTTACGATTTTTACTATTAACAATAGATTTTTCATAATCAAATTATTTATAAAAATATGCCTCCAGCACCTAAACTTTTGTATAGACCTCTCCTACTTGTAAGCACGGCTAACGAAAAATAATTTCTTTCCCTAATCGATTCAAAATTCACCCTGTAATTCAGGCGTCGAAAAATTCCAACCACCACGTGAGCCTTGCTTACAACCAACCCTTGGTGACTCTTATCTATCTTACCCTTAATGCCCCTCTCATTCTTACAACTTTGTTAACTTTATACCAGCTCAGGACCTTTATAGAGAATTATTGATTAATCAATTATCGAACTTCTATATTGTCATTTCAAAATCCTAACCTTCGCCCTTCATTTATGATAATTTATTTCGTAGTTCATCTTTAGCCTATCCACCGACCCACACTATCTAGCCAATGGTGTGTTCGTCACAGGGTGCAGATTGACTAACTGCTAGATATTTATCAACCCCTTTTTGTTTGCACTTGAACAATCTGCATCGAGCGACACAGTTCGCTTCTTCTTCTCGCGCCACACGTTCGCCACACGGACCCTGTCTTCAAATCTATGTTTGTCCATTGTCCAAACCAGCACGATATAGCCTACCTCCGATATTTCCCACGGAGGTACGTTAAACATCGTCGCTGATTTTGTCCGGTCCGTCATCATTTCGCGCAGACATGGGTCTTACTTTCAACCCACCGCGAAATCAGCGCCTTGCACAAGCTCCCACGACGGTTCAGACATCTCGTGTCCGAGCAGCTTGTCACTTGTAACGGACAACGCAGTCCTCGTCCCAATTTTTGGCACTGTGCGCGCATACTTTCCGCAAATTAAATATAAGTCCATTCGACTTCCTCACCTACACACGGGACTTTTCCCCTCGGACTCGCTACACAAGTAACTACATAGATAAGTTAGATTGGCCCAGGGCAAGTCTCCCCTCGCCCTGTTCGCCGAGGTTCTAACATTGTATGTAGTTTTATATTTACCTCAGTCCTGAGCTCACACAATTGCCAACCTCAACCTCATTTCTCGTACTCTGCACTTATAGCATAGAAAGCCCATGACAAGTTTCCCCTTGCCATGTCCGCCTGAAAAATATCTTAAAGTGTAGAGTTCCACAGTCTTAATGATCTTCAGAATTTCACCATATGTATGTGACTCTTTTTCTCGTTGTTCACACTCCTCCATATCACTTCCCTTATAGTACATTAGATTTTGTTGTATATAGCCTTTTATAACCTGGATATTTTCAAAGATTTCCTTAAATGTCAAACTCCCCGGTGTTGTAAAACTGCTTGTAAATAATATTTACTTGTGTACTATACAATATTTTATTTACATAAAACTATGTCACCATTACCTTAACTAATTTTAACTGTAAAATTATTTTCTCTATTCCTGGCTTCTCCAGCTTTAAATATACTTAAACCATGTTCAGCCTTCTTCAACGGGGGCCATATGTCATAATATATGCTCTTCCAGGATTAACAAAACAAACCAATAGCCAACGAGAGAGAGATGAGCAGCTAAAGCGAGACACTTTAGACAACTAACTTACGACCATTTTTTGGCCACATTCCTGAGGGGGGGGGGGGGCCGTCACCACCTGGCGACTATCCTGGTTAGCCCCCCGGTTGTGTACACAGGGAAAACAGTCGTTCAGCGGACAACCCTCTCGCTACCTCCCTCTCTCTCGGATGGTTTCCAGGTTCCATCTTCCAAACTTGTTGTTCCCTTATTTCTCACTCACCACATTATTATCACTATAGTGCCACATTGAAAGTCGACAGGATCATATCACAGAAGAGTCGACAGGATCATATAACATATATATATATATAGGGAATAGGCAGCGATTTATATATAAAACAGACCTTTTGTAGTAATATTCATACAAATTAAGTACAAGAGCAAACATATTGTTAGGATATTTGCTTTGTTCTTGAGTACCGCAACCATCTATAAGAGAATGCGCTATGTGCTTCAGAAATCTGGGTTTTCTCTATCTTTCTGGGAGGCTGCCCCTAGCGTCCTTAAGCTAGACCACCTGGTTCTACACCCAGCCAGCCTGAGGTCCCTGCGTCTTCGAGACGACAACATGTTCCGGTGGCCATCAGACCTGCTGAGCTAGAAGTGGTTGTTGGAGACTATTCCGTGGAGCCCTTGCACTAGGACGCTCAACGCAAACTGCGTTTCTCGACGCACAGAACTTGAGCTCCATCTAACAACGTCTCCTGAAGGAAAGGGCCTGCTCCAGCTATCAAGAAGAGCAAAAGGCGGACATCATCGTCCTGCGCTGATTGGCCACGCTCATTACCCGCCTGGCCAGCCAGAACGCACGATAGGAACTAGACTTGACACGACTGTAGGCGCAGCTTGTGGGAGGGCTGGCTGCGTGGTAGACCCTGCCGTTAACATGCCTCGCCCCATCGTCTGGACCGAACTACGTTGCAATTGCATATTGGGGCACGACGCAGATATCACCCTGTGGGTGGCCTTCCAGGTCTTACACCATTCTGACCATGTCGTCTCGAGGCTTGACACTTGTAGGTCTAGCGATAGGTCGCTGATTCACAAATCTTGGAGATGCTGAGCTGCGAAACTCCTACTCCAGGAGGCAATGAGACTCACAAATGTGGCGAAGTCTCCTATCTAACACAAGTACCATCTTGGAGTTGAGATGGGCAAGGCCACCGCCACGCTGATTTATTCACATTGAAGGAAAGAACTCTCGCGGTTCATCGTTGTAGGAATCTTTCCCGCAGTGGGGGCCATCAAAGAAGACATTGTTTATATTCATTACATGTATATTTGTAAATTATTTTAGATGTATTTTATATATGTATGGTTCCTATTTTATTTTTATCTCAATCATTTAAAATTATATTTTTGTTTGTATTTTTTACCTTATATATAACCTTATATAGAGACTTTTTATTAAAGTAGTTTCAATCTAAATCTCTCTTTTTTTATCTCTCTATTTCTCTCTCTATGAGGGCAACCATCCTGTTTTAATCTTGATTATGATCTTGTCACCATCTACAAGGCAATCCTTCTGTTAAAATCTTGATTACGATATAGTCACCATCTACAAGAGAAAATATTCTGTTATAATCTTGGTTATGATCTTGTATCACCATCTACAAGGGAAAATATTCTGCTATACGCGTACCCTTGATTATGATCTTATCACCGTCTACAACAAGCATGTCAAACTCAAATCCTATAACACGGGCCAAATAAAAAAGTAATAAGATTATGTGGGCCGCAAAAAAAAAAAAAAAAAAAAAAGAAAACGAGTAATTAAATTTTTATAGTAACATTTATGTAGGTTTATTTTAAAAAATACTAATAAGAAAAAAAGAAAGTAAAGTTAATATTTTTTCCCTGATATTTGGCATCTCTTCTCTGCTACCATCTTTCCTACTTCGGGGGAAATCTTGTTCGCAGTGATTAATTTTAAAACTGACCCAAGGTGAACGTCAGTAATTCTCGATCTGATTGGAGTTTTATTTCCTTTCATAAGTGAAAATAACTGCTCGCACCGATAAGTACTTCCAAACATGGACATAATTCCATATGCTAATTTTCGAGTGTTTTCAAATCTGGCTGGCAAATATTTGTAAAATTCATAAATGCCAACTTCAATGAATTTTGCCTTTAAATCTGAATCGCACTGGATATCTATTACCTCCATTTGCATATGATTAGGTACTGATTCTATATTTATCGAGAAAATCGAAGAAAACAAAGTAAACTTGCCTTCCAAAGATTTAAAATCAGCAAACCTTGTTTCAAATTCATTTCTAAGACTCAAAATTTTTTCCGCATATTTTTGATACGATACAGTTTCACCTAAACTTGATTTGTACATGTTGCATGTCGAAAAGTGCATTAAATCTTCGTTTTTCAACTGCTTTTCCCAAAGAACTAGCTTACATTTGAATGCATTAACTTGGTCACACATGTTGGTAATGATCTGATCCTTTCCTTGCAGTTTCAAATTTAACGCATCATAAACGCAATTAAATATATCTTCTCCTGTAGTAGTGCCATGCATCGGTACTAGTTCCAATAATTCCTCAAAAATGTTGAAATCCGTGTCGCAAAGCTCGAAAAAAAAAAAAAAAACAGCTAACTGAGCTACGCCCCCAATGTCCGTACTCTCATCACAGGCAATGGAAAATGCTTCGAAACAAGATGATTTTTCTTTTATCTGATCATTTAAATTTCTGGCCATATCAGTAACTCTTTCCACAACGGTATTTCGAGACAAAGATATTGCTTGAAACGTCTTCACACTTCCAGGACAAACAATTTCTGCAGCTTTAATTAAACATTCCTTGATGAAATCACCTTCAGTAAAAGGTTTTGGGTGTTTAGCTATCATCTCCGATAAAACGTAGCTTGCATGCACCGCCGCTTCACTCTCTTGTGATACTTTAGTAAACATAAACTGTTGTTTTTTCATTCCCAACTTGAACTCTTTTAACTTTTCTTGTCTCATTAAACCTTCGTAGGTATCATATTTTGATTTATGTTGTTCATAATGACGTTTAATGTTATATAATTTTGGTACACTAATAGCATTATTACATATCAAGCAGATGATTTTATCTTTTACTTCAGAGCAAAAATACTCTAATTCCCACTTTTCTTGAAAATTCCTATGTTCGTCAGCAATTTTTCGTTTAGTTTTACTGCCACTTGGTTTTGATGAAGACATATTTAATACAAAGGTCTGAAAAAAATTAGTAATCACTAACACAAAATAATAAAACGTTTTAATTAATATTTGAATTTTTTTTTTAATTAATATTTTTTAACTTACCAGACACAGAATAACTACACAAATTATTGAACGTAACTTAAAAAAAAAATTTTTTAGTACTCCGAAAGAATATTTTCTTTAAACTTTAAGGCACACAATACTTATGGCGATGTACATACGTTATGTATGTAGGTATAATATTATCAAAACTTACGACTTATGTATGGCGGCCAGTGGTTCGTTATTAATAAATAAATTATGTATAATTATAATTTTTAAAAATTAGGCTGCAAATTTTTATTATTATTTTTTTAATTTATAAAATTTTTTTTATCAAAATATATTGTCTGGTGGGCTGCAAATTTATTCGTTGTGGGCCGCATGAGGCCCGCGGGCCGCGAGTTTGACATGCTTGGTCTACAAGGGCAAACGTTCTGTTATAATCTTGCTTATGATCTTGCATCACCATCTACAAGGGAAAACATTCTGCTATAAACTTGATTATGATCTTGTCACCATCTACAAGGGCAAACATTCTGTTATAATCTTGATCATGATCTTGTCACCATCTACAAGGGAAAACATTAATATGTATATCAGAACACTAGCGCATGGAAATATCAACTCATAAATATAGAGACAATCTGAAATTAGCCAATATTTTCATTAATATTTTAGTATGTATGAAATGTGAATGAACATTATAGGAATACACCTATTTACGCAAACTTTCAAATACGTAGTTTAGGATTTTTTCGCACCGTTTGATTTTTTCTGGATTCTATTGGATTCCTTGATGTAATTGGCATGGTCTTTTTTCATTTTCATTTTAAATTTATTAATCAACCAGGCGCTATATTGAAATATTTGTGTCTATTACAGAGAAACAAACAAAACAACGAATTAAATCTTAGAAATAAAAATATTTACAAATTTACATGTATTAATAGACAGAGTTCATAAAATTTATATAGACAAAGTGGCTGATATAAGAGAGTTAAATTATTTAGATCAGGGAAAAATCCATGTCTCACATCTGTAAAGTTCGGATAGTCCTAGATAAGGTGAGGAGCAGTTTGTTCAGTTTCTCGCAGGAACAATTTGGTGTTTCTGATAGAGCTCTTTTATAGCAAAATATAACGACGATTGAAGAGGAGTGCCTTATATTATGTCCTCTTTTATGTAACGCTTGATCTTCACCTTGACATTGGAGGTAAATTGTGTTCTCTTGCAATACCTTTGTGTAGTCTGTATTTACATAACAGTAATCAGTCAGAATTGTCGTCGAAGTGAATCCTTGCTTGGTAGTATGGAGAGCAGTATCGTATTGGAGTGGTAGCAAATCTCCTTTGATTTATGATTGAGTGGTCTTCAATAAAATGACTGTATATATATTTTCTCAGCGTCTTTTTAATTGTGTTTCTAATTTCTTAATTGTGTGTCTATTTATTGTGTGCGGTACTCTTTGGGCAGGTTGTAAAAGACAATGGCAAGTCAGAATATGCTGCGGCCTTGTCTATTTAGTCTATTTCCCACTACTCCGCAGTGATATTTTCCCAAAACACCCTATATAAGTATTATATACTAGTATAGTGCAAATGCTTATATATTCGATTAAAATGTAGGTTTTAGGTAAATTTACATATAAGGTGTTATACATGGATAATTTGCCTAACGTTTATCTGAAGGAAGTCAAAGGCATCAATGGAAGCGTTAAAACAAAAACTAAAGTCTGTAATAGTATACAAAATTGAAATTACGCTTCTCAAAATTTTTTATAAAAATAATCATCAATTAAAATATAAAAATTAGGCCTCCAGGGAAAATATTATTTTTTTACAAATCATTTATTTATAAATATCTCTAGCTTTCGGGCAAGAAAGCCCTTCTACAGGAGAAAATATTTACAATGAACCGCCAATAGAATAAACACTCGAAGCATTTTAGGCGGTTTAGGCGGTAGCATATTGGCGGTTCAATGTAAATAATTTCTCCTGTAGAAGGGTTTTATTGCCCGTAAGCTAGAGTGATTTATAAATAAATAATTTGTAAAAAATAAACTTTTCCATGGAGGCCTAATGTTTGTATTTCAATTGATGATTATTTTTATAAAAATTGATCCGACGCGTAATTTCAATTTTATATACTATTTCAGACTTTAGTTCTTGTTTGAACCATTGAATTGATGCCTTTGACTTACTTCAGATAAACGTTTGGCAAATTATCTATGTATAGCATCTTATATGCAATTTTACCTAAAACCTATATTTCACATAGTATATATAAGTATATACACTATACTAGTATAAAAAACTTATATAACTGTCTTATATTGATTCAAGGGATTATTTGAATCATCAATTAAATTTAAACGTTTATGAAAATGATGGTGACGCTTCATAATCCTGTGCTGATAAAACTTCAGTAAGTGGTCATTCTTTCACCGCAGCCTATACCCCAGCATTCGATCCATAAAGCTAACCTTTCAGCGCTTTCTTGAATGGTCCGATAACAAGAAAGTTGCACCGAGAAATATAATGAACTCTATGTGGAGGATGGTCAAAATATTCATTATATCCTTGTCATTTCGGCATTACGATGAAGGGCGCCGTCATGTAGAAAGCCTAACTTTATTAAAAACCCATATAAAGCAATAACGTGCCATATATAAGTAGAAAATGAAAACATTGAGTGACGAATATTTCATTTCATTTTCACCTAAAAACTTCTACTGACCTTACTGCAATCATTGAGGATCCACAGGGTACAAATGAAACTTCTCAATGTCCCTTACAATAATAAGACAGTTCAGAAGACTTTCAGAAGAGAGTGTACCGATATTATTCAATGCCTATACACCTGGGAATACCACTGATAGCTCTGGGTATAGGGTCATAATGGTGACATCTAGTTCTCTCATAAACAGTCACTAGGCGTTCAAAGAAGTCCATACACATTCGGTTGTGAGAGAGAAGACAAAGATGAATCTCGTTTAATGATTTTCCTCTGGCTTCAGGCATGTTGTAATGCGGAACCTAGTGAGCACCATTTCGTAGCTCTCAGTGTATATGGACATTCACATCAGAAATAAAAATCTGAATTTTCTTCTAGAAATCTTGTTTATTAAACTTGGGGAGCGGGTAGGGTCATGCACATAGTTGGAAGATCCAGGCAAGTTGATAAACTTGGAGAACGGGTAGAGTTATGCGCATATTTGGAACATCTAGGCAAGTCTAGCAACTTGGGGAGCGGGTTGAGCCATACACATAGTTGGAAGATAAGGCAAGTTTAGCAACTTGGGGAGTATGTAGAGCCATGCACATAGTTGAAAGATCCAGGCAAGTCTAACAACTTGGGGAGCGGGTAGAGCCATGCACATAGTTTTAATATCCAGGCAAGTCTAACAATTTGGGGAGCGGGTAGAGCCATGCACATAGTTGGAAGATCCAGGCAAGTCTAGCAACTTAGGGAGCGGGTAGAGTCATGCACATAGTTGGAAGATTCAGGCAAGTCTAGCAACTTGGGGAGCGGGTAGTGCCATGCACATAGTTGGGAGATCCAGGCAAGTCATGCAACTTAAGGAGCGGGTAGAGCCATGCACATAGTTGGAAGATCCAGGCAAGTCTAACAACTTTGGGAGCGGGTAGAGCCATGCGCATAGTTGGCAGATACAGGTAAGTCTAACAACTTGGGAAGCGGGTAGAGCCATGCACATAGTTGGAAGATCCAGGCAAGTTGGCCAACTTGGGAAAGGAAGAGCTCTAATATCTTGTGTATCTACCGCATAAATATTCCAAAGTTACAAACGAACTTTAAGAATAATATTTACATTTCTAAAAGAAAAAGTTTCTTCAACTTATCAATTCCCTCAGAATGAGGTGTATAAATTCAAATATATTCCCATTAGTCTATTATCTAAAATTATTTGCTCAAGCCATGATCAGAATAAAAATATGCGATTTCATACAAAACTATAATTTTTATAATAATCAAATATAACAAATTATATCCTGATTAAAAATACAACCAGAAATGTATTAGAAAAGGTAAGCTAATATATTATTTCGCCTATATAACTTTGAATAAAACAATTATACACTGAGACCTTTCTGCAATGGTACAAATATAGGAAGAACCTGGGTCACCAGTGGTGCATTCATAGAGTCGTCTGTAAAGATAATATATGATATTTTTCATGTTAATATATACAGTAATCTAGATTAGTGAAATTAGGTATAATGGACTTTACGATACCTTGGAATGAAGATGACAATTGAATGGACAAGGTCAGGCCAGGAAAGTTCCAAAGATACTGAGATCACGGCAAGCAGAAGTACCTATCTTCAAGTTTAAAGAGTAGTTCCTTTTCAGCAGAGTTGCTCAAACACACCACATGTAAGACGCCCCTCATTGAAATTCAATATGTTTGGTTAAAAATAGGTTAAATTATAGAAAATTTTATATCGAATTAAATTTTTACTCATTTCTATTACGGTAATAGAAAATACGGAAAATGGTTTAAGTAAATTTATTTTTTCTAAACATCATATAAAATTATCTCTCAACTCTAGTAAATATTTCAAAAAGAAAATGCACCACAAATTATAAAATGAAGTGCCCTATATATAAAAGTATGGTACATATTTGTATAATAAACATAATATAAAATATAGCAATTTATATTAAAATATTTAGCTTACATTTATATAGAAATAAATATAATTAATTTTAAATATTTATGAAAAAGGAAAACAGAAAAGCTTATATTTTAAAATAAACACTTAAATATTATTGTAAAGATAGAGGCTGCCTGGCCGGCATTATTATTTATATCAAAAATAGACACACACACACTTCGGCCAGTTGGAGTTTTTTATTTTCTTAAAGTTTCGACAAAATTATAAGAATTGATATACATTATATTATATAAAAATTTAGAGCTTAATTTTTGAGAGATTTTTTTGTTATTCCATTAATTTGTTGGGAGAATCTTAATAAATTACTCTCTATTAAAACTTAAAACTTCTTTATTGAAGGCACAAATAACAATGACTATAATAAAACTAAATACTCTTACACCTTAACGTCTCCTCAAATACTATCTCCCACACTTACTCAAAGAAATACATATATTTATATACATACTACACCACAGAATAAATTAGTACACAGATTAATTAAATCATAGAATGAAAATGAATATTTTAAATAATAAATATCAACAAATCTCCCCTTCGAATTTTCAATTTTCATTGATAACTCCACCACTTATGCAGTTTTTAAGCTTGACAGCATCCACAGTCTTGGTGAGATGGTCCGCTTTCATTTCTTCTGAAGGGATATGCAAAACTTCAATTTCTTCATCTTCTACAATTTGTCTTATGAAGTGACACTTTCTATTCAAGTACTTCGTACTTGCTTTCATATTTTTTTACTTAATCATAGATATGGCATTCTGGCTGTCACAATAAACAGTAATTTGATCTTTCAAACTAATCTTCATTTCTCTAATGATGTTACGCGTCCAAATTAATTCTTTAATTCCTTCAGATAAGGCTTCTAATTCACTCTCTGCAATTGACAAGGCAACAGATCTTTGTTTATTACTCTTCCAATTGAGTAAGTTGTTTCCCATTTCTATAACAAAACCATATAAAATAAAAGGATTTAAAAGCGCGAATGTTTCTTTTATACTTAAAACGAACTTCTACTGTCCTTACTGCGATGAAAAAATATATTGGGAGGGCTTGGCTCATCAGTGGTGAACCCTCCCAGAGGTTTCGCCAATTTAATCCACCAGACCGCTTCTCAGAGCTCTAATACTGTATTGGATCATTTTGCTTTTATATGCTACACTGTAATAACGCGCCATCTATACATATGAAATAAAAGGATTTAACTTTACTTTGTGTTAATTTATTCCTAACTGGCCTTGTCTTTATAGTTTGCTGAAGAGCAGTGCTCGAAGCAAATATTTGAATGTAATTCTACTGTCCTATAAGCTTATGTCCATAGTTTACTTGTACACCATTTCTAAGATTCCATCCTTCAGTGTAGCATATAAAAGCAGAATGATCCAATACAGTATTAGAGCTCTGAGAAGCGGTCTGGTGGATTAAATTGGCGAAACCTCTGGGAGGGTTCACCACTGATGAGCCAAGCCCTCCCAATATATTTTTTCATCGCAGTAAGAACAGTAGAAGTTCGTTTTAAGTATAAAAGAAACATTCGCGCTTTTAAATCCTTTTATTTTATATGTATAGATGGCGCGTTATTACTTTGTGATAACAAAACCAGTATACGATCTCGCATCAGCTGTTCTGTCCCAACTCGCATCAGTATAAGTCACAATACTTGAATCTCCCCTAGAGTAAATCAATTCATAATTCATAGTTCCCTTCAAATATCTTAATATTTTCTTCAATCCATTCATGTGAACCTCTCTAGGATCTTTATTAAATCTACTCATATTGCTTATAGCATAACATATGTCCGGTCTTGTTCTAGTTGCTATGTAAATTAACTTTCCAACAATTTTTGATAGTATTTTTGATCAATCGATTTACTATTTTCAAATAAATCATAATTTGTAGAAATGCATAACGGAGTTTTCGAAGGATTGCAATCACGCAAATTATAGGCTTCCAATATTTCTTCAATATATTTCTTTTGATTTATAAAAATGCTATCATCCCTTTACTCAAATTCCATTCCAAGAAAGTTTTTTGCAGCTCCTAAATCCGTGATATCTATCTCTCTTTTTATCTTTTTCCAAATATTTTCCCCAAAATCGTCACCAGATCCTACACTTAGTATGTCATCTACATGAATTCCCAGATATAAGAAATGATTTTTAAAATTGCAATAATATAAACATGGATCATTCGCAGATTGTTTCATTCCGGCATTGGTTAATAATTCATCTAATTTCTTATTCCACATTCTACTCGCTTGTTTTAGGCCATAAATACTTTTCATCAGATAACAAATCTTATTGTTTCCCTTTTCAAATCCAGGAGGTTGAAGCATAAAAATTTCCTCCTCTAAATCACCATATAAAAAAGCTGTTTGAACGTCCTTTTGCTGAGGAATAATTTTTTTCATCGCAGCTATTTTTATTAGAATTCTTATGGTCTCAGGTCTTATTGTTGGAGAATAAATTTCGTGGTAATCACTACCCAGTATTTGATCATATCCTGTAGCTACTAGCCTCGCTTTGAAGTTTTTAATTGATCCATCAATATTTTTCTTAATTGGATTTTTCTGGATTTAATCTGGATTTTTTATCCACTTACTTTTGATCAATTTTTTATCTTTAGGCTTATCTATTAACTCCAAACTTTTAAATTAGTAATCCTTTGCATATCATCTTCCATGGCTTTAATCCATTGCTCTCTATTATCAGAATTAAGTGCTTCTTGGTAATCCCTTGGACATTTAATCTCATAAGTTGTATCAGAAACATTTTCCTTATTCTTTATTAGTCTTAATCTTTCAGATCTCCTCACTCCCCTTTTTATAAGTTCTTCTTCCTCGGTTTCTCTCAAACGAAGATCTCGTTCTTCTCTCATTTCTCTCGTCATTCCTGGTTCTGGTCCTCTTCTACGTGGAGTAATTATTTCATCAGGAGGTATTTCATCTATTTCACTCAAATCTATATCATTATCATCTTGAGTAATATGCTCATCATCGATGTTAAAGTTTTCTACTCGGTCTTCTCTATTACCACCAGAGTCTTCATTCCTGTGAGAAATCAAATTTTGGTCTTCTCTACTAAAAAAGAAAAGTTCATTTTCATCAAGATTTCTACCACTATTATTCATTAAATAATATCCTAACTTAGCTTCATTAAATTTAACATCTGATACTTCATGAATTTCATCCATTTCTGGTAAATATATTCTATAGCCTTTTCTTATCATACTATAGCCCATCATGATCCCTTTATGAGCTTTTGGTTCCATCTTCTTTCTCTTTTCTTTTCTAATATGAACATAAGCTTCGCTTCCGAACCTTTTTAAGTGAACAATGTTTGGTTTCCATCCCTTGTATATCTCGAAAGGAGTTGTATTCATTTCTTTGATTTTTATTCTATTATTTATATGAATAGCCACTTTAACACTTTCACTCCAAAATTTTAAAGGTAATTTAGAATCAATTAGCATGGTTCTTGCCGACTCAACTATGGTTCTATTAAATCTTTCGGCTTTTCCATTACTTTCAGGAGTATAAGCTGTGGTGAATTCTTGTTTGATGCCCTTACTAGATAACCATCGCCTCAAATAATTTGAAATATACTCTCCACCATTATCATTTCGAATTCTCTTCAATTTCTTTCCAGTCTGTCTTTCTTCTTGCATAATCAAGTTTATTATGGAATCTGCTGTTTGAGATTTATTAGCAATTGGTATAACGAAAGTAAAATTACTATAGTCATCAACAATAGTGATGAAATACTTATATCCAAATGAATCATTCAAAGGTCCAACTATGTCGGTATGCCATAGATCCAAAATATCTTCAGATTGTTTATATTGAATACTTTTGTAAGATTTTCTATGTAATTTTCCCAATGTACAAGATTCGCAATTCCCTTTGTTATTATGTAAATTTTTCAATCCTAATACAGTTGAATCATCATACATTTCTTTCAATTTCTGAAAATTTACATGAGCAAGTCTTTGATGCCATAGCATATCATCTACTTCTGCTTTTCTAGCGATTTCCATATTTAGGATTCCTTCAACTTCAAATTTATCACCATTCCTCCTTGCCTCATATAAAATCTCACCATCTTTACCTATTACCTCAGCTTTATATTTACTAAATAATACACCAAAATCATGATCCACAATTTTTGCAACTGATAATAAACTTTCTCTCAAATCAGGCACATGCAAAACATTTTCAAATTTTATGAATCCCTCATTTACATTCGACTTAATTCTTATAGCTCCAATTCCTGATGATTTCATTATTGCACCTTTCTCAGCTGTTGCTATAATTCTTTCCTCCTCTTTATATTCTATAAATAATTCTTTCTTACTAACCATATGGCTAGAGGCTCCAGAATCCATATTCCATCTTATCTTGTCTTCATTTGTTTCTATCACATGACTTGTAGATTCTCTATAATTTTTCTTGTTTATCCCTTTCTTAGGCCCATTATATGACTTTGCATGACATTCATTTCTATTCTTTCTACATAATGCCGATTTATGCCCAAATCCTCCACAATTAAAACATTTTATTTCTACACTCTTTAGAAATATGTCCCATCATTCCACAGTTATAACATTTAATAAATTTTCTTCTTTCCGTCCAGCCCTCTTTAGCTTTTGATGCAATTTCTGTTTGCCGTTTTTCTTCTTTTCTATGTTTTAATTTTTCTTCAGTTTCCTTCAGGATTTGTCTTATTTTGTTCAAATTCTTTTCTTTATCTGATTTGATAATTTTTACGTCAAAATCAAATTCTACTCTCAAACCTTCCAAAATGAAGCAAATCAACTCTTTATCTCTTATTTCATCTCCTGCTTGAATGCTTCTGCTCTTTATAATTACTGCTCTATTCAAGTAGTCATCTACCGTTTCATCTTCCTTCATTCTTAATTTTGATAATTCTATTCTATTTTTCATTTGCATATCTTCATTTTTAGATGCCATTTCTTCTTTAATGCTATATCATAATCGCTTAGCACTTCTTTCTCTCGAGTATTTAAGCACTTGAGTGTCATTCATTGTTCTGTTCATCACATTTCTAGCGATAGCATTGTCGTCATCCCAGTCTTCCCAGATTTTCACTTTTTCTTCAAATTTTTATCTGTTTCTATTGGCTTTTCAACTTCTTCTCCCTCGTTGATACGTCTCCATAACTTCAAACTTCTCAATTCGCTTTCTATTCTGTTTGCCCAGATCAAGTAGTTTTTGTCTGATAGTTTTTCTATTTGAGATAAGTCAAAAAAAATTTGCATCTTTGATTTTTCTAAAAATTATTCAATTAATCTTGATTTGCATTAATTTAAATTCAACCGCTCTCTGCTACCAATTGTTGGGAGAATCTTAAAAAATTACTCTCTATTAAAACTTAAAACTTCTTTATTGAAGGCACAAATAACAATGACTATAATAAAACTAAATACTCTTACACCTTAAAGTCTCCTCAAATACTATCTCCCACACTTACTCAAAGAAATACATATATTTATATACATACTACACCACAGAATAAATTAGTACACAGATTAATTAAATCATAGAATGAAAATGAATATTTTAAATAATAAATATCAACATAATTTTGCAAACACAGTCTAATATTTATTATATTATTTTAATTAAAAATTTTATTATATATTTTTTTCTATTATAATACACGCTCATTTTAATATAAATGAATATAAAAGAGATATTATAACAATATTAATAAATTTTCTGAAAAACTTAGATACCAAAAATGTTTATAACATTAAGCTGCGACAGAAATTTTAGAATTTGCTAAATGATTAACATACACAAAAATAATACATATTTTATATTCGAAATATCAAGTTAAAATAATTGTAAATAATATTTTTATATTATTATCCTTCATTTCAATTTAAAAATATATATATATATCTAATTGAAAAATTGGGTAAATAGTTTCAAATTGTATATATTGATGGCGATAAAATCTTGAAAAATCAGTAACATATATGATAGGCTTAGCAAAAATACGATGTTTCTATTTGAAGATTCCAAGTTGTTTTGTACTCACTTATTTTGTAGTTACGAGGACATCCCATTTGATATAAACTAATATATATTTATTTAAGGAACGAATTGTTTTCCAATACAAATATTGTTAAAACAAGCGAGCGATATATCAAAACAGAAAAGTCGAAGCGTAGTAGTAGAAGTAGTGACGTCAGCACCGATTACGTCAGCAGTCAAAGTCTGCGTAACAATTCCCTCCTTACTTTGTCTTTATTCCCACGATGCTGAGGTTCTCCAGGTGTTTCTTAATCTGGTCTCGGGATAGGTCCTTCGTGAAGATATCCGCCTCCAGGTCCTGAGATGGCTTGTACAGAAGGCAGATGTATCTGGATTCATAACAGTCTCTCAAGAAGTGGTACTTTCTGTTGATATGTCTACAGCGACTGCTTTGTTTAGGGCTGGAGATCCAGTTGATCAATGACTGACTGTCTGTATAGATCGCAGTTGGTTTTTACATGAAATTCCATTCTTCCAGCACTCGTAACAGGTTTATTAACCACTTGATTTGACAGCAGCTTTCCAAGCAGCTATCATTTCCGCTTCCATTGTGGAGAGGGCGACGAGTGGTTGTTTACTACTTTTCTAGTCTATAGTTGCTTCGCCGAGCTTCAATACATATCCGCCGTAGGATTTTCCATCATGAGTGGTCGACCAGCTGGCATCGGTGTAGGACTTCAGGATTCCAGTCTTCCCTCTTTCAAATTTCACTCCTAGGTCAATTGTTCCTCGTAGGTATCTCATCACTCTTTTGATTGCTGTCCAGTGCATCTGTTTTGGTTGTCTGGAATACTGTGAAAGTTTGCTAGTGATGTAAGCGCTGTCGGGTCTGGTGTTAACAGCTAGAAACATTAGCATTCCAAGGGCTTCTTGGTAAGTGTGCTGCTCACAATTGTCATCTTCAATATGATTGTCCAAATTGATTTCTTTGGAACCTGGTGTTGGAACTTCCTTACAGGTTTCCATTCCATATTTCTGCAATATTTTTCGTACATAGTGGCTTTTCTGTAGCGAAATTCCCTCCTTGTCTTGTATGATCTTAATTCCCAAAAACATGCCTTTACATGCTACATCCTTTATTTCCAGGTGATGTCTCAATTTATTGATGAATCTGTTTGAGGTATCTTCAGAATCTGAGACAGTGATAAAGTCATCAACATATATCCTTACATAGAAGTATTTTTCTTCCATTTAAATAGGCAAGGATCAGATTTAAGTTTTTCCAGCCACAGTCATGAAGTACTTGACTGAATTTCTCATACCACGATCTTCCGGATTGAGGTAGACCGTAAATACTTTTGTTGAGTTTGCAAACTTTGTTTCTGTCTTGAACAAATCTAGCAGGTTGTTTCATGAATATTGTCTTTTCAATGTTTACATTTAGATAGGCTGCTTTCACATCAAATAGTTTAATGACTGAATCTTTTGTTGCTGCCATTGACAAAATAGTCCTGAGGGTGGCATTTTTAATTACAGGGCTGAAACTTTCGTTGTAATCTCTTCCTGGGATTTGGTTGTATCCCATTGCAACAAGTCTAGCTTTGTAAGTTTTGTTTTTATTTTCTTGGTCTTTAGATATTTTGAACACCCATTTACTTTTGACAACTTTAGCGTTTACAGGTCTAGGTACCAGTTCCCATACTTGATGCGAGTACATGTTCTGTATTTCCTCTCAAGGATTGCGTTCTCCCAATGTTTCTTGTCTTTGCATGCGATGGCTTCTTCATAGTCTTTCGGGATGGTTTCATTCACAGTAGCCAGAACGTAGTCATCGAATCTTCTAGGTATTGTTCGAGTTCTTTGAGGTCTGTCTGATCCACTTGACTCTGTCTGTCTGTTGATCATGGTATCTGGTGCTGGCTCTTCAATATCAACATCTGATAGAACATGATTGTCTAGTTGTTCATCCTCCTGAATGAAGAAATATGTGTCAGTGTCCGTATTATTATCACTTTGTTTTTCTTCCGAGATGAAATTATTGTTCTCTCTGAAGTGAATGTCTGCGGTTTCAAGAATGACTCTCGCTGTGATATCAAATACTCGATAAGCTCTTCTGCATCTTGAATAGCCCACAAATATTCCTCTCTTAGATTTAGCTTCTAGTTTGTGTCTTTGATGATTCTCGAGTTTATAGAAGACTTCACAACCAAATCTCATGATGTGAGAGACGGCTTTTTACCTCTCCATTTTTCCATAGGGGTAGTGTCTGGGTCATTGGTTGTGGGAGTTAGATTGTACAGATATGCAGCTGTATTCACAGCTTCTGCCCAGAAGTGTAGGGGTAATTGGGAGTCTGCCAGAAGTGTTCGGCCTTCTGTTAGCTCTTTCAACTCTCCCATTGCTTCTTGGGGTGTACGGTGTAGTTAGTTCATGTTTAATTCCTTTGGATTCTATGATGGTGTAAAGGTTTTTATTGATAAATTCTGTTCCGTTATCTGTTCTAAGTCGTTTTAGTTTTGAGTTTAGCTCGTTTTCTCTCTTTACAATAAACTTCTTCAAAACTTCTGCTGCTGAGAGTTTATCTTTGAGAAATTCTACAAATATTCTCCTTGAAAATCCATCTACGATGGTCAAGAAATATTTACTTCCGCCCAAGGAGTTTATTCTCATTGGACCACAGATATCGACATAAATGGCTTCAAAAGAGTAGCTTTCCTGATTGCTATCTGTGTGAACATAGGGTACTTTGGTCATTTTTCCCAAGGAGCAAGCATCACATTGATCAAGGGTACTATTTATAGAGTCCGAGCCTTTTAGAAGATTGTTCTTCAAAATCAGGTCTAATTTGTTGTCACAAGGATGCCCTAACCTTCTGTGCCATGCAGTCCTAGAATTGTCCTTCGAAATCAAGCAATGTTCATTTGGAACATGAGTTGCTTCAGATACCATCAAAGTTGCCTGTTCCTATTAGCTTGTCATCAGAAGAGTATATGTATGCTCCTTCAGAATTCAAAAGAACAGAGTTCCCTCTTCTTACCACGCTTGGAATGGACATTAGATTTCCTTTCAGATGTGGTACATGGAGGACATTATGCAGGGTTACAGCGTTGTTAAGTTTGTCCTTACCTTGTAGAGTAGCTTGGATTGATCCTGATGAGGCAGATTCGATGTGTCTCCCTTCTTCCGCCACTTGTATGCTTCTTCTCTCCTCCTTCTTGTGCTCGATCCATTCACCATGGGAAGTCATGTGGCTTGTGCACGCAGAATCAATTATCCACACGTCCTGAGTCGTCGGGCGTTCCTCCCTTGTGCTTACATGTAGTATGTATTCTGAAGTGGAGTTTCTTCGTTGGGATGGTTCCTCCGTTCGTTCTTGGATTGCTGATCTGGCCGTGTCTTTGTTTTGTTTTGGTCCTTTATGGTAGTTCCTTGTATTGGCCATGTTATTTTTGTTTGTTGTATTCTTTTGATTTCCTTTGTTGTTAGGGTTGAACCAACAGTCTTTCTTTAAATGTCCTTTTCTTTTGCAAATGTAGCATGACTTTTCTTTGAATTGGTTGCCTGATGATCTGAAAGCATTTTCATGATTTTTGCTTCTGTCCTGTCTTTTCTTCTCGAAATCCAGTAGAGTTTGTCTCAAGTCTGGTAAGAAGATTTCTCTGTTTATTGACAAGGCTGCTGTGATCGTGTCAAAGTTAGGTGTGACTCCTTCAACAATGTATCGTACAAGTTCTCTTTCTGTTAAAGTCTTTCCTAGCTGAGTGATCTCTTGTGCCAGTTTCTGTGCTCGTACAATAAACATGTTAACATTTTCATTCGGGTTCAATTTTAGTTTGGCTAGATCCAACATTAGGTCTATCCTTTTATTTTCTAGAGTTCCTTCAAACCTTTTCTTTATGTCGTACCAAATTCTTTTGGCCCTTTTATCGCCTCGAAAGATGATTGTTAAGTCATCCGAAAGTGACAATATTATTAGGCTGTATGCTTCCCGATTATTTTTCTTCCAAATATCATATTCTAGTTTATTTTTTTGTAAAGTCTGGCTCGTCATTAACAATTACGTCCTCGAAGAGACCTTTTGAATCTAGAATTGCTTCCATATTCATGAACACGTGGTATAGTTGTTTTCTGTTAACTGTTCAATTTTTGCTAAGTTATGTGTATCCATTTTCATTCAACTCTTTCTTTCTAAATTGGCGGTTAGTCCAATTATTTAATTTCTTTTTGATTTAAATGGATCAATTGGCGATTAGTCCAATTCGCGCGCCCAAACCACGCTCTGCTACCAAATTGATAGGCTTAGCAAAAATACGATGTTTCTATTAGAAGATTCCAAGTTGTTTTGTACTCACTTATTTTTGTAGTTACGAGGACATCCCATTTGATATAAACTAATATATATTTATTTAAGTAACGACTTGTTTTCCAATACAAATATTGATTTAAAAAAAACGAGCGATATATCAAAACAGAAAAGTCGAAGCGTAGTAGTAGAAGTAGTAACGTCAGCACCGATAATGGTAAAGTCAAAGTCTGCGTAACAATATATATTTATTTTAAATAAACAATATATATATTGTTTTAATACCTATAAAAAGTACTTTGAATCAAATATGTTAAAATATAAATTAAAAATAATATATAATCTATTTAAACATAAAATACCTTCTGATAAATATTTACCTGTAGATGTCGTAGGTTGGTTGAAGTTCTTGTTGTTAGGTAAGTCGACGTAAGTATTTAAGAACAGATTTTGAAGTCAATTTTTGAAGGCATTTACTGACCCGGTAAATGCTAAAATTGAATAAAAAATAGAAAATAACTAGAGCTCAAAACACTAACTACTTTATTGTGTTAGTAATTCTATCAAGGTATAGAAAGAAGTTACTATAGGTAAAGCTCTAAGAAGAAACATAAAATGCTTCGAGAGTTGTCTGAGGAAGCCTTTGAAAATTTAACCAAATAAAATTAATATAGGCATTTTTTTACAGAAATAAATATAAAAAAAGACATATCCTGACCGTGATAAGATGAGCATCTTTAAATGGCAGAGCGCCATCTAGTGGAACAAAAATAAACTAAACGTTGATTTGGCTTGTTCCAAAGATATTTATATTTGACAAATGTCTCTATTACACAACAATACATTAAAGCTGAACTTCTGAAAAAGACTTTAATATAAATCTATTATAAAAGATGACAAGTAACTATATTGGGTATAAAGAATTATTCTTTGAATCCATATCTTTACTTCCTTTATATATACAGGGTGATCTAAAAGTCCCGCACAACTTTAAAAATTAATAACTCCGCGAATATTTGCGCTAGAGCAATGCGGTAAACACCATTGTGTTCAGGATACAATGGGATTTTTATGGCAAATAATGAAAAATTCGAAATTGATTTTAGTTACAATTTTATTCGCTAGAGAGATAGCGCTCTACCAGAATCAGAGATTCAGCGGCCAAATTGTTTGATAAATTGAAAAATAAAACTGAACGACACGTAATTTTCCTTTTTGAAAACCAGGAAAGAACCCTAATAATATCAATTTATAAATTAATAAAACACCATTTCGCCAAAAGTTAGAAGAAATGGTTGACGATTTTTAAATACAATCTGAGATATGTAAAATAGGTATATGCAAATTAAAACATGTAGCAAAAAATATTTATATTTTAGATGGAGGTTTGTGAAATAGATTGAATGTTTGAAAATAACTACTGATATCAATACACGATTTTCGAAATGTTGATATAGTACCAAAAATTATGATGGCACTACTAATAGGATTTCGTGCTATAAGGAATGTGTAGTTTCTTGACTAATTGGCGACACTTGACTATTTAACTGGATATTTGTCATGATCCAAAAATGAAATATAGAGGGGAGTGACAAAATATATTTGTCGTACTTTATTCCAAATATCCTATGGGTTTGTCAAATGTTATCATTGTTTATTATACTGTACATAATTTTGAAATGTATCCCCTCAAAAAAAAAAAAATTTAAATCGACCTTTTTGCGTTGAAAAACGTGGTATTAAAATTATTATGTATTATTTTTTGCGCAAAATATATAAAGTAGGGGGGGTACAGAGAATATTCCTAATGCTATTCTTCTAAAGAGCGAAAAGCGATAAACTAAACATAAGGGGTAAAATTGTGTATACCAGTGTTATTCGAGAAGTTATAACACTTTGGCCTGCACGACATAATATAAGATGTGGGCAAATGACAAACAAAAATATTACTGTTCACAGAAAAAAAAAAGAGTCGAGATGTGAGGACAGCATTTATTATTCCCATAACCCAAAACAAGGAACTGCAAAATATAACACATGAGGTAACTGCCTTCTCTCTTGTATTAGGTCACAATCCTTGCTCAATGTGGCGCCCTTCCTTCTCTAACACCGCCTGCAGACGATAGATGACAGAATGGTCACAATTAAATAGTTGACATTTATAAAACGTGCCATCAGATAGAAGCCTTCCACATGGCCAATGTGGTAGGCCGGCATCGATAAAAACGCGACTTAATGTACCCCCATAACCGAAATTGTAAGGCGTCAAGTCTAGTGATATTGGAGGCCACTGGTATATAAAGTGGCGACTTATCAACGAATTTCACCGAACATATCCTTCAGCAATTGTTTGGCACCGCGGGAGATATGAGGAGGTCCTCCATCTTGCATGAATGTTATTTCAATTAGTGCTTGTCTGTCCTGCAATATGGGAATAACCTTTTATCTCAAAAGTTGAACATAACGTTCACCAGTTACAAAAACGGTTTTGAAAGTTCTTCCATTGATCTTTTCAAAGAAAAATAGCCCAATAATAAAATAAGAAGTGAACTCACACAAAACTGTAAGTCTGGGCTGATGAAGTGGTATTTCTGTAAAAATCCTAGGGTTTTCTGTTGTCAAAATGAGGCAGTTCTGAATGTTAAATTCTCCCTTTAGATAAAGGTGAGCATCATCTGTTCTTAGAACATTTGACAGCCAGTTTTCATCAATATCAATTTGCCGGAAAACCCATGCAGCGAATTCTTGACACTTCTCAAAATCGCTGACTTTCAACTCGTGTAAACTTTGAATTTTGTTAGGGTATTTTTATAGAAAAATTCTAAATGTGTGTTCTCTCCAAACTGTTCCATACGAAATCCCCGTTTGTCGAGAAACTTGTCTAGCACTTACTTCTCCATACGTGGAGAACGTTTCAATAGCTTCAGCATTCTGCAAAACCATAACAGCCACTGACTTGCATGTCGATGGTCTTCCACTCCGAGGTTTTGCTTCCAGAGATCCAGTTTCTTCAAAACTTTTAATCAATCGCTTTAGAGAGTAGCAACTCATTGGTCCTTTACCGCTTCGAATATCTTTAAAGGAACGAAACGCTCGTTAAGCTTCAGTGGCAGATTCTGAATCACAATTTAAAAAATTCACCAAGAATGCTTTATCCTGTAGTGACGGCATTCCAGGGGGAAGGGGAGAAGTCCGACCACACCTCCTTGCGGTCCCCCCTGGACCCTTGGAATATTTGACCAAATTCTGGTTCGTTTCCAAGATGACTAACGTTGCAACGGCACCCATTTTCAAATGAAGAGCAAAACTGATATCTCTAGTAATGCTACCGCGTCCGGGGTAACCGCCACGTCAGGAGCTCCAGCTCGAGCTCATGATGAGAAATCTACTACGAGGATACAATTCAATCTACTACAACTCAATATAAATGGTACCCAGAGGAAAATAAAGAGCTGACTTGTCTTCTCTGTGACAACAATGTACATATTACTTGTCCTCAGGAGACAAAATTGAATCAGAATCTGAGATTCAATATGAAAGATTATACAACACTACGAAAGGACAGACCGGGAAAATTCGGAGGAGGACTTGCCGTTTTGATTAAAACTCTAGAAATCAAATTTAAGGAAATCGCCTATAATCAGAGTAAGCCTAGAGAAAGCACGACAGAAGCTCAGGCAATAGAAATCTATCTTACAGATAAAACAATTCCAATCATAAATGTTTATCACCACGATAATACTAGCATCAATACAGGCCTGATAGAGACATTAAGTGAAGCGTCTTCGGATATCGCAATCATACTTGGCGATTTTAACGCCGAAAGACCAACTTGGGGATCACCTGTCCTGGATAACAAAGGTCATCAGGTTGAGGACATGCTAACCGACCTCGACCTTGCACCGTTAAATAACGAAAAGAACACCTATCTATCCAAGTCCACAGGCACAGAATCCGCAATAGATATCACAGCGATAAATTACAACATCGCACCCACAATACAATGGAAAATTCTGAAAATTGCAATCAGTGACCACAGACCAATTTTAACAACCCAAAAATTCAAAATTGAGAATTTCCAACAGAATAAAAGAACACTGGAAAGATATTCACAGAAAAGCTTGAAGAACTGTGCAACGAAGAATTAAATCACAGAACGATTGACAAAAAATTGGAAAAATTCTCTTCGAACATATCCAAAGCTGCAAAAGTATCGATACCTAGAGGTAGACGTAAAGACCTGTGAATACTTTACTGGGAGGAGCACAATATCGAGGCAATGATTGCAGAGAGAGAGAGAGAGACAATATCAATGAACTTCTTAAAACAAATAAAACAGAAGAAATCATAAAGGAACTCATTGAAATTAGTCACAAAATAGAACAAGAAATTTGGATATTCAAACAAGAAAAATGGGCAGAATTCTGCGAAAAAAAATGGATCCGAAAAAGGAAAGCCATCACTGGAATATAATTAGTGTTATAAAACAATCAAAACCAACACTAATCCTCCAATACTCTAACCGATATGAATAGCGAGAACGAACAAACAGATGGCTGAAATAATTGCTGAATATCTTTCAAGCACTTCCAGACTCAGCTATACGAATGAAGGCAGGACTCTAAAAAATAATGTAAACAGGTTATTTAAACAAGCAAGAAATTACCATCAACAAGATATTCACTCGAGAGACTTCACACTGAATGAGCTAAACTCATCAATAGAAAAGTTAAATCCAAGAGGTCACCAGGAGATGATCTAATCTTTGGTCAAATGATTAAACACTTTGGAGACGAAGCTAAAAATCAACTCCTAGGAATACTGAAGATTTCATGGCAAACTAGTAAACTACCAAAGAACTGGAAGATATCAATTATAGTGCCAATACTGAAACCAAAAATAGATGCCAAGGAATGCAATAACTACTTCTGTCAATCAATAATAGATTTCTGGGAAAACCCGCCAAAGAAGACAACGGCCGTATTCCTGGATATGACCTCAGCTTTTGATCGAGTGTAGAAATTATTTGAAAGGTTGCACAACATCGGAGTAAGAGGAAAAACCTTAATCTGGATTGCAGACTTCTTAAGGGGAAGAAGGATAAAGGTTCGGGTCAATGGAACATTTTCCAAGGACCGAAGAACATGGGCTGGTGTACCTCAGGGATCTGTATTTAGTACTCTACTCTTCTCGCTATATATTAACTGTTGTTTATGTAAATAGATGAATATGATGTGTATTATTTGAAACCTCATTATGTAAAAATATATTAAAATATACAAGTATCAGAGTCATCAATCAATTCTTAATCAATTCTGTCACCGTTTGCTTTTGTGAATGGAATAAATACCTAAATATGGGCATTTCTCATAACCATCGGTGGTTCAGTGGTAGAATGCTCGCCTGCCACGCGGGCGGCCCGCGTTCGATTCCCGGCCGATGCATTTTTTTATTTTTACAATTTTTAAAACTCATTTATATTATTATCCCTATATATATAAAAGTCAGCGTATGTATGTTTGTCAACTATACACGTCCACAATACGTAACTAATCTGACTGAAATTTCAACAGTATATAAAGTAGAATCTGGAAAAACTCTTAGTGAAAATTTCAGGTCTCTATCCCGAATATCCGTCGTGTTATTTGCAAATTTGCTCTTTCGCTCGCGCCTCTAGCGGTAAAAATGGAGGGTAATACCAGCTGACCTAATGTACATGTAAAGTTTGGAGCGGGACGTTTCACAAGAGTGACATCCACGGCTCCAATTTATAATTGTAACGAATAGTATTTGAATAAAAGCATTCAATCGGGTAAAACCCGGGCGTTGCCTGAGTCATTCGGCTAGTGTATATATAAATTGGACATTTGTTGTTGGCCATGGTCAAGTTTGAGCTCTTGTACGTCTAATTACGACACAACAAAAGTGGCGACGAGGATGCGCGATCTACAGAGCCAGTAAAAATCTGAGGAAAACGGCTTCTATGCAACTATAACAACTACATCTTTTAAACTATCTGGATCAAGAAAACAAAGGAGTAGAAAAGATCAGCATGACAAGTTCAAAGTTGATAGTACCTTTTAGATGCTATAGCCCAGTGGAGGATACTTCGATCTTTTTGTACAAAAATTTGAGGCTTACTTTTTGGCATCTGTAGGAGGAGATTAAAGTGCTGACTTTTACCTCGCTACCAGAGTCTGAAACTTTGAAGCAGGGAAACGACATTTTCTTCCTGGTCTAATGAAAGATCAACCCTATGATACTATCATTCAAAGAATTAAGCTGCATTTGGATCCAAAGAAGAAAGTGATACCCCGGCGATGCAGATTTTTAAAGAGAATTCAACAGGAAGGAGAATCAATTTCGGAATATCTTAGAGAATTGAAACATTTAGCAATAAATTGTAATTTCGGCGATATGCTGGGAACCATGATGCGAGACCGTTTTGTGGCTGGAATCAAGTTGGAAAGCCTTCAAAAGAAGCTACTACAAGAAAACGACGATGTCACCCTGGATAAAGTTTTGCAGTGGCGATCTCGTTCGAACTGGCTGAGATAAATACAAGAGAATTACAAGATAAATTAGTGACCAAGATATCCCCTGTGAATGGGAAAGATAAAAAAGGTGAGTACAATAATAGTATGGTGCAGCATAGGCCTTTCAGGCAAAGGGGAGAAATAATGTGTTAGAGATGTGGTGAAAGACATTCACACATGGCCTCTGTTTGCCCTCATAGAACAAAGACTTGTTTTAAAATGTAAAAAACTGGGTCATTTAAGTAGGGTCTGCAAAGCTAGTAAAAAATGTGAGGATTTAAATTTGTACAAGAGGACTCTATATATTCTGTACAGGGCGACACTGATGCCACAATAAATTTAACAGTAGATGATTATTCTTTGTGCTTTACAATAGATACAGGAAGTCCAGTTACGGTAATACCTGAAGATATTTATAAGATTTGTTGATAAGGTAAAAATATTATTTCCAACAAATTTAAGATTAAAATCCTTTTGTGGTAAATCAATAGAGATATAGGGCAAAGAAATGTTTTTGTAAAAGAAGCCAACCAATATTTACGATTAATAGTTGTAAATGAAAAATCCAGGTGATTTTGTTAGAAAGAGAATGGCTTAAACAGTTAAAACTTGATTATTCTAGATTGTTTAGCATTAAAAATTTAAATAAAGAATCTAATAAAAATAGTTTGATTGATAGATATGCAGATTTGTTTAACAAAGATTTGGGCTGTCTAAAGGATGTTAAAATGAATTTTAATTTAAAAAAGGATGCGACCCCTGTGTTTTGTAAGGCCAGAAGCTTACCTTTCTCTCTAAATAACAAAGTAGAGAATGAAATTGATCGTTTAGTGAATTCTTGCATTTTATAACCTTTAATTCATGCAAATTGGGCCGCTCTAATAGTACCGGTATTAAAAAAGGATGGTAGTGTAAGGATATGTGGTGATTTTAGATGTACAGCTAATAAAGCAATAGAATTAGATAGGTATTCCATTCCATCGATCGATGAGATCTTTTCAAAATTATCTACAAGCACCGTACTTTCGACTCTAGACCTACCACAGGCTTACTTACAAGTAATGTTAGCGGAAGAAGCCAAAGCTGTTGTTGATATAAACACAAAAAAGAGGTTGTTTTCTTATAAAAAAACTACCATATGACGTAGCGGTAGCACCAAATAAATTTCATAGGATTATGGAAGGTCTATTTGCTGATTTGCCAGGTGTGGCCTGCTACATGGATGATATTTTGGTTGCAGGAAAATACTTTGCAGATCATGAACAAAAGTTGGATCTAGTGTTCAGATGATTGCTAGAAAAAGGTTTAAAGTTAAACAGATATAAATGTAAATTTAAAAATAAATCGGTGGAATATTTATGGTTTAAAATGGATAAATATGGACTGCATCCCTTAGAAAATAAAATTAAAGCAGTGATAGAGGCGCCTGAACCTAAAGAATGTTTCGCAATTAATATCTTTCATAGGACTTTTAATTTATTATCATAGATTCATAAAGAATATAGCAAACATTTTAGCGCTATTCTATCAACTTTTGAATAAAAAATGTAGATGGAATTGGACGAAAGAATATCGAATGTTATTTTAAAAATGTAAATCATTATTAATGGACTATGGACTAGGCGTAATTCTGAGTCATAGAAATGATAGAAAGGAAGAATGCCCTATAGCTTTTGCTTCTAGAACATTAACTGAAGCGGAAAAATGTTTCTCTCAACTAGAAAAGATGAGCATAACCTTTGGCTTTGAGAAATTCAGACAATACTTACTGGGACGAAAATTTGTATTGGTCACAGAAAACCGACCCTTAATTAATATGTGCATCATCCAGAATTTAAAGATGTTCCTTAAAATTAGCTGAATTTAATTATACTGTGGAATTTCGAAAAACTAGTGATAATTCCAATGTTGACGCATTGTCACGTCTTCCTTTAGAATCGAGTGTCAGGGAGTCTCTTGATGAAGACCAGGTACTTATTCTCAGGAAGTTGAATGAGGTACCGTTCTCTTTTATAGAGGTGGCATATGAGACGCCCCAAGATAAAATACTGTCTATAGTATTAAGGAATGTTAGAGAAGGCAACTGTGTGTGTGTGTGTGGAAATTCACAAGGGTACCGAGGGAAAACCCACTAGCTCCTCATCATAAGATCAATTAGGAATTAAGTTTGGAGTTTGGTTGTCTTCAATGGCGTGAAAGAGTGGTAATTCCCCAAAAATTAAGATCGTCAATTTTAAATGACTTGCATGAAATGGAAATGGGGATTGTTAAAATGAAGATGATTGTCAGACGGTATTTTCTGGTGGCCAGGCATAGACAATAACCTTGAGGAGTTAACTAGAGAATGTAGAGTATGCCAAGAATCGGCAAGCATGCCCCCGGCTAACATCTCGGAATGGACTTGGCCCGAAAAACCGTGGCATCTACTTCATCTTGATCTAGCGGGTCCGTTCATGGGAAGAATGTTTTTGGTTCTCGTGGACGCATACTCAAAGTGGATAGAATTTTTTATCATCAGAGATATTACCAGCAAAACGATTATGAATCATCTTAGAGAAATTTTTGCCAGATTTGGATTTCCCTAATTTTTGGTTACATATAACGGAAGACAGTTTGTCTCCGGTGAATTCGAGCAATTTACCAAAATGAATGGTATATGGCACACTAAGACCAGTCCGTATAATCCTAGTACAAATGGTTTAGCTGAAAAATATGTAAGAGAGTTTAAAAACCTTTTGATAAACAATAATGGGAAGGATGATTTAGAGACGAATCTACAAAGATTCCTATTCGCTCATAGAGCATTCCCCCAAACTGTAATAAAAGAATTCCCCCGCGGAACTGCTAATGAAGAGAAGTTTAAGATCAAGATTCTCGAATTTAATACCAAGATGGGATATCCGCGAGAGGTATTTCATGAGGCAGTAAGAAGGCAGGAGCAGTTTACTACAGGTTGCGAGGTTTATTTCCGCAACTATGCAACTGGACCTAAACGGTAAAAAGGTACTATTTTGAAATTATTGAGCTACCGTCACTACCTTATAAGTTGCGAGGGCGTCGTGTATAAGAGGCATATCAATCAGTTGCGACCTGTGAGAAAGAAACAAGTGGAGACAAGAAATTTGATACTTCCTCGAACATCAGGAGAGAAGCCTGTAGGTGGAAGTCAGAAATAAAGTGAAGAGGAGGTTCCAGAGGTTACATCAGGAAACAAGGAGGAGACTGCTTCTGTGCACGTACCCTCTTGCACTCCTAGACCAGGGCCTGCTGCTGTGCACGTACCCTCTTGCACTCCTAAACCGGAGCCTGCCGCTATGCAAGTGCCCGTCCGCCGTCCTAGACCTCAGAAAGCCAGGAAACCCCCAGACCGACTGGAGTATTATTAAGAGGGGAGATGTGTTGTGTATGCAAATAGATGAATATTATTTGCATTCCTTAAAGTCTCATTATTTAAGAATATATGTGTTTATAAATTGGACATTTTTCGTTGGCCAAACGAAAAGAATAAGAGCGTAAAAAAGAGTCATGGTCAAGTTCGAGTTGTTGTACATCCAATTACGACACAACCTTAACAACATCCATCTTCACTGAAGACACAAAAGTTGCCTGTTATGCAGATTATATAGCCATATGGCACACAAGTAGCAGAATAGAAATATCATAAAAATACTGAACACATCAATGAGAGGACTGGAGAAGTGGGCAATGCAACTCAAAATGACCATAAACCCAATAAACACAAACCTATGGGGGGGAGAAGTCCGACCACACCTCCCTGCGGTCCCCCCTGGACCCTTGGAATATTCGACCAAATTCTGGTTCGTTTCCAAGGTGACTAACGTGGCAACGGCACCCATTTTCCAATGAAGAGCAAGATAGTGGATATTGCTGCTGCTGTGATGGAGATGCATGGAGACATCTAAGACTCTTCTTTGGACACGACAACAACAACAACACAAACCTATAGGTCTCCTTCACTGACAGGAAAAAAGGCATGAATTTAACTCCAAAATGAGCATAAACAACCATATTATTGATAAAATTAGATCTCCAAATTACCTAGGTGTGATACTTGATGAGGAATTGCGATTTACAGAACACATAATTAGCACCTCGAATAGAGCTACCAGAAACCTAAACATTCTGAGAAGGCTATGTGGAACAAATTGGGGAGCAAAACCCAAAATTCTCAGAACAACATATCACCTTTGTAAGGCCAATAATGGAATATGAAACACCTGTTTGGGCTCCCTCAAGTTCATCACTAAAAAGAAGACTAGACAGTGTTCAAGCAAAAGCGGCCAAATTAATCACTGGTTCTGTTTCAAATACCACAATTTGAAAATTCAGAGAGAATGTGGTCTAGACCTACTTGAAAGCAGAAGACAATTAAAAACAAAAAATTCACCAATAGCTTAAAAACTAAAGAAACCGAACACATATCCCATAGAACCTAATTAAACTGGACACAAAAAGAAAGGCTCAAAAGATCTTCAACACTTCAGTACGACAACAATATTAGAAAGAGCATAAATATGAAACATAATGAATTTTAAATTCGCAATTCGACCTATTCACACATTTAGAAAAGTGCAGCATTTTTGCACTCACAGAAACATGGAAGGATCAACATCTGAACATTAAACCAACAGGATTTCATCTGTATGAATCACTTGCTCAGAGAGACCACAAGAAGGGTAGATCATCGGGGGGAATTATTGTTGGGATTCGAGAAGCTATAAAAGACAAGATTGAAAGGACTGAAATTGAAAAACAATGGATTATGATCTGTCTGAGGTTGGACGGTGAAATGCGAGTGTGTCTGATCTTTGCTTACTTGCCACCAAACGAACACTATTTGACCAACTGCAAAAATTTACTCGACCAAATAGAAGGGAAAATAGTTGAAGGATATGAAGTTTTACTGGCTACTAGACGCACTTCTAAAGATCCTGTAATATCTACGCATTCAGAACAATTCATAGATAGATTGGATAATAATACTCTTACAATTTTGAACGGCAGAACAAGGGGTGACAGAAGTGGTAACTACACATATATATCAGCACGGGATCCTCGGTGGTAGATTACTGTATTGTCTCTCATGGGCTGTTAGGTTACGTACATGACCTATACATCGAGGGATTACCACACTCAGATCACTTACCTGTAATTATAAAAATGGATATGAGTTGGGGACCGAAACAAGTGACGAACCCGACTTCACGGGTTAAGAAAAAATATATTTGGTTTCCCGAAAGAGCAACGCTATTTGTAGAGGACTTAGGAGGAGCTTATGGATTTTGGAAATTGAGAATATAATGAACAACATGGTTAATCAGATTAAAAGCGCAATGGTACAAAATGGTATGCAAATTGAAACAAAAGCGAATAACTTACTGTCGAAGCCTTGGTTTGATCATGAGTGTTACATAGCGAAAAAGATTATGAAAGCAACTCTGACCAAATATATTAAATCTAATAGGGATCTAGATCGTTTGGAATATGTTAAAACAAGGAACAAATATACATCGATTTTGAACAATAAAAAGAAAAAATAGTTTTGTGAAATACAAGAAAAATTAAATAATACATACGATTCAAGTGAATTCTGGAAAACAATAGCTCGCTTCAGAAAAAGAAACTATACACAGGGCAATATCTCAATATCAGACTGGCAGCAATTTTACAATAAACTCCTGGATACAGAATCAATACCAGATTACGAACCCGTTACTATGACTTTCCTAAATACAGATAATGAGCTAACTAAATGCATAACTCTTAATGAAATAAGCAAAGAAATTTCTCGAATAAGGCATGGCAAGGCGACTGGTTTTGATGACATAATGAATGAAGCAATAAAGGCCCTCCCAAAAGATTATCTAATTTCCTTAAAGGATATATTTAATAGAATTTTGAGAACGTCTGAATTTCCGACAACATGGTTGAAATCAGTTATTCAACCAATTTTTAAGAATGGTGATCCAGACGACCCCTCTAATTATCGAGGCATTGCGCTCTTAAGCAATATAGCAAAATTATTTACATCAATACTCAAATCTCGTCTAGGCAGTTGGATCGAAAGGAGAAATATAGTTCCTGAGAACCAGGCGGGATTCAGGGCTGCCCACTCTTGTCAAGACCATATATTCACTCTATTATCCCTGATTCAAATGACTCTAAGCCGAAAGAGAAGAAAATGCTACATGTTCTTCGTGGATTTAAAAAAAGCCTTCGACACAGTGCCCCACTCATTATTATGGAGAAAACTGGTAGATGCAGGTCTCAACCACCGTTTTGTTAACTTAATTAAAGATTATTACACAAATATGGCAGCGGTAGTGCGATGGAATAATTCATTCACTGCGCCAATAAAGGTGCGTTCGGGAGTTTTACAAGGGGAGCCGATGTCACCTTATTTATTTATACTTTTTATAAATGATTTAATCGGTCTCTACAATAATTCAGATTTACCGGGAATATATCTCCCAAATTATGGATATGTTCATATTCTACTATACGCAGATGATATTGTCTTGATTGGAGAATCCAAAAATAACCTTCAAATAAAAATCAATATGCTAAGAAAATATTTTGAAACAAATTTATTAACCCTGAATGAAAATAAGTCAAAAATTGTAGTTTTCAGAAACGGCGGTCGATAAGCACAAAATGACAAATGGTTCTGGGGTGAGAGGCAACTGTCTGTTACTACGAAATATCTATACTTGGGATATCCGCTTACAAGTGCAAATTCACTAAACAAGGTAGCGTCACACTACAAGGGCAAAGCCCTGGCAGCAATTGGCGCTGTGTGGCAGGTTCTGACAAAATCCAAGATGAACTCTCTAAATGCGGCAATGAGATTACTTGATTCGACGGTCTTACCTCACATGCTATACGCCGCACCCTGCTGGGCACTCAACCAAGTAAAGGTAGTTGATCAGGTTCAGAATATTTTCTTAAGACGCTACCTAAATTTACCAAAGTATACTCCGGGGTTTATGCTAAGAATGGAGTGTGGACGAGTATCACAGGAAGTTATCATTATTAAACAGATCCTGAGATTTTGGGTGAGGATTATGAAAATGGAAGAGAGTAGGTTGCCCCGGGCATGTTTGTCACACCTCTGGACATTACACAGCAATCAAAGGGCTGGTTTAACTTTTGTCGAAAACCTGTCAACCATTTTAGACTCAAACGGTTTTTCGTTCCTGAAGGGTTGTCCGGATTACGCTGCAATAATGACTGAAATCCCTGGTATTATTCGAATAGCAACCGAACAAAGCATCCAAAACGACATGGCGAAAATCCTAAATACTTCACATTACAGTCACTTCAAATACCTAAAAAATTAAATAACAGCAGAACGATATTTATTCACAACTATTCCTCTAGCAATTAAAAGATTTTTTGCACAACTGAGACTCCTTTGGACGATCTTCCCAGAAAATCGTTCAAATCGCTGGAAAATTGATTTGACTCTAACTTGCGATCTGTGTAAAAACAGAATCCAAGACGAAATTATGCATATAATATTTGGATGCTCTTGCTTAGAGAAACAGAGGAAAGAAATTTTGGGTGACTTACCCTGGTCTCAACCTGACTGCCAACAAATTTGCAGCTGGATGAACACACTGATGGTTGATCAGGGTCTCTCCCTCGGTTTATATAAATTCTACAAGGCCGCAGTCAATGTCCGTTGGAGAACAATGGAAGCGCCGAATGTCGTGGTTTGCTTGGAGGAAGAAAACGAAGATTGAATGCGGCTGATTCAACACTAGCCCTCTCAATGATATCCTAACCTTGACATATTTTAAACATTGGTACTTTAATTTAAATTTTTAATCATGTATGGTTCCTTTTGCTCTGTATGTTTATTTTTTGTATATATGGTTATATATATTTTTTTTTTCTTTCTTCTCGCTTTTATTTTTCCTTATTACTTCCTGTATTCTAGTTATTACTTTCGAAATATCTTCCTTTGCTAAATCCTGTAGAGGGGAATCATGTATAGGGCTGGATGCCCCAATAAAAAGGCTTGTGTGTGTGTGAATTTTAAATTCAAGAATAACCAATATTTCCTACCCCATTGCCATCAAATGTAATCATCAATCTTAACCTGAATGAACCTTGCAATATATAAAAAAGAGAACAAAAACATACTTAAAAAGAAAGGACTTGACACAATTGGTTTATGCGATCAGATAAATTATTTAACAGCATATACAGATGGATCATCAGACCTTACCATAAGTAATGGAGGGGCTGGAATTAACATAATACTGCAAGATGGAACATACATCAAAATCAAAGAAGGAGCAAGAAAGATTTCGTCAAACTTCACTTGTGAACTGACAGCTATCTGGAAAGCTCTTGATGTATGCCTTAACCAACCATCCCCGCATCAAGCAGAAGGAATTATAATATACCGTACAACGACTTCATATCCGATCTAGAAGCAATTCAGAAGGGCAATACTATAATCACACAGAATATAGATTCATTACTTACTCAACTGATATCATTGGAGAATAACTGCATTCTACAATGGATTCCTGCCAGTGTTTGGATCGGGGGGTAATGAAATGGCAGTTGAATTTGCAAAGGAAGCCATAAGGTTGAGCCAAAGGAAAGAACAAATGTCATTATTTGACGCTAATGCTTTTGCAAAATACAAGATAATTAAACAAAAAATAAGAAAAGATCAAAATGTGAAATAAACTCCGAGAGAAAAATGACAAAACTATAACAAGATTTAGAACAAAACATTATAAAGGATGACAATACATCCAGATGGCACAAGAACCTATAGAACATGCAACAACTGTCCTGGTGTGGAACTAACACCTACCCACATATTCCCATGCCCGCAGCCTTGCAGAAAATTGACATAGACCCAGAGCAGCTGCTTTACACACCCAAGATAGTGGACAATGCTGCTGCTGCTGTGATAGAGATGCATGGAGACATCTGAGGCTCTTTATTGGACACGACAAAAACAACAACGGCATTCCAGAGTAAAATAAATCATCAGAGATAGATAAATATTTTTCAAATGAATTAAAATAAATATAATCGATACTGAGAGAGAGTTGAATTTAATAAATTAGAAAATTATTATTTTCGAAATTTAAATAGCTGAAAGGATTCCAGCAAACCGCATCTAAAATATCAGGTTTTTTTTTTTTGCTACATGTTTAATTTGCATATACCTATTTTACATATATCAGATGGTATTTAAAAATCGTTAACCATTTCTTCCTACTTTTGGCGAAATGGTGTTTTATTAATTTATCATTTGATATTATTATGGTTCTTTCCTGGTATTCAAAATGGAAAAATACGTGTCGTTCAGTTATATTTTTCAATTTATCAAACAATTTGGCCGCTGAATCGCAGATTCTGGTAGAGAGCCATCTCTAGCGAATAAAGTTGTAACTAAAATCAATTTCGAATTTTTCATTATTTGCCATGAAAATCCCATTGCATCCTGAATACAATGGTGTTTACCGCATTTCTCTAGCGCAAATATTCGCGGAGTTATTAATTTTTAAATTTGTGCGGGACTTTTGGATCACCCTGTATATGTTATGATTATTTTGTTTTGTTGTTGAAAAAGATAGAGAATTGAAGGTGCAGTCGTGAAAAATAGGAAAGATAATTATTTACCCATCAAGTAGTTTTTATTTTGAATTACTTGAAAATAATTACACATTAATTATTTATCACAGTAATATAGAATTTATAAAATGAATCCTATATTCGTAAATTAAAAAATAGGTATGTCAACTATACATATTCACAACAATATTCAAAGTGTTATTGTTCTATCGTCAAAAATAAAAGAATAGTTAATGATGAAATAAAATAGATGTTTTTAAAAAATATAAAATATTTGCATTTTAGATTGCATAATATATATATCATGACGAACTGTTTATTTGTACATATTGTTAATATAATTCAAAATAAAAATAAAGATACTTTTCAAAAATATATAAAAAGATATTGTAAAAAGTGTTGATGATATTAAAATGGTGATAATGTAGCATTCTACCACTTTGAAGGCTAGAGGTTTTATAATGCTTACACTATAAGAATACTAGAGGTCTACACATGTAGTGCCATGATGGCATCAAACAAATGTGTAACCAATATGTAAATATATAAAGTCCATGTTTCAGGACTCACCCGGATCACTTAAAGTCCCAGTTCCCCCAGAGTTGAAGTAAAGTAGAGAGAAATTTCCTCCCAGAGAATTCCAGTATCTTCTCGGCCATGTTATCTGACGTCTTCATGGACATCACACAACTGTCGTAAGTAAACATTTATATTGGACACTTCTTATATGACATTTAAATTTGACAAATATCTCTATTACACAACGATATGTCAAAGCTGAACTTTTTTTATGCAGACTCTTTAATATAAAACTATTATAAAAGATATGACAAGTAACTATATATTGGGTATATAGTATAATTATTTGTATCTATGTTTTAACTATCCCCGTGTTTTATTCCATCGTTCAGATTATCTTTGTAATATAATATTTGTCGCCCATAATATTTATATGCCATTAAAGCCAGTCGTGGTATAAATATGAATGAAGAATTGAAGGACTAGATCACAATATCTACAAAACCCCCAAAGGGGGTCGGTGGAAGGATGGTCGAAACCAAGGGTCGGCAAACTACGGCTCGCGAGCCACATGCGGCTCTTTAGATGTGCGGCTCTTTATATAGTTCCATACGTAAATATTATTTATGCGAGTACTATTTATTGTTGGCAAGAAAAATATTGTGGCGATTTATAAACTTTGAAATTTTGCAAATTGTAATTTTTGACTTTTCCGATTCAAAAGTTTGCCGACCCCTGATCTATCGTTGATTTTTGAGGCTACGACCCGGCTTCGATTCTCGTATTAGGCACTTTTTTTTCTGATTTAAAAAATGCTCCAATGGCCTCCGATTCTTGCAAAAGTTAAACCCCACCAGCGAGTGCAAGTAACCAAACGGGGCTCTAGCACATTTGTAAGTGCAAAGTCGAACTGCTTTTCACATGTGTAGACATGTGGTAACTTAGAGTAAAAGCAGGAGCCTACTTCTACCCACCATGATTATCATGGCCTGTACCACGTGTACTAGGGAGAAGCATAAAAAAACAAACAATGTTTCTATATTATGTCTGGAGTATATGCTGTATATATATAGAGTGAACTAACTATTGATTGCAATGTAGTGAAAATCACTGAATTCTGCGTTTTTAAATTTAATCAAGCTCATAGAGCTATAATAACCACAATATCTCTAGTAAGATTAACCACTGATGAGCCAGGCCCTCTTAATATATCATCATTGCAGTAAGGATAGTGAAAAGGGTGTTTAATTTAATAAATTAAAAACTTTACTTAATCAATTTCATTTATATAAATGTCAACCTTGGGTTTGAATTATGTTTAACTGGCTTCTTTTCACTCAATAACTCATTATTTGGTATTACTTCTCCTCACATCGGGACAATTCCAATTCTTTGTAATGACTTCAACCGGATGTTAATGTACAATAAGTGAATGTTTAAACTCCTGAATTCTTCAATGTCTTCAAATTTGGATCCAGATCACCATTTTCTTGACTATCTCAGGACCTCTTGAATCGGAGACCTCTTCAGTTATGAGATATAATACTTATGCAAATATTTATTCGGGATCTTAAATTCGTCTTTATCCTTCATTATGCCTTCATGTTGTTGGGTTCATATTTTGAATAAAAGTATCAATTCAGAAGCGCTTCAAGAAATGTAGAATATATCAATCATGTATTGAATACCTTTTCTAGTTTTCTTTCGAGAGCATTTTTTTCTTTTTAATGAAATTTTAAACATTTTTATGTTCTATCGATATCTTTTTCATCTTTATTGTTTAAAGTGAGCGTGGCAACCCTTTATATAATTTTATTCCTAGAGTATTCTAGCTATAAATTTAACACACCTAACAGAGCAGTAAAACAGCTAAAGAAAATAAAAACAATATTCCCTGCGTGACATTGAAAATGGAACACCAATAAATAGTGGCCAGAAAGTGATGAAACTCGGCAGACAGAGAGAGACAGGGACGAACAATAAGTGATCTTTATTTCAAAATGATAGTCACAATACAGAGCGAGAACGGCGTCGGCTTAGTAGCAAGTAGGACCACCGCGGACGGTGATGCACGCAGCAACACGTCTAGGTAGAGAGTCAATCAGAGTACGGATGGCGTCCTGAGGGATGGCTCTCCATTCCCTCTCAACCATTTGCCACAGTTCGTCTTCTGAACGCGGCTGTGGCAAGACATGCAAACGGCGTCCAATGATGTCCCAGACGTGCTCGATTGGTGAGAGATCAGAAGAGTACGGTGGCCAGGAAAGCATCTGTACATCTTGCAGAGCTTGTTGGCTAATGCGAGCAGTGTGCGGTCGGGCGTTATCCTGCTGATAAAGGGCATTGGGTACCCCCTGAAGGTAGGGGAGTGTCACCGGTCGCAGCACATCATCAACGTATCGTTGGGGCCGTCATAGTGCCCTGAATACGAAGTAAAGGTGACCTGGAATCATACGCGATTGCGCCCCAAACCATGATTCCACGTTGTCGCACGGTGGGGCGTTCCACAATTGCTGCCGGGTTGGACCTTTCTCCACGTCGACGCCACACGCGTACACGGCGACTATCACTGGACAAGCAGAAACGCGACTCATCTGAGAATACGACCCTGTGCCATTCCGTCATCCACGTCGATCTAGCCCGGCACCATTCCAAACGTTGGCCCCTATTCGGTGGGGTCAATGGCAGTCTTCTTAGCGGACGGCATGAGTGCAAGCCATTAGCAACCAATCGACGGGAAATGGTTCTGGTCGAGATGGAATGATCTAGGGTGTCTTGCACATGTTGCAGGATGGCGGTACAAGTGGCTTGTGGGGCCGCCACTGCTTGTCGAAGGATACGCCGATCCACACGTGCTGACGTCACTCTGGTTGCACCGACATTCCTATAAATTGCCACATTTCCTTGTTCCAACCATCTTCTCCAAAGTCGGTGCACCGTGGACGCACCAAGGTGTGTATCAGCTGCGATTTGACGTATGGACCAACCTGCCCTTTACAGTCCGATCACCATGCCCCTCGTAAAAGCGTCTGTCTGCTTGAACTGCCTCCGTTTACGATGACCTGGCATTCTATGTTATTACACGTGTCTTTTGACACAAGAACAAAATTTCTACAATAATTTTCCTTGAAGAAATAACGACACGAATACTGTCCTTTCTGCAAGTTCCTTCCCTTATATCTTACTCCATATGCGCACGAGAGCTGCGCATTTTACATCATTTGCATAACTCGGTTAGGCGCGTCTACCTTGAAATTTGCATAATTTTCTGGCCACTATTTCTTGGTGTTCCATTTTTAATGTCACGCAGTGTAAAAATACACACGTAAATAGACCTCTATAGACAATAAACAAAACACACACCCCTCCCTTGTAAATATCAATAAAACATATATACATATTCCTGATACACAAAATGTTGATAAAAGAAAACACTTTCCTCGTTTTTAAATTTCATATTAAAATATATAAACACAGAGTATAATTTATCATGAGCGTCTTATCTGATGAAATACCATCTCTGTAAATTGAGAAATGTGACTTGAACTAAACGACCTTAAAATCTCGATTTTCTTTGAAAACCCACCATTGACTTCTGTTACATTGCAGGAAACCAAAATACAGATTTACTGTCCTGCGTGGAACATATTTTATACTAGCTCTATGACAAAAATTCTCTCTCTGAGGTGCAGGCAGTAGACTAAGAGCTGCCTTCTCTTTTTGACATCAAGGAACAGAATAACTGGGAATGATCAAAATCTCGGGTAATTTATTGCTACATATCTATATATACATATATATAATACCTATAGAATAGAAGGATTTAAAAGCGCGAATGTTTATTTTATACATAACAGCGCTTTCGCTGCGCAGCGCAACATTCGCGCTTTTAAATCCTTTTATGTTATATGTATAGAAGGCGCGTTATTGCTTTGTGTTAATTTTTATTCCTAACTGGCCTTGTCTTTATAGTTTGCTGAAGAGCTTTGCTCGAAGCAAATATTTGAATGTAATTCTACTGTCCTATAAGCTTATGCCCATAGTTTACTTGAAAACCATTTCTAAGATTCCATCCTTCAGTGTAGCATATAAAAGCAGAATGATCCAATACAGTATTAGAGCTCTGAGAAGCGGTCTGGTGGATTAAATTGGCGAAACCGCTGGGAGGGTTCATCACTGATGAGCCAAGCCCTCCCAATATATTTTTCCATCGCAGTAAGGACAGTAGAAGTTCGTTTTATGTATAAAAGAAACATTCGCGCTTTTAAATCCTTTTATTTTATTTGTTTAGATGGCGCGTTATTGCTTTGTGTTAATAAATAATACCGTTAAGAGAATTTCAAAATTTATTGAATTTGTTATTTAGTTTAAACATGTGAGTTTTTATATGTATAATAAATAAGTAGTTAGCATATAGTAGTACAAAGGAAAAAAAGTAATATATATATATATAGCATAATTTTAGAGCCCTGGCCGAATATTCCTCTTTCTGAATCTATCGTAAGTCTTAGCAAAGCCCAGATGACCTGCCAAGGGTGCGTCGTGCAGTTAGTTCAATATGTCAGCTCTCAGTTGTTTTGGAATGATCAGCAGTAGGGGAGGACCAATCGGGTCAAAATTTTTCTTATAAAGAATACCATTAACAATCTTGAAGTGGTTGTCCTTCGACGAAGGTTCTGGCATCTTATCAAGGATTTTCAAAATATAAGGGTCTTCCTTTTGTTCATCCATGATGTTTCTAAAGGTTATTAAAAACGGGAAATCATCTTCAGTTTCTTAAGCGTTGCTTCTTAAAGGATTCCTCGATAGATAATCCGCGTCCTTGTGCGTCTTTCAAGTTTTATAGGTAATTAAAATATCGTATTCCTGTAGGCGGAGAGCCCATCTGGCCAATCTGCCCGAAGGGTCCTACAGGTTTGTTAGCCAGCACAAGGAATGATGATCAGTCACAACCTTAAAGGGGCTTCCAAATAAATAAGGTCGGAACTTGCCAATTGCCCATACGACCGCTAAGCATTCTCTTTCGGTAGTTGAATAATTCTGCTCGGCTTTTAGTAAGGTGCGAGACGTGTAAGCGATGACCCTTTCTTTTCCATTTTGAATCTGCACTAAAATGGCTACTATTCCATACCCGCTATCGTTACTGTGAATTTCTGTTGCCGCGTTCTCATCAAAATGTCCGAGTACAGGTTTCGACGTGAGAGCTAGCTTCAGGCTTTCAAACGATGTTTCTTGTTTCTCTCCCCATTTAATTGTAGATTTCTTTGACAGAAGTTCATTAAGTGGCCGTGCAATATTGGAATAGTTTTTGATGAATCGTCGGTAGTATGATGATAATCCCAAGAAACTTCTTACTTTTTGAATGGTCGTCGGTGTAGGAAATTCAGTTATTGCTTTTTTTTTCATAATCAGGTCTAATGCCTTCTTGATCCACTTGATGCCCCAGGATTTTCATTTGGTCTGACCCAAATGAGCACTTTTTGGAGTTAAGTCGCAATCCTGTTTTTTAAGCATTCCAGTACTGTGCGCAAACGTGCGAGGTGCTTCGTGAAGGTATTAGAATATACAACGACATCGTCTGAGTAGCACAAACATGTTGTCCATCTGAGTCCTTTCAACAGACTATACTACATGGTACATCATTTGTTCGAATGTTCTCGGTGCGTTACAAAGCCCGAACGGCACTACGTTAAACTCAAATAAGCCATCTGGTGTGATAAATGCGGTCTTCTTCCTGTCTTCCTCGTCAATCTCGATCTGCTAGTAGCCCGATTTCAAGTCCATCGTCGAGTATAGTTTTGCTACTCTAAAACAGTCTAAAGCATTGTCAATTCTAGGTAAGGGGTACACATCTTTCTTGGTCATTTTGTTCAGGCCTCTGTAATAGACGCAAAATCTCCAGGAGCCGTCTATCTTCTTTACTAAGACGACTTGGGAGGCCCACGGGCTTTCTGATGGCTGAATGATATCTGCTTCTAACATCTTGTCGACTTCATTTTAAATGATCTTACGTTAGTCCGGGGACACTCTGAAGGGCATACGCCTGATCGGTGTACTACCGCCTATAATAATTCGATGTTCGGTGGCGCTTTGTGATTTTTCTTTGGTGACGACTGGGCTAAATATTTCTGCATAGTCTCATTAATTTCTGTCTTTCCTCGGCTGAACGTTCTGGTGCCACACAAGACTTGAGGTCGATTTCGGTACTGGTTTGGTCACAAGTTGGGGTTATCATGGGGTGTTAGGAATCTTCGATTGTACAAATTCTATGTTCAGAAAGATAAGCAACACGCATTCCAGAGGGAATCATGTTGGGTTGCCTGCTACAATTTGTGACCAAAGGTTCTGCTTTTCGATGCAGTATTGTAACGAGAGAATCTGAAATTAACATTTCTTTGTCCAGGAATAATTTCTTAGATACCTCGGCAATTGAAGTTTTGATTCCTGTGATTTCAGCTGTGGAAGCCGTAATCAATTTGCTTGTGTTTGATGGAATCATCTGGTCATCCTTGACAAAAAGGTGTCCTTTGAAATATGCCGACTCATTATTAGCTGTCTCCGAGAAAGATATTTGAGATTGGCCACAGTCAATAATAGCTTTAGATGCTTCTAAGAAGTTTTATCCTAAAATAACTTCATGGCTACAGCTAGGAAGCACCAGAAATTCGAATGGCTGCAGGAAATTATTAACCTCTAGTTTAATAGTACACATTCCAATGGAAGAAACAAATGGGTCATTGGCGACTTTTAACGTTATATCTGGCCCTTTAAACATCATGATGCTTAATTTTCGACGGAATGCGTCAGATATTACCGAGTTATAGGCTCCTGTGTCGACAAAGCTCTCACCTTGCGGCCATTGAGTATTACAAGAAGGTAATTGTAATCTAATTCGGCTTTTGTCGATGGAGGGTTTTCGTTTCTGGGGACATCATCACCTCCTTTGAGGGTCGCGCGACTTATTTTCATGTCCCATAGACCTAGGAGAGCGGCTGGAGCGCCTGATGGGCGACTGTGAATGGCACCTTTCAATCGCACTTCTTCTACGACCTGGGTATTGTGATGGACTTCTGGGATAATTGCGTCGTTTGTTAAAGAACGGTTGTTCTTATTCAACTTTAGGGCTAAGTTTGTATTCGGCGGGGTAAAGACTATTTTTATTGTAGTAAGTTAGAATATGATTGAAATATTGGCCTAGGCCATTAAAATTATTTACCTGGTACTGTCGGCAACGTTCCCTACAATATCGTACCACATGTCCGGGTCTATTGCAATAAAAACAGATTGGAATGTTATCGTGGGTACGGAAATTATCGGGTTTTATATTTACACGAGGTTTATACTCCCGTCCTTCTACACTTTGTCAAATTTTGTAGCTACCTGTTTGAACTTTTCGCCACTTGAGAATAGGAGCTATTGTATCCTCTGTTTTCTGGATTACCTCCTCTTCCATATTTTCTGTTGAAATGGGACAATTTCTTCCAGCGACAACTTTGTTAATTTCCTTTTCCACAACTCTCCGAATGAGAGCTTCAATATCTATATCGCTGTTCGCTGAGATCGGAGCAACATAAGCAAGTCTTTCAAACTGAGGACTTTTGATCCTTTTTTTAAACAATGCCTCAAGCCTGCGACAGTGTCTGCAAAACTCACCAACTGTGGCAATTTCTATAGGGAGAAGGGTTTGGTATAGCTTTACTGCAACTCCCTTCATGAGGTGTTTGACTTTTTCCGCTTCCTCTATAAAAGCACGTATGTTTCGTTAACAAAAAACAAACTTCTCTGTCTTTTTTGAAATTTAGAATATTGGGAGGACTTGGCTCATCAGGTGTGAACCCTCCCAGCGTTTTCGCCAATTTAATCTACCAGACCGCTTCCTTGATCTCTAATACTGTATTGGATCACTCTGCCAATATATGCTGAAATGAAGGGTGAAATCTTATAGATGATATTCAGGCAAACTATGGACATAAACCTTTAGGACAGCAGAATTACATATACATATTTGCTCTTCCGTAAACAATAAGTACAAGGCCAGTTAGGGCGAAATTAATGATAAAGAGATAGAGGGCTATCTATATATAATAAATTGAAGCAATAAAGCACGAATGTTCCTTTTAAACATTAAACAAACTTCTATATCTTCATTATTACCTTTTTAACCATATAAAAGGGAAAACATTTTACTATAATCTCTATAATGATCTTTTTGCCATTTACAAGGGCAAACATTATATTAAAAAGTCTGATAAAATCATGAGATTCAGAATATCTTCTAGGGTTTTATTTGTTTGAGTTTCGACTATTTCTACCCTTCAACAGGCATAAATATATATATATATATATATTGTTGAAGAACAGAATTTCTCGTAAAAGCTTGTATGAAAAATACCTACATGTGACTCTTCACCTAATGACTATGTTTTTATTTAAAGATATTCCGTGTGGTTTTTCAACTTATAATTCCGTTATGATCTTGATTATGATATTGCTAGCATCTACAAGGGCAAACATTTAGTTTTAATATTTCTATGTGATCTTGTCACTATCTACAAGGGTAAAGATTCTGTTATGATATTGTTAAGTTCTTGAATACTGGGCATCACTACCATAACAGCTGAAGATATTCCAACTATGTGCATGGCTCTACCCACTTCCCAAGTTTCTAGACTTACCTGGATCTTCCAACTATGTGCCTGGCTCTACCCGCTCCCCAAGTTGCTAGACTTGCCTGGATCTTCCAACTATGTGCATGGCTCTACCTGCTCCCCAAGTTGCTAAAATTGCCTGGATCTTCCAACTATGTGCATGGCTCTACCTGCACCCCAAGGTTTTTTTTAAATTGCCCGGATCTTCCAACTATGTGCATAACTCTACGCGCTTTTTACTTTATCTGTTTTTCTGCTGTTAGGTTTGTTAAGTTTATAGCTAGAGTATTCTAACAATAAATATATTCACAAGGTTGCCAAGCTCACTTTAAACAATAAGAAAAATATTTAACTATATTGAAAAATCAATAGAGAATATATATTTTAAAAATGTATTTGAAAAAAAAAGCATTTACTCCACCGAATGGAGCAAGGAATTTAGAAAAGGTGAACAACATATGATTGAAAAATGATTCTATAATTCTTTAAGCGCTTCTGAATTGATACTTTTATTCAAAATATTATAGCCCTCATAACTGAAGAGGTCTCAGATTCAAGAAGAACTGGGATAGACAAGAAAATGGTGATCTGGAATATAAGGAATGGATCCATATTTGAAGACATTGAAGAATTCAGGAGTTAATAAAATTCTCGTATTTGGCCACTAACACAACCTTTTGAAGCCATTACAAAGAACTGGAATCGCTTGGAATGGGAGGAGAATTTCAAATAGTGACCTATCGAAGTGATGTCAAGTTTTATAGCACATATTTTCTTATTTTTAAAATTGAACCTTTCCTACTATCTTTTGCAATGAAGACATATTGGGGAGACCTGGCCCCTCAGTGGTGAACCCTCCTAGAAATATTGTGGTTATTATTATAGCTGTATGGGCTTGATTGGAAAACGCTGAATTCAATGATTTCCTATAAAGCAATCATAAAAAGGTCACTCTATATATATACAGCATAGTCCATACATAAACGGAGGGACATGGCTAAATGTAAATTTTATTTCGATTGAATTTTCTAAGGGCTTCCCCAGACAACTCTCATAGCATTTCCCCATGTTTTTCTAGAAATTCACCTCAAGTAACTTCTTTTATAAACTTTTTTGTGGCAGTTTACTAATTGTAATCATCAAACTAAAGTAGTTAACTTTTATAACCTATATTTAGTTTCTATTTTTATTTAATATAAACCAGGGGGTCAGTAAATTTCTTCAAAAACTAGTAAAAACTGGTTCAAATATTGATGCAAAACCTGGTGCAAAAACTGGTTAAAAACTGGTACTCAAATTGGTTCAAAAACTGATGCAAAAATTAGTTCAAAAATTCGTGCAGAAATTAGTTTAAAAACTGATGTAAAAATTGTTTCAAAAACTGGTGCAAAAATTGGTTCTAAAACTGGTGAAGAAAATGCTTCAAAAATTGGTTCAGAAATTGGTGCAAAAATTATGTTGAAGAAGTATTGAATAATTTATTAAGTATATTTTGTAAATAGTTTTTACTATTTTTACTAATATTGGTGATGATAAATTTTAACAAAATGTTTATTGTTATTTAATATTATCAGAAGATAGAATACTCTGAAATATAAATTGTAACAACACAATGAGGGTAAGTGTCTTGTTTTATTTAAACAATATCTAAGGTTTTCTGGTATCACAAACCCTTCTACAGGAGTATGAAACGAAATGTATCCTAATCTTTAACTACTATTTATATCTTGTATATTATTTAACAACATAAAACAAACAGTAAATAAATGCTGAATAGTTTACTTGCATATTTCGAAGATATGTAAATAATATATTATAAGATACATATAAATATTTATTTAAGTTTTTATAAAAACTTTGCCTGTATGAATGTAGTTTTTTTAGTTAAATTTTTCAAGGGGATCCCCAAACAACTTTCGTAGGATTTCCATGTTTCTCTTTCTAGGGCTTTACATCCAGTAACTTCTTTCTATAAATATATATTGCTTATCCCTATTACACGTGGTACAGGCCATGATGTTCATGGTGGGTTGAAGTAGGCGACTGCTTTTTACTGTAAGTGCAACACACGTCTACATATGTGAAAAGCACATCGACTTTGTACTTACAAATGTGCCAGACCCCGTTTGTTTACTTGTACTAGCTCGTGGGGTCGGACTTTTGCAATAATTGGAGGCTATTGGAGGTTTTTTTTTTTAATCATAAAAAAAAATTACATAATGCGGGAAATTAACCCGGGTTGTAGCGGTCGAAAACCAACGGTTTTTACCATGCTTTCACCAACCCCCATTTCTATATATAAATTAATAGAATTAATAACATAGTTATCTCTAATTGAATAGTTAGCTTTAAAGCTCTAGTTGATTTCTATCTTTTAATTAATATTAGAATTTACCGGGGGTCAGTACATGCCTTCAAAAATTGATCCAAAACTGGTTCAAATGCTGCAACTATACTTACGTCGACTTACCAACAAACAAGAACTTCAACCAACCAACCATATCTGAAGGTAAATATTTACCAGAAGGTATTTTACATTTTAATATATTATATATTACTTTGAATTTATATTTTAACATTTTTACAGTTTAATGTACATATTGAAATTATTATAACAATAAATATTGATTATTTAAAATAAATATACATGTTACTGAATCTTTCAAGATTTTTACCGCCTACTATATATACAATTTAAAATTATTTACCTCATTTTATAATTGTATTTTATATTTAAATAAATTATAATAAAATAAAGGTTTTTATTATACATTACCCCCCACCCCTCTTCAACTCTCTCTCTCTCTATTTATACTTTAATTTACTATTTTTTATAAATTGATAGATGGTCTTTTAAAAATATATTAGCGTGTACTATAGCCGATTAATTTATATGAAGCGTAAAAATTATATTTGTGGTAGTTTAACTAATTGTAATCCTCAAACTAAAGTAGTTAACTTTTATAACCTATAGTTAATTTCTATTTTCAATTAATATAATACCGGGGGTCAGTAAATGCCTTCAAAAACTGGTGAAAAAATTGGTTCAAAAATGGTTTAAAAATTGATGCAGATAATTGGTTCAAAAACTGTTGGAAAAATGATGTTAAAGAAGTATTGAAAAATTTATTGAGTATATTGTGAAAATAGTTTTGACTATTTTTACTAATATTTGTGATGATAAGTTTTATCAATTTATTTATTTATTTATTATTATCAGAAGGTGTGTGTCGAATCCTCTGAAATATAAATTGTAACAACACACTGATGATAAGTTTCTTGTTTTATTTAAACGATCTCTCAAATTTTCAGGTATCACAAACCTTTCTACTACAGGAGTATACAACGAAATGTATCCTGATCTTTAACTACTATATTTGTCTTGTATATTATTTAACATCATTAAACAAACACTAAATAAATGCTGAATAGTTTACTTGCACATTTTAATTATATGTAAATAATATATTATAAGATAGATATGAATAGTAATTTCGGTTTATATTAAAACTTGCCTGTATGATTGTCTGTTATTTTAGTTAATTTTTTCAAGGGCATCCCCAGACGTCTATCATAGAATTTCCATGTTTCTCTTTCTAGAGCTTTACCTCTAGTAACTTCTTTATATATATTTATTTGCTTATTCCTAGTACACGTGGTATAGGCCATGTTAATCATGGTGTGTAGAAGTAGGCGACTGCTTTTATTGTAAGTGACCAAATGTCTACACATGTAAAAAGCAGTTCGACTTTGCACTTATAAATTTACCAGAACCCGTTTGGTTACTTGCACTCGCTCGTGTGGTTGGACCTTTGCAAGAATCGGGGGCCTTTGGAGTATTTATGATCAGAAAAAATTGCCCACTGCGAAAATTGAACCTGAGTTGTAGCATTCAAAAACCAACGCTTTAGACCATGCTTCCATCCACCCGCTCTTTCTATACATAAATTGATAGAATTACTATAATATTTATCTCTAACTAAAGTAGTTAGCTTTAAAGCTCTAGTTAGTTTCTATTTTAAAAATTAATATTAGAATTTACCGGGCCAGTAAATGCCTTCAAAAATTGATCCAAAACTGGTTCAACTGCTGCAACTATACTTACGCCGACTTAACTACAAACAAGAACTTCAACCAATTAACGACGTCTAAAGGTATATATTTACCAGAAGAGGTATTTGTTATGTTTGTTGAATTAACGACAAAGGCCAGTTTAAAGGTCATTCGGTGAAGAAGGAAACATAGTTTATTTACTTTTAAAATATACGAGTGGTCTCATGCTACCACTCGAGATAGGCTTTCTTTTCTCCTACCCTCGCGCATGCGCGGCGGCTACGTCACGTCCGGTGACGTCACGACATCACATCTTCCCCCTTTCCTGTAACACTTGGACCGTAGTCGCGAAGCGATGGGAGAACTATCAGGAGGTGGGGTAGACTCCTCCGGGATGACGTGGTCATCCAAATGTAGGGCAGGATGTATTTCCAGTTCATGCCGGGTGTCAGGATGGGTGTAGGTCCCGGCACACTTCTGGTACAGTCTCAGTCTGCGGGCATTCCACACTTTAACCCTCGGATAGCACAAATGTAAATGGTCGCAGTTTTTTGGTTATGGTAACGGGCCCCTCAACTTGGAACGTCCTTTCATGACAGGATCACCCGCTTGGACTTTTACCTGATCTCCAACTTGTAGTTTAGGACTACAGCTTTTACTTTCACTGTCGCTCTTGTCTTCCTGACGGCAAGCTTCCTCAGGTGGTTTTGTTTTAACTTCCTTATCCAACACGTGCACCAAAGTTCTCAAAGTTCTTCCATGGAGCACTGCTGAAGGTGTTTGCTTCGTAACAGTGTGCGGTGTAGATCTGTATTCTCTCAAGAACAGTTGTATCGTTCTTTTAACCTCTGTATGCTGTAGGTGTGCTGTCAAGACCGTTGACTTTAGAGTTTTATTGAAGTTTTCCACTTCTCCGTTGCAAGCTTGGTGGTAGTTAGCAGTCCGTATATGCTTAATGCCATTGCTCCCCAGGAAGTCTTCGAACTCCTCGGAGATAAAGGGTGTTTCATTGTCGGTGACAATCTCACGTGGAAATCCCTCTCTAGAGAAAACATCTTCCAAAAAGTTTATTATCACTTTAGAGGTAGTCTTGTTCGTGCAGAAGACTTCGGGCCATTTATATGTGTAGTCAATTAGAGTTATAGCAAACCTGAATACAATCTCGGTGTCAATGAAGGGTCCAACTTTATCCAGGCCAAGTTTAGTCCAGGGATTTGCTGGCCTTTCAACAGGAGCTATGGGGACTCGAATAGACTTTAGTCTCTTGTCGTGGTTCTTACATACCCAGCAATTGGTTACCTAGTCTTCCACGTCTTTATCCATCCCGGGCCACCAATAGCATTCTCTTAACCTTTGCTTAGTTCTGACCATTTCTTGATGAGCTTTATGAGCAAAGGATAGTAATTTATTTCGGAGAGATACTGGTACTCGAATTTTTCCTTTTTCATTCAAGATCAGGTCCTCCTGAACAGAAAGATCCTTTCTTAATCTGAAGTACTTATTTAATTGTGAAGATTCATTATTACTCTCTATGATTTCATCAGTTGCTCTTTTTAGGCAATCATTTCAGGGCACAGTGGTGAACATTCTCTCAGGAATTCTTCTTCACTGATAGCCAACATGTTTTGATTGAACGATGCAATTAGTTCAACTTCACCATCATAGTCCTCATGGGATGGTAGCGATGATCTGGAGAGATAATCAGGTAATACGTTATCTCTTCCTTTTTGTATTCGATGTTGTAATCAAAGTTCATGAGCCTTGCAGACCATCTTGCAATTCTCAGTCCTGCTCTATCGTTGCCTTTAGTTGTAAGCAATGTCGTTAGAGAGGATTGATCCGTTCTCAAAGTGAACTTCAGACCCTAGACCCATCTTCTAAACTTTTCACAAGCCCACAGAAAAGCGAGGGCTTCTTTTTCAACGATTGAGTATTTCCTCTCAGCATCAGAAAGTGTTCTTGAGGCACACGCCACAATGCGCTCCTCTCCCTTTTCTGACAGCTGTGAGACTACGCATCCTATGCCGCTATGAGATGCATCAGTTGTAATGACCGTAGGCAATTTTGGACAAAATAGGGCAAGTACTTGTCCCTTTTTAAGAGAGTCCTTTACTGTTTGCAAAGCTTTTGCATGTTCTCCTCTCCACTTAAACGGAACAATTTTCTTAAGCAACTTTTGTAGAGGTTCCATAATTGTACTTTTGTTAGGGATGTATTTCTGGAACCAGTTTATCATTCCTATTAAGGATCTAAGACCTGGCTTATTTTTGGGAGGAGGGGCATCTAAGAGAGGTTTCATCAACTCCTCATCCAGATGAACTCCATTATCATCAATTATGTTCCCTAAAAATTTTAAGGACTTCTGCCTGTAAATTGACTTTGCGTCATTTAACATAAGGTTGACTTCTCTAAGTCTAGACAGAACTTTATTTAACTTTTTATCATGGTCTTCCATACTGCTACCCCCAATTATTATATAATCGAGGTAACAAGTTACACTTTTAATGTCCATCAGAAGTTCACTTAAATATATTTGAAAAGCACCTGGTGCTGAGCTCAGGCCATAAGGCAACCTTTTAAACTGGTAAATCCCCATATGAGTAATAAAAGCAGTGAGGTAACTGCTATCAGGGTGAAGTCTTATCTGGTGGTATGCCTGGGATAGATCCAAGTTAGTAAAAACTTTACAACCGGGCAAGGATGATAGTATGTCCTTAATTAGCGGAATTGGGTAGGCATCCAATATCACAGCCTTGTTCGGTTCTCTTCGGTCAACGCAAAGCCTTATTGAGCCATCTTTCTTTTTGGAGACCACAATGGGTGAAATCCATTTAGATGTAACAATGGGTTCAATGATGTCCATTTTCACCAGGCGTTGAATTTCCTTGTGTACTTCATCTAAAAGGACTGTTGGCAGTCTCCTTAGTTTTTGTTGTACCGGAGGTACACTCGTATCAACAAAGATTTTGTACTCAATGTCCTTTGCGAAGGGTAAAGTTTCAAGAATCTTTCTACTTTCAGTGATTAGGTTGACTTTTCCGTTCTTCATGGAAAGCCCGAGTTTATTGAATAACTCCAATCCCAAAATAGGTGAGTCAGCTCTAACAACATGTAAGAGCGTATGTACAACAGTGTTACCATGCTTAATTTTAGCGGGAAGGTCACCAAGTACGTCAATAGCCTGCTGCGTATAGCTTTTTAGTGCTACCGAAGCTGGGTTTAATTTGTTTTTTTCAAAGTATTTGGTGTACAAACTCTCTGGCATCAATGACACTGAGGATCCTGTGTCAACTAGGAATTTTATAAGAACATTACTTGTTCCGCCATTAACATTCAAGTCCATTTCAAGCTTTGAAGGCTGATGAATTGGTTGGTTACATTGTGCCATTGTAATGTTCTTAACTGAAAACTTAGATAAACAATACTTTTTAAAATGCCCTACCTTCAGGCACTGGTGACACTTTACATCCTTAGCAGGACAATCAGGACTTGTAGCTTTATGCTTACCTCCACAGCGCAGACACTTGAAGTTTGTCGAGATCTTTTTGCGCTCCCGAAGATTAGGCTCAGTGCGGCGATCATTAGCAGCGATCTTATTTATCCCTTCGGGCGTATTATTGAACATCTTGTTGTCCTCCTGGGCCTTCTCGTACTGAGTAGCAAGTTGCACCACTTGATCCAGGTTTAAGTCCGTAGTCTCCACTAGAAGCCGATCACGTAGTTGCTTGATTTTGGTTCCGACAATGAACCGATCCCGAATCAATTCGTCTTCCATAGAATCAGTTTTATGATAAGCGCCATCTACAATATTTACAATTAGAAACCACTGAGCGCGTTAAATTGAGCCATTTTCTAAAGTTCCAAGTACTTGTATTTTTACTTCAATGAAACAAATAGTTGAAGGGCATGGCTCATCAGTGGTGAACTCTCCCAGCGATTTCGCCAGTTAAAGTATATTCCAATTGTTTTATTATTACATTAAGGGCGGTAGGGAATTGTTTTATACAAAAAAAAAAAGAAACAATTTCTATAAATAGTTCTCAATGTGCTTTATTCTATACAAATATATTGATGTGCTGTGTGTAAAGAGAAAAAATGATATTTAGATGTTAATAAATACAGATATCTAGATTACTGAGATAGGGTGTAATGGAATTTACTATACTTTGGAATGAGAGTCAAATAGCAACAGTCAGGCCAAGGGGAAAGCTCCAAAAGATACTGAGATCACGGCAAGAAGACGTACTTTACCTAGGTAGTAGTTCCTTTTCAGCAAAGGAGCTCGGACACACGCCACATTTAAGACACCCTACAAATTAAAATTCAATAATTCTGATTAAATATTTAGGTTATTTTAGTGTTTTATGAGGAATTTGACTTTGCACTATAACAACTAACATATAGTAGAAATATATTTTAAGAAAATATAATTTGTACGCATCATATGAACTCATAGACATGATCATCTATTTTTAAAAGACAATTTATCAAATTATAAAATATAAAAAATTAAAAGTAAAAGAATGAGTAAAAAGAGTAAAGTATAATAAAACCTCTTTATATTATTATAATTTATTTAAATGGAAATGTAAAAAACAAAAAATATAAAAAGGTCAGGTGTTGGTATTAAAACACAAAAGTCATATCCTGACCAGGCTAACATGAGCTTTTCTAGATGGCAGAGCGCCATCTAGTGGAGCAAAAATAAACTAAATATTTATTTAACTTGTTCCGTGATATTTGGCTAGCTAAATTTCTTGATATATCAATAAACGCGATCGTGGGTACTTTTCTTGATTTATCAAGAAATTGGGTTGGCCAAATATCAGGGAACAGGTTAAATAAACGTTTTGTTGATTTCTGTTCCACTGTATGGCGCTCTGCCATCTAAAAAAGCTCATGTGAACCTGGTCAGGATATGCCTTTTTTGTTTTTATATAAAAATATAATTATAAAATGAAATAATTATTTTCAAATTGTATATGTAGTGGGCGGTAAAGAATCTTTAAAAAACCAGTAACTTCATATTTATTTAAATAAACAATTTTTATTGTTATAATAACTTTAAAAAGTACATTAAAACTGTAAAAATGTTAAAATATAAATTCAAAGTAATATATAATCTAATAAAATATAAAATACTGTGATGTCGTGACGTCACCGGACTTGACGTAGCCGCCGCGCATGCGCGAGGGTAGGAGAAAAGAAAGCCTATCTCGAGTGGAAGCATGAGACCACGCGTATATTTTGAAAGTAAATAAACTATTATAAAACTATTTTAGAGGCGTAATATTCTTTTTAAAATAAAACAATTTCTACTGTCCTTACTGCGATGGAAAAATTAAAGGGAGGGCCTGGCTCATCAGTGGTGAACCCTCCCAGCGGTTTCGCCAGTTTTTAATCTACCATACCGCTGTTTTATTGCATTTTTGGAACTTCCTTTTATAGATGACTGTTGTAAGACTCTTGGAATGGGTATTTTAGAAGAACTATGGACATAAGCTTTTAGGACAGCAGAATTAAATATAATTATAAATATATAATACCCATTCCAAGAGTCTTACAACAGTCACCTATAAAAGGAAGTTCCAAAAATGCAATAAAAGAGCGGTATGGTAGATTAAACTGGCGAAACCGCTGGGAGGGTTCACCACTGATGAGCCAGGCCCTCCCTTTAATTTTTCCATCGCAGTAAGGACAGTAGAAATTGTTTTATTTTAAAAAGAATATTACGCCTCTAAAATAGTTTTATAATTTGATAACAGATGGCGCTCTAGTACATCGTAAATAAACTATGTTTCCTTCTTCACCGTATAACCTTTGAACTGGCCTTTGTCGTTAATTCAACAAACATAACAAAGTGGCGACGAGGATTCAAGGTAAAGTGATCAATTTTTTTATTAAATTGATTTTTTTTTTGGAATGTAAACAAATAATTCAAGATGGCTGCCGGTAAACTCATCCCGTTCCTGCAAGATGGCATCCAAAGCATTGACTTTGACGAATATGTTCGTTATTTCAACAACTACATGATTGCTGAGGATAAACTAAATGTGGAAGAAAACAGAAAAATTGCTATCTTCTTGAACAGTGTTGGAGCTGAAGCACAACGGCAATATTACACGTTGCCCAAGGCTAGTACTGTCACTTCCTTAAGTGAAGCTATTGATCTTCTAAGGCAGAGATATGTTGTTAAATCTCGCCCCTGGGTAATCAGGATGAAGTTTAATGATCGAAGGCAATTACAAGGCGAGACAATCGCTGACTACATATCGGCACATAACTTTATATAAAATTTTTATATTGTCTTTTCTATTCATTTTTAACTTTGGATTATTTGTATGGCAGATAAACAATATATTGGAGCTCTTCCTTTCTCATGTTGTTAAACTTTTCTGGATCTTCCAACTATGTGCATGGTTCTACCCGCTCCTCAAGTTGGTCAACTTGCCTGGATCTTCCAACTATGTGCATGGTACTACCCGCTACTCAAGTTGTTAGACTTGCCTGGATCTTCCAACTATGTGCATGGCTCTACCCCGCTCCCCAAGTTGCTAGACTTGCCTGGGTCTTTCTGAATATATAAATTACAATGTGAAAATAAAGAAGTTCATATTTCCGATGTGGCTTTGCCTATACATTTTAGTTCTAGTCAATTATATTTTATAGGGATGGTGTAGCAATGGTATAGATTGTCGATTTTCAACAGCCACAAGCTTGGATCGAATCCCGCTTTGGATTCCTTTTTCTGAAGAAGGAAATTCCTCAATGTCACACGATCCTTTCAAAGGTCCAACCCACCAGTGAGTGCAATCAACTAAACGGTACTATGGAAGGTTTCAAAGTTCAAAAGTCTGACTGCTTTCTACATGTGCAGACATATGGTGCACTTACAGTAAAAACGATCGCTAACTATCCTAATGATTATCAAGCCTGTACCACGTATACTACGAATATTTATTTTTTAAACATATATTTCAAATTACGGAGGATCTCCCATTAAGTGAAATAATTTTGTTGCATTATGAAATTATTTACTGATGTTTGTACGACTTATTGTTTACTATGAATTTTATTGACGTTTGGCAACAACCCTGCTCCAATGTTTTAAGGAAATAATATTTCGTCGTTCAATATTTTGGCCAAGACCAGCCCAACAGTACTTAACAACTCTCCAGCGACCACCAGCCTTCCCGGTTTTCGTAGATCAAAGAGCTGTTTTCGCAAGCCTTATACACAAATATTCATAAATGTTAAGGATAGAGATTTTGCCGGTTTTCTCCTTCTTTTCGTCCAAATATTGGCGTGTTGAACGTGAAGCATGGCCTGTTGATTCCAGCAAAAAATTGAAAAAATGATGTTTGGAAAAGCTTCCCCAAGAAACAGTCCTTCAGAAATTACTTATCAATTATAAATTATACAAACTTTTGCCTCAAAGTAGCTAACACGGAAACAAATACAACGATTAGCACAAAGGTTTATTGAACAAATAAAACAACTTCCCACTGTCTTTGCTGTGATTGAAAATTAAGAACGGAGCCTGGCTAAATAGTTATGAACCCTCGCTGCGGTTTCGCCAATCAATCTACCAAATTGATTTTAAGAGCTCTAATACTATTATATATCAAACGATTCTGTTTATATAGGCTATCATAGAGAAGATTTTACAGGATGTGTGCCATTTTAGATGGTGAGAATATAATAATCATGATTATAACAGAATGTTTGCTTTAATCTATATACAAGGTGCGTTCATTAATTTCCAGGACTGCTCTGTATCTTTGAAAATATAAAACAAATAAAAAAACTAATTTAATATTTTTCAAAATATGCCCCTCCTGCCTCAATACACCTGTTCCATCTTTTTTTTCCAATTATCGAAGCAGGAGATGAAATCACTTTTTGAGAGGTTCCTCAAGGTTGCCTTCGATTCAGCTTGTATCATATCAACGTTGTCAAATTTCCGTCCTTTCAAGTTCATTTTCAATTTAGGATAGAGGAAAAAGTCATTGGGGGCTAAGTCGGGGGAAAAAATGTGGATGAGGGATCTGTATGGTTGAATGCTTGGCCAAGAACTGCAAAACAACATGGGCTGTGTGCGGCCGCGCAATACCGACGTGAAGTATCCATTCATTGTTTTGCCATCTTTCAGGTCTTTTAAGGCGCACTGCGTCCCTTAAGCACCTCATTATCCCCCAAATAAACAGATAGTCCAGTCTCTGAAAATAATTCTTCTGTTAGATTTAATTAACTCCTTTATTTTGAGCTTGTTTTCCTCGCAACGAAATGATCTTGGACGCCCAGTAGGCTGCTCATCGTTTACCTTTTCCCGACCTTTTGGGAAGCGTGAAAATCATTCAAAAGTTCTTGAATGGGATAAAGCCGCATCGCCAAAAGCTTCTTTAATCAATTCATAAGTCTCAGTAGCACTTTTTCAATTTAAAACAAAACTTAATGCAGATTCTCTGCTCTTCGAAAATGGCCATTTTAAAATTAGAAATGCGAACCTTACAAGGAAGTTGTTTTGTTCTATTTTTAGATCGGCGCGTGCGCCACGAGACTCGTGCTTTCAGTCAGGTGTGGTCGAATGTCCAATATTCAACTCTGTAAAAAAATATTTTCTATAGCTTTTTTATTTATTTTATTTTTCAACCAGTCCTGGAAATTAATGAACGCACCTTGTATATATAAAATTGAATGTCTGTCTGTGTGTACTCTATAGATTCAAAAACCATACATCCAATCGCCGTGAAATTTTGGGATATTATTAGGTATATCCCCGGGAAGGTTTTTGAAAAATAATTTCGTGAATATCTTGAATATCCTTAAAGTTATTTGCAGATTTGTAGATTTAACTAAATGATGATTATATTTATCAATAGTAAGATTTTCTACCTATTAATTGCGCACAAGTAAAAGTTAGTTTTATCATTTATCTACAACATATATATTGGGACAATAGATAAAATGATGATTTTGTAATGTAGTAAATTAGGAATGACAAAATTCAGGATGACACGGCAATTTATTTGAGACAAGAATAATGATACAATTCCAAGGCAAGATACTATTCCTTTAACTTCCAATTACCGAGGGAACCAATTAATATTGATTTTATTCAACTTATCGAGTATTTTTCAAGGGACCGGGAAAAAATGTTCACTAGATAAAATGATTATTTTGTAATGTAGAAAATTAGGAAAGACAAAATTCAGGATGACACGGCAATTTATTTGAGACAAGAATAATGATACAATTCCAAGGCAAAATATTATTCCTTTAACTTCAAATACCGAGGGAACCAATTAATGTTGATTTTATCAACTTATCGAGTATTTTTCTAGGGACCGGGAAAAATATTCACTAAATAAAATGATGATTTTGTAATGTAGAAAATTAGGAAAGACAAAATTCAGGGTGACACGGCAATTTATTTGAGATAAGAATAATGATACAATTCCAAGGCAAGATACTATTCCTTCAACTTCCAATTACCGAGGGAACCAATTAATATTGATTTTATTCAACTTATCGAGTATTTCTGAAGGGACCGGGAAAAATGTTCACTTTATCGAGAGATTCGAAGTTACGAGTTTCAAATTATCAAAATATATCTATTATTTTTTATAAGTTTATAGAGAATTGTTTTAACAAATGTTCGTTAGACAAACCTTTACTCGGGTAAAACCCGGGCGAAGCCGGGTACATCCGCTAGTAAGATTATAAAAGAATGTTTGGTCTAATAAAATTATAATAAGATGTCTACCCTCTCCCAAGGATCGACGACACTTTAGACTGCTTACGCGGGGCTAGATTTTATTCTTTCATGAACCTCCAATCAGGGTACTGGAAAATCGACGTAGAAGAATCGGACTGTTTGAATACACCATTTATAACTCCAGATGGACGGTATGAGTTCAAAGTAATGCCATTCGTGTTATGCAATGCTCCGGCTACGTTCGAGAGGATTATGGAAAACCTGCTGAAAGGTTTTAAGTGGACGACCTGCCAATGTTATTTAGATGACATAATAGTTTTTTTCAGATAATTTTGAAGAACATCTACGACGCCTTAAAAATGTATTAAATTGTCTGTGAAGCAAGCTGGTCTATGCCTTAATGCAGAAAATTGTGAATTTGGGGCAAAAATTATCACTGTTCCTGGACATGAAGTAAGTGGAGATGGAATACGACCTGACCTTGAAAAGATCCGAGCAGTCCATGACTTCCCTGCACCCAAGTCATTAAAAGAAGTAAGAAGTTTCTTAGGAGTCTCTTCCTAATACCGCCGTTTCATAACTAATTATTCACACTCAGCCCAACCTTTAAATGAACTTTTGAAAAAAGACTCCAAATTTTGTTGGAGCCTAGAAGAACAACGTGCAGTGAGGGAAGGCTGGTATATACCCCGTTCTGTCACTGTCACCATCTGACCAGAGCTGACATTCTGGAACATCTAACGGTGGGAAAACGCGGCATGATACAAACTGATGTATCACCTGTTGGTAGTCTATCAATATCTCCGCCAGGATCACAACTACATTCACTATATAGATATTTTTCATCAATCATGCAATGAAAATATTTGGAAACGGATTTATAATTTTACATTTTCTAAATCATCATTTAGTTGCCTGGCTTGCTTTCTCGATATTCTCTAGCTGTAGATAGTTTGTTTGGGTTGATTTGTTAATAATTGTCGACTAGTCGCAGTGACGTCATCAATAAATACTTTCACACCTGCTGTTAGAGTTTATTTTATTATTTTTAATATTACTCTGTTTGTATTATATTTGACCAGGAGTGACTGGTCACGTGTGTGTAATTTATTGTATATATAGTGTGGTTGGAAAATAAAAGGTGTGTGTGAATATTATTTTGGTCGTGTTTTATTCTCTCTTTGGCTGAGGCGTTGGAATACCATTGGGGTGTCTTTTGGGTAGTTAGAATTATACAGTCCTCTAGAAACGGCCTTCTTTCTGTTAAGAAAAGAAACCTTAACATTTGGTCCCTCGAGCCGGATTCTAAAAGAGAATAGGCAAATCACTAAAGAAAAGGCCAAGAATTAGAGCCAAAGAAGTTAAGCCGAAGAAGTTAAAGCTAGAGAAGTTGGAGCCAAAGAGGTTGAGGCTAAATAAGATAAAGCCAAAGAAGATAAAGCTTCAGAAGGCAAAGTTGAATAAAATATCAAGATTAAACAAAGTAGCTTGTCGAAGTTTAGCGAATATATGTAAATTAGCCTTAATTTCAATTTGTTAAGTAAGAAATCAAGATAGAAAAAATAAGAAATTAAGAACGCGGCTCGATCATCGGTGACGACAAAAATATAAAAGAAATTGAGACTGAATTTGAAAAAGAATATCCTTCTCGGGACTCTATCTTGGTCGTGTTCAAATTGCTGGAGACTAATGTGGGCCGGCTAAGGAGCACGAATTCCCAAATTGAGGAGTTAATGCTGGACGATGAGAACACCACTGTGCAGGAATTGGAGAAAGAACAGGATTTGGTCGAGCAGTATGAAAGAAACTTTCTGCTAATAGAGAAGAAAGTAGCCGAATATCTCGATCCTAGGGAAATGACCAACAAGGCCAAGGGGATGTGGCTTCAATTAGGAGTAGCCCAGAGAGAGTATCCTGCAAACTGCCAAAGATCGCGTTAAAAGTTTTCGATGGCACCAGTCTCGAGTGGCTGGGATGGTGGTCGCAGTTTGAGGCCATTCATGAGAATCCAAGCCTGTCGGAAGTGGATAAATTCCATTACTTGATACAGGCTATGAAAGTTGGAACAAGAGCAGAAAGACTGGTCAAGAGCTACCCGTTGACGGAGGCTAACTACCCCAAGGTAATAGAGGCGCTCAAGGATCGCTTCGGCGACAAGGTGATCTTGACCGAGTTATGTGCGACAATTGTTGAAACTGGTCATAATAACGTAAGAAAACAGAATATATCTTGGAAAGTTTATATGACCAGGTTGAGTCACACATAAGGTCTTTGGATTCCCTGGGTGTGAATGTGCAGCAGAACTCTTCCTTTTGTATCCACTCGTGGAGTCCAGTTTGCCCGAGGAGTTGATTAGAGTCTGGCAGAGGAGTGACATGGCTGGCTATGCAGATGAAAAGGAATTAATCCCATCGGTGGACCAGAGACTAACATCTCTGCTGGCTTTTGTGCGAAAGAAGTTAAGGGTGAACAAGAATTGCCTACTTAAGGATGGATTTGGGGATTCATCACGTAAAAGAGACACCGGGCATTATGTAACGGGGTCGCATATGGCAAAAATAAGAGAAAATGACGTAAAGAGGGTTCCCTGGTGTATAATCTGCCAGGGGAACCATTGGATACAGTCTTGCCCAAATGGCGTTCAATGTCGGTCCCAGCGCGAGTGGAGCATTAAAGAAGGCGCACGAATGTTTTAAATGCTTACGCGTGGGACATATAGGAAAAACATGCAGGAGACTATAGATGTGCACAATGTCAAGGCGGCCATAACAGATTCCTGCATCGAACGAATACAATGTCTCAAGAAATCAGGATCCAAATAAACTGAAGATGACTAGCCCCAAGGATCCGCCTGCATCGATTGATAAACAAGAGGTGGAATATACCGGAATGCATGTCGGACGGCCATTCCTAGGGCACTTTTGGCCACCGCATTGATTCGGATTGTAAATCCCAATGGAAACGGGGTAGTGGTACGAGCATTGCTGGATCAGGGATCTCAGTCATCTTTTGTACAGAGAGATCTTCTGCAGCGTTTGAGTGTTCCAACACGCGGAGTAAATGCCCAGGTTTATGGAATAAATAATACTAAAGGAGAACTTGTTAAAGAACTGGCTTCGTTTACGTTGGAATCTTTGACAGAACCAGGATGGACCTTACCGATGACGGCATTAGTGGTGGGAAGTATGACAGGGTTGTTGCCAACTAGGGACCTATGTCTGGCTCTACCGTCCAGTTGGAAGGTCCTACCTCTGGCCGATCCCCATTTTGAGAAAAGTGGAAAAGTGGATGTCATCCTGGGTGCGGATGTCTATGGAAGATTACTACTCCCCGACCTTAAGCTTGTGACAGGACCCATATATGTGCCCAGAACACCAGATTGGGATGGTGATTTCTGGGGAATTGCCGAAAAAAGATCAGACGAGTCCTCATTTGGTGTATAGTACTCGTGTCAAATATGAGGACCACCATCCTGATGGGTTGCCACAGCGATTTTGGGAAATTAAAGAAATCCTTCAATGCCGACGGATTCAGAGGAAGATGAGTTCTGTGGGAATCTATATAAAAGTAGAAAGAATGCCCCCTGCAGGGTGGCTTATGGGCAGAGTGGTGTAGACACATCCTGGGAAGGACGGGCCTGGTGAGGGTTGTTTCGTGTGCGGACATCGATTGGAGTGCTCCGCAGACCCTTGGTGAGGCTGGTGCTGCTTCCGTTGGCCCCTCCGGAACTTGATGTGACCCATCAACTCGGGGAGGAATGTTAGAGTTTATTTTATTATTTTTAATATTACTCTGTTTGTATTATATTTGACCAGGAGTGACTGGTCACGTGTGTGTAATTTATTGTATATATAGTGTGGTTGGAAATAAAATGTGTGTGAATAGTATTTTGGTCGTGCCTTTATTCTCTCTTTGGCTGAGGCGTTTGGAATCGCCATTGGGGTGTCTTTTGGGTAGTTAGAAGTTATACAGTCCTCTAAGAAACGCCTTCTTTCTGTTAAGAAAAGGAAACCTTAACACCTGCAGATATACAAAGACGTGATTTATACGCTACAATATGTTTCAATAATATTTACATGGGGAGGTGTGTTTCGTTTTTTGTCAAAAGAGGCCTCTCTTTTTTTATTTACATGTATATTTTTGTTGATTTTTTCTTCAGATGTTCTGTTAGGTAGGTTATATTTATAGTTTGAATATTCTAGGAATAAATATATTTACAGGGTTGCCAAGCTCTCTCACTTTAAACAATGGCAAAAATATTCAAAGATTGAAAAATCAATACAAAATATAAATTTTTAAAATTTATTTGAAAAAAAAGTACCCCCTCCCCTGAATGGAGATCAAGAAATTTATAAAAGTAATTCAACCTATGATTGAAATAGATTCTACAGTCCTTTAAGCGCTTCTGAATTGATACTTTTATTAAAAATATGAAATCACCATCATGAAACCTTAATAAAGATAGAGACGAATTTAAGATTCCGAAGAAATATTTGCATAAGTATTAGTGCTCTCATAACTGAAAAAGTCTCCGATTCAAGAAGTCCTGAGATAGGCGAGAAAATAGGGATCTGAAATATAAGGATCTGGATACATATTTGAAGACATTGAAGAATTCAGGAGTTTAACACTTTCACTTATTTTCACATCAAGATCCTGTTTGAAGCCATTAGAAAGAATTTAAATTCTCCCGATGTGAAAAGAAGTTATTCGAAATAATGAGCTATTGAGTGAAGAGAGCCCAGTTGAGCATAATTCAAACCCATGGTAGACATCTTTATAAATTAAATTTATTTTGCATATTTTTTCTCTTTGAAATTAAAAACCCTTCTTTCTATCCGTACTGCATGAAGACATATCGATAGGCCCTGGCTCATCAGTGGTGAATTTTCCTATGGATATTATGGTGTTTACAGCTATATGGGCTTGGTTAAATTGGAAATCGCTGAATTCAATGATTACCTCTATAGACCCCTCAATAGATAGTTCACTCTATATAATCAGCCGAGACCTAATATAGAGACATTGTAGATATTTTGTTCTAGTCCTTCATTCATATTTACACCACGACTGGTTTTAAAGACATTTAAATATATGGACGACAAATATTTCATTGCCAAGATAATCTGAACGATGAAATAATACTTTGGAGAAGTTAAGACATGAATTCAAAATAGTTGTTTTTATCAAATAGTTACTTGTCATCATTTGATAATAGTGTTGTAGATTGAAGAGTCTTTCTCTCTCTCTCTTCTTCAAAATTCAGCTTTGATGTATCGTTGTGTATTAGATAAATTTGTCAAATTTAAATGTCATATAAAAAGTGTCCAATACTAATGTTTACTTACGACAGTTGGTGTCCAGGGTGACGTCAGATAACATGGCCGATAAGATACTGGAATCCTCTGGAAGAACCTTTCTCTCTACTTCACTTCAACTCTGGGGAAAATAACGGGATTCTGGGACTTTAAGTGACCCGGGTGAGTCCTGAAACATGGACCTGATATTTACATATTGGTTTAAAGCAATAATGTGCGATATATATATAGCAAATGGAAACATTATGACGCGAATGTTTCTTTTACACATCAATCCAATTGTGCTGTCCTTACTGCGATGGAAAAAATATTGGAAGGGCTTGGCACATCAGTCGTGAACCCTCTCAGCGGTTTCGCCTATTTAATCTACCAGCCCGCTTCTTTTTTTTTTTTTTAGATTCTCTAATACTGTTTTGGATCATTTTGCTTCTATATGCTACACTGAGGGTAGAATTTCAGAAATGGTATTTAAGGAAACTATGCACATAAGATTTTAGGACAGTAGATCATATATAATATTTGCATTAAGCAATGATCTTCGCAAGTAAAAAGTCGGCAGTAAAAAGCCAGTTAGGCATAATTAATATAATGCAATAACGCGCCATCTATATATAGCAATTGAAACATTAAGACGCGAATGTTTCTTTCGAACAAAATTAAAATTCTTACTGTTCATAATGCAATGATAAAATATAATCTCTCACCAATTTTTTTTTATTCGCAATAAGGACAGTACATTTTTGATTTATGTTTAAAAGAAACATCACGTCTTAATGTTTCAATTAGCTATAATAGCGTGATGTTTTGGAAGATCAAAAACTGAAAACCACTTGAAGAGATCGCCAACTTTAAGTCCTTCTTTCCAATAATTGTTCATTACGTTAAAGAAGTATTGAATAGTGTTAAGCATATCGTTTAATAGTCACGACTAAATTTTGCTAATATAGGTGTGATTATGATTTATAACGAAATTTTATGGTAATTTATTATTATATTGCATTAGATATTTTTCTTTAGAATACTTAAAATCATTTAAAAGGCTTATTAAATTTAAATACATTGCAGATAGAATAACTATGGAATAATTATTCAAATACTGAAAAATATATAATTAAAGAATAAGAGAGTGAGGCAAAATCTTTGAAAATGTATTTATTTTTATAAAACCCTTGGCTAGATGTAAATTTTCTTTTGGTTGCATTTTTCAAGGGAGTCCCAAGACAATTCTCGTAGAATTTCCTTAGTGTATTTATAGGGCTTTACCGCCACTAACCTCTTTTTATATAACTTTTTTGTGGTAGCTCACTAATTCTAATCCTCAAACTAAAGTAGTTAACTTTATAACCTATAGTTAGTTTATTTTTTACTTAATATAAACCCGGGGTCAGTAAATGCCATCAAAAATTGGTTCAAATTGGTTCAAAACTGGTTCAAAAAACTGGTTCAAAATTGGTTCAAAAATTGATGCAGAAATGGATTCAAAATTTGGTTCAAAAACAGGATATAGAATCAATGATACAGATTCATTACTTATGAAAAATTATTCAAATACTGGAAAAAATATAACATTTATATGTAAAACCCTTGAAAATGTAATTATTTTATAGAAACTTTGTTTGTATGAATGTGTGTTATTTTAGTTAATTTTTCAAATGCATCTCCAGACGTCTATCTTAAAATTTTCATGTTTCTCTTTCTAGGCCTTTATATCCAGTAAATCCTTTTATGTATATGTGATACACTGTATATAGGAATATGTAACCCCACCAAAATCTATGCAAAATGTATCGTCAAAAGGTTTAATAAAGGTTAAGCCTCGCGACAAGAGAAAAAGAACAATTAACAGGATTGCATCATCTAGGAAGTAAGGTCACTGCCATGGACCCATAAAACTTAAGTTCGAAGGCCTTCTTCTTCTTGGAGGATTGCAATCATGGCGACAATGGAGGTACTAAGCCAATCACATTTAAGCTCGACAAATCAACAACCAATCACCTTTAAGCATGACCAATTGATAGCGAATCATCAGAGAGCACGTGGAAGGATCTCCACCAATGAAAAGTCGTGAGTGTTAATGACGATGATCTCGGACAAGAAGTTAAAAACGAAGGTATGTGAGCGTGCTACGAGCTAGGTGTGCTCAACATAGGCTCCAACCAAGGTAGTGTACGCTCCATCATGTGAAAGGCAAATACCTCCAGTCAGTCTCATCATTCTTCCTTTCGCAAGGTCTTATTTTCTACCCCATCCAGTTGTGCTCGTTCTTCCCCTGTGAAAACTACCATTCGGCCATCAATCCAATCATATCCACCCAACCACACAATTCGCCAGGATTCGACATAGAGTCCACAGCAATCCCACAGTAAGTCAACACCCAAGTCGACACCACAACCACAAGTCGACAGTGAGTCGACAGGATTCGACAGTGAGTCGACAGGATAACCCCAATCCGACATATATATACATATATTTGCTTATCTCTTGTACACGTGGTACAGGCCATGATAATCATGGTGGCTAGAAGTAGACGACACGCTTTTACTGTAAGTGCACCACATGTCTACACATGTGAAAAGCATTTCGACTTTGCACTTACAAATATACCTTAGCCCCGTTTAGTTACTTGCACTCGCTCGTGGGGTTGGAGTTTTGCAATAATCGGGGGGCATTGGAGCATTTTTAATCAGAAAAAAATTGCCCAATTCAGGAATCGAATCCGGGTTGTAACGGTCGAAAACCAACGGTTTAGACCATGCTTCCACCGAAGTCCCTTTCTATATATAAATTGATTGAATTACTAATATAGTTATTTCTAGTTAAGGTAGTTAGCTTCAAAGCTCTAGTTAGATTCTATTTTTATTTAATATTTGAAATTACCGGGGGTCAGTAAATGCCCTCAAAAATTGGCTTGAAAATAGCTTCTTAAATACCTACTCCAACCTACTTAACAACAAGACTTCAACCAACCAACGTCGTCTAAAAATAATTATTTATCAGAAGGTATGTTTTGTTTTATTCGATTTTATATAGTATTTTAAATTTATATTTTGATATTTTTACAGTTTAGTGTATATTTTAAAGTTATTAAAACAATATATATTGTAAAACGAAATTTGAAAATTATCCCGCATGAGTTTCTTTTCAACGAAAAATCTAAATTTATTTTAAGAAGAAATAACAATTAGTTCTAACATCAGGAATGAGGTATGAAAGGATGAATTGTGAAGAGTAATGATAAACGGAAAAATAAAACGTGTTAAGTCGGATTTCGTACTTGTCGAAATACGTTGTATTGATAACTAATTGATAAACTAAACTCACCAAAAACTCGCCACGGCAAACACACAAACAAAAAAAAATACAATATACGATTAATATAAACACCTAAATGTTAACACACTTTCAAGTTTAGAAATTTATTTTGTACATCAAATCCTTCTATGTAAAGTCCAACCCCCATATTACAACATGGTACAGAGGGTAAATCTCAAAGTGGGTTAGCGAAAAGAAATTCTTAATACAACAATATTGTTGGGTCAATTTCTATAATGATGGAATGTACAAACGTCACTTCTACGATTTGAATAACATACACCTTATTCCGATACACTTTATGGGAATCTACATATATTTTAGACCATTAGAAACCTGTCCAAAATGCAAACACACCAAAGCATGATACACACAAACACAGATTCGATTCCCAATGAGATGGGTATAGATCAACACATGTGTGTTTTAAGTTTAGACGGTGTATATTTGCATACACAGTAAATTTAGGGGAATGAAATTGACTCGAATGTTAACATGAGTTATATGATGTTTGTATATGCGCATATGTAATTGTCTATTGATAGGATTTACCATGGAGGATACCATTGTATGTCTAGTCTGGTATAAAACAAAAAAAAATACAAATTGATAAAAGGAAATACATATGAAATTTTATTATAGCTAAAACTATCTATATTTTGAGACAAAGAGAAGATTATATGCAAGATAAAAGATATAATACTTTGTAAGCAGTTCTTTACTTCTAATCTCATTTTTTGCAAGCGGAACCTCTACTTTAAATTTTACTGATGTATAAAAACGATAATAACCAAAAAATATTTTTATTTGGAATACACTATGCATGGCGAGGATCGTGGTTTTATAAAAAAAATAGCTCAGCACGCCATGCTAAAAATTATAAAAAAATAGATAACAAAACTTGTTAAATACGATAAGAGACTTCTTAACTTAACTTACCATTATACTTTCTTTTACTCACCATCCTAGGCCCATCTCTCTGGACTCGATTCGCTCACTCTATACCCTTCGGCTCTTCGATTCCAACTGACAAAATTTCAAATCTCGCGTGCCTCAAAAAAATTTTATCTTCTTTTTACAGAGTAAAAAGAAAAGGTATTTATTTCTTAGAATATATTCGGAAAATAGAATTTAAAAAAAAATATTCTTTGGTATAAAATTAATTTTAAATTAATAATAAAAAATAATAAAAAATATCAGGTCGATTCCCTGAGATTTTAATTTAGTGTTTCTTCTTAAAAAATTTATTGTTATCTTTAAAAATACCTAATCTATCTGGAGTATATATTTAATTTATTTACTCTATGTATTTAAATTTCAATGTGTAATAAAAAAATTTAGACCTTTCATCTTGCATATAAAGGAAGGGATTGGTTATAATACATATTATTACATATGTACTCCTCAATCTGGACCTTACTGCAGCGGGCCTCGGGATACAAGCCCAGAGCTAGTCCAGGTCCTCCATCTGGACAGCAAACACTTCGACGATACACTGTACATATATGATGTAAAATGTTTACATCATTGTTAGGTACGTTTTGCAAAAAAAAAAAAAATGGCCCAACAATTCCTCCCCTGCCAGAGTAAAAAAAATGTGTTTTATTCCAATTCAGATCTGCTCATGACATATGATAAATATGATTTTGGGAATAAAATACATTTTTACGATACACCAGTATGAGCAATCACCGATACTCAGGCAAAGGGGAAACAAACAAACAGGCCAGGGTATCTAGAACAGGTTATCTTATGGTAGCATTAAAAGGAATCTTTACCCTACCATTTAGTGGGCAATATACTAAGCCCATTTTCACTGCCTGTATGCCGGGGATTTTGGTCTAGCTGTGAAGTGACTCCATACATTCCCTGCTGCAGTCCTTATAAGGGGGGGGGGGGGGGAATGGGGAAGTGGTATATGCCCAAGTTCTGTATAAACAGACATTTAGACCATTCCAGATAAAACATAGTTATATGGGCGCCAAGGAATTGTGAGTGTTAACGTAGATATGCACAATTCCTAAAACATATCTTGTAAGTTATTTATTAACTATAAGCAATAAGGTACATGGGGTAATGTTAGAATACGAATGACAAGGACATGATTATATATGGTTACATAAGGCTAAAAAAATTAAATGGTATATAAGATTAATAATAATAACAATATGATAAATAGCGAAGAGAATGATATATGCCAAAAGAAAAATGAATGAATATGATATATATAGAAAAGAAATGACGTTGGTATAGGAGATATCCAAGGACGAACAAAAAAAAATATGCTGTGGTTAAACTTCTCATTCAGTACTTTTGTCTGAAGATGGTAACGACGCTGTTACTGAAATATCACACACTATTTATTTATTTGGATTTGGTCCCATTACCTTGTGTTTATAAACTATAATCCAAATTGTGTCTTACCTATATATATACATAAAGATAATAAGGAAAATATATACATGGTGATGGTGTACTAATGAATAAATACTATATCAAAAGAATAAATATGCACTGAGGGTCATGGTAATTCACGAGTATTTTAAAGTATACATGCACTAATTAAAAGTTTGTTCTCACTAACTTGTCACTGGGAGTGTGTGTCTGGCGTGATCTCCGCCTCTCTCAACCATGATGGTAGTCAATAGAAAAAAAAAAAAGAAATCTTAGTAGTCAATGGTTCTCTACACCAGATTATTCCAAATTTAACCTATCTAGGGTGACAACCTTACTTCTCTATGTTTTTAGTTGATCACTGTTGCCAACCACTATTATCCCATTGTTCAACTTATATATAGAATGTGTACTTATATATTTAAACTAATAAAATATCTTTAATAAAATATATATTGTTATCCTCAAAGAGGATAAATGCTGGTGACTAACAACCTATGTCTTATTTCTACCTTATGATATATCTTCTCACACTTGACTTCTTAATATCTCTTCAGTAATTGACCTTTTGTTCTAAAAACTTACTGTTCTGGGCTACTTCTTAGCCCAAAAAAAATTGATATTCAATCTTCCCTTTAATTTCCTCCTTCTTCGAGTCCGATATATATTGGCCTGTTCTGGCCATCTGCTTTTAAGTTCATTTAGGTGTCCTACTAATTTAAATTTTATCTTATCATAGAATGAGTTACTCTCATAAAAAAAATTCTACTTACTATTTGGTATTTAGACTAGCACTCATTCTAACTAAACGTACAGCAGACAATAGTCTTTACTAGGTGATTACCTTTGCTAGCCTGGGGCGATAAAAAAAACACAAAGAATCTGGACAGTCCATCTGTCACTTTGTTATCTGGTACCTAAATTCGTAGACGGAATCGCCTCGTCTAATCGTAACTTGCCTCTTGTTCGCTCTCATTGTTAACTTTCATTAGAAACCCCCTTTGGACGTTGACTTAGAAACAAGGAATTATAGGGAATCCAAATTTACCCACCGCATGTCCCAAGTTTGTCCATAGAGGATTGGTTCCAAGCTGCGCAATATAGAAGAGCATCTAACGTGCCAATTTCTCCCAACCTCCCGTCTGAATCACCCTCATCCCAGCCACGCTTAAAGCGTCGAAAACTGCGATGTCAGATCGGTTACCCGAGGTTTGTCGCTATGCCCCTAGCTTTGCGACATTGGCAACTAAATTTCCCACCTAGCACAACGTACACCTGATACCTCTCCGTTCCCTCTCGTGAGGAGAAGATTTGTAGGCTTTTTGGTCTGACCGTGACCTCCCACAATCTCCTAGTCTGGGGGTCGAGATATGGTCATTACCTTCAACCCTTAGAATTCAAGTTGATTATAATGAAATAAAGTAATTACTTATTTATATATATATATACACAAATAAAAAAAAATATACTTATACTCCTTTAAAAGGAGGCCTAACAAAAAAGGAGCGGATATCTTCCTATTAATAGAGTTGTAAGTCCTGTGAGGCTGCCGATCCTAACAAATAAAGAAATCAAAATTGAAAATTGAACCTATTAAATTCCCTAACACTATTCTAATGAACCTTGGGCTCACAATATAATTATTCCTATCCTTGACACATTCACTAAGATTTCCCTTTCATTCAATTTCATTCGCATCTTGCACATAAACTAAAGCTAGAAACTACTATAAAAGCCAAAGCACTTCAATCGTCATGTTAACATTTACCTTAACAATTACTAATCTCCAGGACTAAATGTGAAATCAAATAAAATTAACATATTAAAACAAATTGGGGACTGATGCCCTAGTTTACTCAAAAGAAAATGCCTCATACAAACTCTATATATAATACTTATACTTGACAAATTAATAAAATTGATTGTCAACAATCAAATACTGAAATCTAACCTATCATTAAAATTGTGCATCTAACGGTTTGAAATTCTTCTTCTTGTCTTGACACTTGGTGACTAAACAAAATGAATCATCAAAACTAGCACTTAAATTGGAGCGAATTGAACATCAAGCATTTACCTCATTGCCATGTAGGATAAATCCCCAAGTGTTTGCCGACCTTACTTCCTGTTCAAGGTTATTGGCTTCTTCCTTTCTCTGCTCTTCAGCTAAACCCCCGATACTGGAATCATAGGACTTTTAATAACCAACCCGTTTTGGAGTTTAACAACAGATATCACTTGTTACCCTACTTATCAACTCTTAGATCACAACTGCCCTTCATACTCTCATTAGAAATTCTCCTTGGACTGCACTCTGGACACAAGGGATTATAGGGTGTCAATTTACCCAACGCATGTTCCAAGCCTGCCCATAGGGAATTGGTTACAAGCACAGCCGTTATCTAGTGCATCTAAGTTCCCTTACCTATATTTAAAGTTGAACCAGAGTTCATATATTATTTACCTCAACAAAATAAAAAAATAAAAGAGACTGTTGGACTCACTTCAATCTTAAATCACCTCTTGACATTAAAACAGAATGTAGCTTAAAAAAAACTGGAAACTCTTTAAAGGAAAAAAATTATGGATTCTCAAAAAGGAGATTACATATTTGTTATTTAATATAACCTAACATAATAATTAATATGGACTTATACAAATAAATTAGTGCATACAGTTACTGAACTTAGGACGAATCTGCCTATACAAACTCTCAGTGCATATTTTGTGCTATTTACAAACATCGGCCTCTAGGCTAAAAACAAATTATCTATTAAAACACTAAATGATGAAGAGTCAAAATATATCTATTAAGGCAATAGTATTATAATATAATATATTATTGTATAATATAAAGGCAATATCTCTTTTCGTCGCTTTCAACGCCTTTTCAACACCTTTCAACTCTTTTTCATCACCTTTCATCTCCTTTCATCTCTTTCAACACCTTTCAGCATTTTTCAACACTTTTCACCTCTTTCCATCTCTTTTCAACACCTTTCTACATCTTTTCATCACTTCTCACCTCCTTTCATCTCTTTCCATCCTTTTTCATTCTTTTTCATCAATCTTTACCTCTTTTCCATCTCCTTTCATTGCTTTCAACACCTTTCATCATTTCTTTCTGTCGGTTTCCACCTTTTTCATCTTTTTAATCTCTTTTCATCGCTTTCAACACCTTTCACCTCTTTACACCTCCTTTCATCTCTTTCCATCCTATTTCATTCCTTTTCATCAATCTTTACCTCTTTTCCATCACCTTTTTCTTTCTTTTTTATCACTCTTTACCTCTTTTCCATCGCTTTCTATCACCTTTTTCATCCTTTTCATCGCTTTCAACACCTTTCAACACTCCTCACCTTTTCAACACCTTTCAACACCCTTCAATACTTTTCAACACTTTTCAAAACCTTTTCATGCATTCCTCTTCCATCTCCTTCGGCACCTTTCAACACCTTTCAAAACCTTTTCATCCCTCTGGAGTCTCCTCGAAACCCGTCATCAGGAATGAATCCCGATGTTACGCTAGTCCACTTTGATATTTCAGGAGCCCTTTCTGGGAATCTACCCCTACCCTGTCACTTCTTATCAAAGCTAACGGCCTGCCCCCTTATTTGAAAGGAGGAAATTCCTCTTATTCTGTCTATGTTTTACCTTCCCCTTTTCAGGAGATAAGCTTGTCTCGACGGCCTTAGAATCTTGTCTAGGCTGGTCAGTAAACACTTCACTGTTGTCATTGGGAATTTACAAGTTAATCTTCTTTAGTACTGTCTCCCACTAAACGAGATAGGGCAACTTTATCATGGCAAAACAGAGATATATATATGTACAAAAGTCGGTTGTCTTACACAACTTAGCTGAACAATATTCCTTTCAAGAAATTATGCAAGCTTTTTACAGAATTGTAGGTTCTAGATGCTAACTATAACTTGGTATAATCTTATGAATATTGTACACAGGTTGAATCAGACTATGCAATTCCTCTCGTTCCTTAAAAAAAATTTTAACATTATTGACAACCCTTAACTCACAGAATAGTAGCTCATAGAACTAGGTCGCTTGTCTAAGACATATTCATGCGGGTGAATGAAGTCTTTCTTGCAGGTCATAAATGTTCATCTGGGAACAGTTGATCTAGATAAATCTATTGTCTTTATTGTCATGCATCTTTACGTTATGCAACAGGAGATGTCGCTCCAAAGGACCTTAACATCAGGGTTAAAACTCGTTGCTCCTTTCAGAATGAAGTGGTTGTCAAAACATTGACGTGGAAGGAATCGTATATTTGATCAGTGTATATTGCTGAACTTATACTATGTCGTCATTCTTATCGTCACCCAGATACTTTGGGGTGTTTCCTTTGGTCTCTTGGTTGTTACACGCGAATCCCGTCCGGTATTCAATAAGTACCATGGTGATCTTTGTCACGTCTAGGAGGCCATCCCTTATGCGACCAAATCAACTTTCTTCCGACTTATAATACCGTTCTCATCGCGGTAATTAAAATTAACTGAATCCAAGGAGGAATCTTGCTCTTGTATATCTTCGTTAATTTTATTAGTTCAACTGTCTTCTCTATTCCTTCTTAATACACTGGCCTGACACACTACACTTCCCCTAATCGGCAGCAAGTTCGATCAATCCCAATGAGAAGGCCACTCTAAGGCGTCAGCTCCTTGTTAAACTCATGCATGGTTCCAAAAAAAAACATATATTTCATAGTGGTATCTGCTCCCACTGATGTTAGTAACCAATATGGGATCTTTCTATTTTATTCATTCAATTGTTATTAGTCGGATCACTGTAAACCTTTCTCATCATTACTCCCAGACTCCCGCGCGAACATTGTCTTTGACGTGACTAATTCCTCAAAGTTCTGCTTTTTGAACACCCTGTTAGTTAGAGTTGTCTTAATTAATCACTGGAGTTATCTGCGATGAGTGGATTGAGTCTTCCTATCTAGATTTCCACTCTAACTCCAGGATCTAGACTGCTCAGATCCTTCACGAAAAAAAAAACTATGCCTAAAACACTATTGTCGTGGAAAGAAACCACACGTCTGATTCACGAGCATAATTAAAGCTTGCCTCTATAAATCAAGATAATTACAAGAAATCTGTAAATCCATATGATGAATCAACATCGTTGAAATATTTTGCCCGTCTTATCCAAGGGGAAGTAGGTTTTATTTTTAAAAATGCTCAAATTCACACCATTAGAATACCCATGACTTTTGTTATTATATATTCTCATACATAAACCATGACAAGGCAATCCTTTCCCGTTAGTATTGAAACAAATACTCAACTCGTCTTGTAGGATTTCTAGGGAATTCTCATTGAACGAATAACCACACCTGTGCCAAATTATAGCAAAAGAAAAGGCTAAATATATACGGGCTTAAATTCCATGGCATCTGATCAGCCCTTCTGCTGGCAATTATTTATTGTAATTAAATGCTAATAAGATGCCTTTATCTGTCCTTATCTAAGGAAAGGTGTTTCAGGAAAGGGGATAGAATAATTTGAAATTTCATCTAGGAAACTTAAAAAATAAATTGCACATTTATAACACTTCAAGGTGACCTCCTCATGCCAGTGTCTAAGATGAAAAATATGCTTGTGTATATGTGAAGGAAGTTAAGTTAAAATAATATATACTCATTAAACGCTAGTAAAATATATAAATAAATGAATACTGCTGTATCACTTAATGATTAGATTGGGCATGACTGTAGAAATATTTTGATAAAATATATATATTATATATATATATAATAAAAAATGAAAATATGCTTATCTTAGTAAACTAAAGCTCCTCGTGATAACAAGGGGTTTCAAGATAAACAACTGGATTACCAAGAAAAAAAATAAATTTAAAATTAATAGGCCCGTGAAAGGAAGTAGTAGAAAAGTTCCGAAATTATGCTTATCCTAGTAAAATAAATATCCTCGCGATAACAAAAATAAAAAAAAATACAAAAAATGAACAATTGGATTATCAAGAAAAAAATTATAAGTAATAGGTGCTTAAATATGTCAAGCGAAATCACTCAGACGAATAAAAATTTAAAAAATATATATATAAAATTATTATACTTTGGTATAATCTAAATTAAAAATTATATAACCTATACATTTTAAAAGAAATAGCAGAAAGGTTTAAAAGAGGATGAAATATTTTAAGAGTGAAACCCTCTCGCAGACGCGAGAGGCAGAGGGAGTAAACCCACCTTTTCGGTTCGGAAGCCAGGTACCGACTGATCCTATTGGCTCTCAGAGATTCCCGCCTAGAGTATTCACATGTGTTGTTTTTCTCAAGTCCATCTATTTTCATCCCCTTACAGATGTGGCCCCTTTCCCCCAGCGCGTCCCTAGGGGCTCTAAATTTGGATTTTTGTGGGAAGCTCTGAAGTGTGGGAAACACTGTTTTAAGCCTAACTTCATGTCCCAATATTTCAAGATCTATATAAAAAGGAAGAAAATATTTCTTTAACACGTGAAATTGGAATTAAAATAACGCACACACTAAAGCATTAAATATTTCTTTAACACGTGAAATTGGAATTAAAATAACGCACACACTAAAGCATTAAATATTTCTTTAGCATTATATATATTTTAAGTCAGGAATTTCAAGATCTATATAAAAAGGAAGAAAATATTTTTTTAACACGTGAAATTAGAATTAAAATAACGCACACACTAAAGCATTAAATATTTCTTTAACACGTGAAATTGGAATTAAAATAACGCACACACTAAAGCATTAAATATTTCTTTAACACGTGAAATTGAAAAATTAAAATAACACATAAACAGAAGCATTAAATATTTCTTTAACACGTGAAATTAAAATTAAAATAACGCACACACTAAAGCATTAAATATTTCTTTAACACGTGAAAATGGAATTAAAATAACGCACACACTAAAGCATTAAATATTTCTTTAACACGTGAAATAAAAAAATAAAATAACGCACATACTAAAGCATTATATATTTCTTTAACACGTGAAATTAAAAATTAGAATAACACATACACAGGAGCATTATATATATGTCAATTTTTAGGTAGAGACATAATTCTTAATCTTAGGGGCGTTGGCCTACTTCTTACAAAAATATTTTTATTTGTAATTTTCGGTAATTTCGGCGCCACGTTGGGCATCCAATGTTAAGTCGGAATTCGTACATGTCGAAATACGTTGTATCGATAACTAATTGATAAACTAAACTCACCAAAAACTCGCCACGGCAAAAACACAAACAAAAGAAACAGTATACGATTAATATAAACACCTAAATGTTAACACACTTTCAAGTTTAGAAATTTATTTTGTACATCAAATCCTTCTATGTAAAGTCCAACCCCCATATTACAACATGGTACAGAAGGTAAAACTCAAAGTGGGTTAGCGAAAATAAATTATTAATACAACAATATTGTTGGGTCAATTTCTATAATGATGGAATGTACAAACGTCACCTCTACGATTTGAATAACATACACCTTATTCCGATACACTTCATGGGAATCTACATATATGTTAGACCATTAGAAACCTGTCCAAAATGCAAACACACCAAAGCATGATACACACAAACACAGATTCGATTCCCAATGAGATGGGAATAGATCAACACATGTTTAAAGTTTAGACAGTATATATATGCATACACAGTAAATTTAGGGGAATGAAATTGACTCAAATTTTAACATGAGTTATATGATGTTTGTATATGAGCATATGTAATTGTCTATTGATAGGATTTACCATGGAGGATACCATTGTATGTCTAGTCTGGTATAAAAAAAAATACAAATTGATAAAAGGAAATACATATGAAATTTTATTATAGCTAAAACTATCTATATTTTGAGACAAATAGAAGATTATATGCAAAATAAAAGATCTAATACTTTGTAATCAGTTCTTTACTTCTAATCTCATTTTATGCAAGCGGAACCTTTACTTTAAATTTTACTGATGTATAAAAACGATAATAACCAAAATATTTTTTATTTGGAATACACTATGCATGGCGGGAATCGTGGTTTTATAAAAAATAGCTCAGCACACCATGCAAAAAATAAAAAAAATAGATAACAAAACTTGTTAAATACGATAAGAGACTTCTCCTATTTTTGTAATCAGGCCTTTTTGACCCGCACGAACAAATTTAAATAATATTGACTTACCATTATACTTTCTCTTACTCACCATCCTAGGCCCATCTCTCTCGACTCGATTCGCTCTCTTTATACACTTCGGCTCTTCGATTCGAACTGACAAAATTTCAAATCTCGCGTGACTCAAAAAAAGTTTATCTTCTTTTTTGTGTAAAAAGAAAAGGTATTTATTTCATAGAATATATTCGGAAAATAAAATTTAAAAAAAATATTCTTTGGAATAAAATTAATTTTAAATTAATAATAAAAAATAATAAACTATATCAGGTCGATTCCCTGAGATTTTAATTTAGTGTTTCTTCTTAAAAATTTTATTGATATCTTTAAAAATACCTAATCTATCTAGAGTATATATATATTTAATATATTTACTCTATGTATATATATATTTAAATTTCAATGTGGTAATAAAAAAATTTAGACCTTTCATCTTGCATATAAAGGAAGGGATGGTTATAATACATATTATTACATATGTACATCCTCCATCTGGACCTTACTGCAGCGGGCTTCGGGATACAAGCCCAGAGCTAGTCCAGGTCCTCCATCTGGACAGCAAACACTTCGACGAGACACTGTACATATAAGATGTAAAATGTTTACATCATTGTTGGGTACGTTTTGCAAAAAAAAATGGCCCAACACATGGACATGGCATCTGCCCGGTAAGCGGAACACTGTGGGTTCGTTTCCCATCCCTGGACACTTTTATTTTTCCGTTTATCATTACTCTTCACAATTCATCCTTCATACCTCATCCCTAAGGTTAGAAATAATCGTTATTTTTCCTTAAAATAAATTTTGATTTTTCGTTAAAAATTTGATTTTTCGTTGAAAAGAAACTCATGCGGGATAATTTTCAAATGTCGTTTTACAATCACAAACCATAATATATTGTATTATAAATTACTATATGTATTATTCACGAACGGAAAAATATTTCCAGGGTAGCCTAGTGGAAATGGCATCTGCCCGGTAAGCGGAACACTGTGGGTTTGATTCCCATCCCTGGACACTTTTATTTTTCCGTTTATCATTACTCTTCACAATTAATCCTTTCATACCTCATTCCTAAGGTTAGAAATCGTTATTTCTCCTTAAAATAAATTTTGATTTTTCGTTGAAAAGAAACTCATCCGGGATAATTTTCAAATGTCGTTTTACAATCACAAGCCGTATTATATTTTACAATATATATTTTTTATTTAAAATAAATGCCCAAATTACACTTTGATTTTCATGGTTTTTTATCGCCTACTATATATATACATTTAAAAATATTTACCTAATTTTATAATTATATATATATATATTTTTTAAAAAAGGGCATATCCTGACCAGGTACACATGAGATTTTCTAGATGGCAGAACGCCATATAGTGGAACAGAAATCAACTAAACATTGATATAACCTGTTTCTGATATTTGGCCAACCCAATTTCTTGGTAAATCAAGAAAAGTCAACCACGAACATGTTTCTTGATTTATCAAGAAATTGAGTTAGCCAAATATCACGGGACAATTTAAAAAACGTTCAGTTTATTTTTGCTCCACTAGATGGCGCTTTGCCATCTAGAAAAGTTCATGTGAGCCTGGTCAAGTTATGCCTTATATGTTTTTAATATAAACACCTAACCCTTTTCATATTTTAATTGTTTTTTCACATTTTTTAAATATAAATTATAATAATATAAACTAAGAAAAAGGCTTCTCCTTATCGTGCAAGTGAAAGTTGCTGATGGCTTGCGCCATCTATCGGAATAAATATCAACTATTCTCGTTGATTTCTAATTATTCCAGAATTGGCCAAATACCCATTCTTGATTAATCAAGAAAAGCTAACCACTTTTATTATACTTTGCCCCCTTTACCTCTGTCTTTATACATTTAATTTACTATATTTTATAATTTGATAGATTGATAAATATATTATCGTGTACTATAGCAGTTGAACTTATATTAAGCGTACAAATTATATTTCCTTAATTTCTACTATTTTTTAGTTGTTATATAGAAAAATTCGCAAGTTAAATGCACCATTAAAATATTAATTTAAAATAAAATAATTAATCATATTTATTGAATTTTAATTTGAGGGGTGTCTCAAATGTGGCGTGTGTTCGAGCTCCTCTGCTGAAAAGGAACTACTACCTAGGAGAAGAACGTCTGCCGTGATCTCAGTATCTCTTGGAGCTTTCCCCTTGGCCTGACTGTTGCTATTTGACGTTCATTCGAAGGTATGGTAGAGTCCATTACACCCTATCTCAGTATTCAAGATACCTGTATTTATTAACATTTAAAATACCATTTATTACACGACACATCTATATCTTTGTATATAGTAAAACACATTGAGAACTATTTATAGAAATTGATTCTTTTTTTGTATAAAACCAATTCCTTAGCGTTTTCGATGTAATTATAAAAACAATTGGAATATACTTTAACTAGCGAAATCGCTGGGAGAGTTCACCACTGATGAGCCAGGCCCTTCAACTATTTTTTTCATCGAAGTAAAAATACCAGTACTTGGAACTTTAGAAAATGGCTCAATTTAACGCGCTCAATGGTTTCTAATTGTAAATATTGTAGATGGCGCTTACCTTAAAACTGATTAACTCTGTATAAAGTTTGAATATTGGCTTTTCTGTTCATTTTTAACTTTGGATTATTAGTGTGTCAGATACACAAGATATTGGAGCTCTTTCTTTCTCAAGTTGTTAAACTTTTCTGGATCTTCCAACTATGCGCATGGCCCTACCCGCTCCTCAAGTTGGTCAACTTGCCTGGATCTTCCAACAATGTGCATGGCTCTTCCACTACTCAAGTTATTAAACTTGCCTGGATTTTCCAACAATGTGCATGGCCTTACCCGCTCCACAAGTTTCTAGACTTGCTTGAAGCTTCCAACTATGTGCATGGCACTACCGTTCCCCAAGTTGCTCTAGTTTCTGAAAATATAAATTACAATGTGAAAATAAAGAAGTACATATTTCCGATGTGGCTTTGCCTATACATTTTAATTCTAGTTCACTTATATTTTATGGGGATGGTGTAGCAGTGGTATAGATCGTCGATTTTCGACAGCCACAATCTTGGATCGAATCCCGCTTTGGACACCTTTTTTCTGAAGAAATAAATTCCTCAATGTCACACGATCCTTTCAAAGTTCCAACCCACCAGTGAGTGCAATCAACTAAACGGTGCTATGGTAGGTTTCAAAGTGCAAAAGTCTGACTACTTTCTACATGTGAAGACATATGCTGCACTTACAGTAAAATCAATCGCTAACTATCCTAATGATTATCAAGCCTGTGCCACGTATAATACGAATATTTTTTCTTTTAAACATATATTTCAAATTACGGAGGATGTCCCATTAAGTGAAATAATTTGTTGAATTATAAAAATCATTTACAAATGTTTGTACGATTTATTGTTTTCTATGGATTTTATTGACGTTTGGCAACAACCCTGCTTCAATGTTTTATGGAAATAAGATTTCGTCGTTCAATATTTTGGCCAAGACCAGCCCTACAGTACTTAACAACTTTCCAGCGACCACCAGCCTTCCCGGTTTTCGTAGATCAGAGCTGTTTTCGCAAGCCTCATACCCAAATATACATAAATGTTAAGTCTAGAGATTTTGCCGGTTTTCTCCTTCTTTTCGTCCAAATATTGGCGTGTTGAACGTGAAGTATGACTTGTTGATTCCAGCATAAATTTGAAAAATTGATGTTTTTATTTATTTATTTATTACAAAACACACGCTATATCCTATGTGGATATTTGCATGTAAATGTTTAAACTATTTTATTGTACATAGTTTTCAAATATATATATATATAAATTATTTATAGTTTTAGAGATAGAGTGAAGGTTATTCAAATTTACATATTAGAACAATAAATTAAACAAGAAACAAAGATTATTTACATACATATCATCAAAAGTCCAATATATATTTAGAATTACAACCACTAAACCAGTGGCACAAATATACTAATTAAAACTAGAAATTTCAATTCTTAATGTACTTCAAGTCCACGGCATTTGAGATAAAGTCTACAAAACTTGTTAAATTTTCTATTTTCTACTTTACTGGAAACCATTTGGCTTGAACTAGAACTGTTCATTTGACATTGTACTCTCAAATCAGAAACAAGTGGGCACCGGATTAAAATATGCTCAGGGTTGTTATCTTCTTGGTGACATAAGCAGATTGAAGAATCAATTCTGCCAATTCTATATAAATATGTGTTAAAGTCTCCATGCCCCGTAAAGAATTGTATATTATAAAAATTTGGCTGGATAAATTTGGGTAATCTTGAGTTTTCAAAAAATTCTCTGAAATTATCATTTGAATCTTCATAGTATTTTTGAATTATTTCATTTATAAAGTTAGATATTATCATTCTTTTGGCTGGATCATTTCTATTATAATCTATTTCAACTTTAAGGATGTTTGACAGAATAATATCTGTAATTTTAGGTATTCTTGCGAGAACATGTGTACAATTCGAAGATGTCGTATTATAAGCATGTATACAGTGTTTAAGAATTTTATACTGAATAGTAGTAGGTAGTGAATCTATTTTGTTTTTTGATCTCGTGTTTATGAATGGGTACCAGATTGTTGAACCATAAGTTATTGTGCTTCTAAAAAGGTCTTATATAATGTTAATAATCGCCCACTATCCAATTCCCACGATTTCTTTGTTAAACCAAGAAGATATCCACTAGCTCTAGTTGTTTTTGCAATAACTCTGTCGATGTGAGGCATACAATCCAATTTGTTCTTGTTTCGGTGATTCTTGAAAGTTAATCCTAGTATTTTTAGGTTTTCAACTAGTTTGACAAGACTATCATGCAGGGTAATTACATACTTTTTGCAGTTGAATAAATATAAAATCTTTGTTTTCTGTCTTGATATTTTAAGTTTGTTGTTTTCACACCACATATTTATATTCCCTATTGAATTTTCAATTGTAATCTTAAGAATTTTTACATCTGTATTCCAACAAATTTGGAAAAGCTTCCCCAAGAAACAGTCCTTCAGAAATTACTTATCAATTATAAATTATGCAAATTGTTGCCTCAAAGTAGCTAACACTGACAAAAATACAACTATTAGGACAAAGGTTTATTAAACAAATAAAACAACTTCCTACTGTCTTTACTGTGTGATTAAAAATTGAGGAAGGGGGCCTGGGTAAATAGTTATGAACCCTCGATGCGGTTTCGCCAATCAATCTACCAAACTGATTCTTAGAGCTCTAATACTATTATATATCAAACGATTCTGCTTATATAGGCTATCATAGAGAAGATTTTAACAGGATGTGTGGCATTTTAGATGGTGAAAAGATCATAATCAAGATTATAACAGAATGTTTGCTCTAATAAGATTATAACAGAATGGTTGGTGTCTAATAAAATTATAAAAAGATGTCTACCCTCTCCCAAGGATCGACGACACTTTAGACTGCTTACGCGGGGCTAGATTTTATTCTTCCATGGACCTCCAATCAGCGTACTGGAAAATCGACGTAGGAGAATCGGACTGTGAGAATACAGCATTTATAACTCCAGATGGACGGTATGAGATCAAAGTAATGCCATTCGGGTTATGCAATGCTCCGGCTACGTTCGAGAGAATTATGGAAAACCTGCTGAAAGGTCTTAAGTGGATGACCTGCCAATGTTATTTAGATGACATATTAGTTTTTCTGATAATTTTGAAGAACATCTACGACGCCTTAAAAATGTATTAAATTGTCTGTGTGAAGAAAGCTGGTCTGTGCCTTAATGCAAAAAATGTGAATTTGGGGCAAAGCCTATCACTGTTCTTGGACATGGAGTAAGTGGAGACGAAATACGACCTGACCCCAAATAGATCCGAGTAGTCTGTGACTTCCCTGCACCCAAGTCATTAAAATAAGTAAGACGTTTCTTAGGACTCTCTTCCTACTACCGCCGCTTCATAACTAATTATTCATATTTAGCCCAACCTTTAAATGAACTTTTAAAAAAAGACTCCGAATTTTGTTGGAGCCTAGAAGAACAAGTGCAGTGATGGAAGGCTGGTACATACCACGTCCTGTCACTGTCACCATCAGCATCATTTACAGGGTTACCAAGCTCACTTTGAACAATAAAAATGTTTAAAGGTTGAAAAATCAAAAGACAATATAAATTTTAAAAATTTATTGGAAAATAAAAAAGAAAAGTATACCTTTCCCCGAATGGAGCAAAATATTTAGAAAAGGTATTCAACTTATGATTGAAATAGATTCTACAGTTCTTTAAGCGCTTCTGAATTGATGCTTTTATTCAAAACATGAACCCAACAACATGAAGACATAATGAAGGATAAAGACAAATTTAAGATCCTGAAGTAATATTTTCATATGTATTATAGCTCTCATAACTGAAGAGGGTTCCGATTCAAGAAGTCCTGAGATGGTCAAGAAAATGGTGATCTGGATCCATATTTGAAGACATTGAAGAATTCTGGAGTTTAACACATTGACCTTTTTGTACATTAACATCCTGTTGAAGCCATTACAAGGAATTTGAATTGTCCCGATGTGAAGAGATGTAATTCTAAATAATGAGTTATTGAGGGAAGAGAGCCCAGTTGAGCCTAATTCAAACCCAAAGCTGACATCTATATAAATAAATTTAATTTTGCAAACTTTTTTATCTTTCAAATTAGAAACCCTTCTTACTATCCTTACTGCAATGAAGACATATTGTGAGGGCCTGGATCATCAATGGTGAATCTTACTAGAGATATTGTGGTTATTATAACTAATGGGCTTGGTTAAATTGGAAAACGCTGAATTCAAAGATCACCTCTACAGAGCCATCAATAGATAGTTCACTCTATATTATCAGCCAAGACCTAATATAGAGACTTTGTAGATATTCTGTTCTAGTCCTTCAATTCTTAATTCATATTTACACCACGACTGATGGCATTTAAATGTTATGGGCCACAAATATTCTATTACAAAGATAATCTGTACAATGAAATAATACTTTGGGGAAGTTAAAAGACATGATTTCAAAGATTAATTCTTTTTAACAAATAGTTACTTGTCATCTTTTGATAATAGTGTTGTGGATTAAAGAATCTTTCTCTTTATCTCTCTCTTCTTCAAAAGTTCAGCTTTGATGTATCGTTGTGTATTAGATAAATTTGTCAAATTTAAATGTCATATAAGAGAAGTGTACAATATAAATGTTTACTTACGACAGTTGGTGTCTAGGGTGACGTCAGATAACATGGCCGAGAAGATACTGGAATCCTCTGAAGAAACCTTTCTCTCTACTTTACTTCAACTCTGGGGGAAATAACGGGATTCTGGGACTTTAAGTGACCAGGGTGAGTCCTGAAACATGGACTTGATATTTACATATTGGTTTAAAGCAATAACGTGCGATATATATAGCAAATGGAAACATTATGACGCGAGTGTTTCTTTTACACATCAATCAAATTGTACTATCCTTACTGCGATGGAAAAAATATTGGAAGGGCTTGGCACATCAGTAGTGAACCCACTCAGCGGTTTCGCCTATTTAAACTACCAGCCCGCTTCCTTTTTTAGATCTCTAATACTGTTTTGGATCATTCTGCTTCTATATGCTACACTGAAGGGTAGAATTTCAGAAATGGCATTTAAGGAAACTATGGACATAAGCTTTTAGGACAGTAGATCATATATAATATTTGCATTGAGCAATGATCTTCGCAAATAATTAGTAAAAAGACAGTAAGGCATAATTAATATAAAGCAATAACGCGCCATCTATATATAGCAAATGAAACATTAAGACGCGAATGTTTCTTTCGAACAAAATTAAAATTCTACTCTTCATACTGTAATGTTAAAATTTAATCTCTCCCATTTTTTTTATTCAAGGTAAGGACAGTACATATTTGATTTATGTTTGAAAGAAACATTCACGTCTTAATGTTTCAATTAGCTATAATAGCGTGATGTTTTGGAAGATCAAACTGGAAAACCACTTGAAGAGATCGCCAACTTCAGGTCCTTCCTTTCCAATCATTGTTCATTACGTTAAAGAAGTATTGAATATTGTTAAAGCATATCGTTAAATAGTCACGACTATTTTTTCTAATATACGTGTGATAATGATTTATAACGAAATTTTTTGGTAATTTATTATTATATTGCATTATATATTTTATTTAGAATACTTAAAATCATTTAAAAGGCTTATTAAATTTAAATACATTGCAGATAGAATAACTAGGTAATATTTATTCAAATACTAAAAAAATAAATAAAAAACAATGAGAGAGAGAGGCAAAATCTTTGAAAATGTATTTATTTTTATAAAATCCTTGGCCAGATGTATATTTTATTCTGGTTGAATTTTTCAAGGGAGTCCCAAGACAATTCTCGTAGCATTTCCTTGTGTATTTTTATGGCTTTACCGCCACTAACTTCTTTTTATAAGCTTTTTTGTGGTAGCTCACTAATTCTAATCCTCACACTAAAGTAGTTAACTTTCATAACCTATAGTTAGTTTCTATTTTGACTTAATATAAACCCGGGGTCAGTAAATGCCATCAAAATTGGTTCAAAACTGGTTCAAAAACTGGTTCAAAATTGGCTCAAAAATTGATTCAAAAACTGGATATAGAATCAATGCAAAAACTGGTTCAAAAACTGGTGCAAAAACTGGTTCAACAAGCGGTGCGAAAATTATGTTAAAGAAGAATTAAATAATTCATTAGAAATATATTGTGTAAATAGTTTTGAATATTTTAACTGATATTGGTGATGATAAATTTTAATAAAATATTTATGTCAATTTATTATTATTAGAAGATAGAATCCTCTGAAATATAAATTGTAACAACACACTGAGGATACGTTTCTTGTTTTATTTAAACCATCTCTCAAATTTTCAGGTATTATAAACCTTTCTACAGGAGTATATAACCAAATGAATCCTAATATTTAACTACTGATTATATCTTGTATATTATATTACATTATAAAACAAACACTAAATAAATTCTAAATAGTATCCTTGCACATTTTAAAGATATGTAAATAATACACAATATATTAGTTAAATATTAGGATACATTACTTTATATTCTCCTGTAGAAGGGTCTGTAATACCTGAAAACTTGAGAGATCGTTAAAAAAAAAAAAAACTTCAGAGGCAGTGTGTTGTTACAATTTATTAGTTTAAGCATTAGAAATTTTCTTTAGATTACTCAAACTTATTTGGGAGGCTTGTTAAAATTAAATATATATTACATATTCATTAACAATGAAAAATTATTTAAATACTGAAAATAAATATAATATAATATTTAGAGGCAAAATCCTTAAAAATGTAATTATTTTTATAAAACCTTTGTCTGTATGATTGTCTATTATTTTAGTTAATTTTTATCAAGGGCATCTCCAGACATCTATCGTAGAATTTCCATGTTTCTCTTTCTAGGGCTTTATCTCTAGTAACTTCTTTCTATATATATATATGTAATATTGTTGCAAATGTGATCCTGCCGACGTATGGATAAGCTGGCAGTCGTGTACGTGAGGCGAGTGTTGATGTTCTTCCCACACGCGGACAACAAGAAGCAGAGGCAGGGCTAGATGTTAGCACCGAGAGTCATCGGGGACAGCCCACGGGACAGAGGTAGAGGCCATGACACAAACTTGGATGCTTATCACCGAGACATGGAGAGAGAGTGAAGCGACCTGCCGAGAACACACCCTAGAACCATCTGCTGCTGACCCCCTGCCAAAACCTGTCCTGTTTTGAGGGGTCGTTTATAAGAATGTCCCTCGGGACCCCACATGGGCTGGGCGTTGCCTTTTTTCCTCCCCTCTGTCCCTGCCACCAGCTGACCGCTCTCTCTTGGGATCTTTATTTTGACGTCAACATTTTTAGTTTTACATACAAATAGGGGGTTTAAATACAAATAGTTTATATACAAAATATGGGGTGGTAGTAAATAGAAATAGTGTACATTTCAATAGAAGGAAAGGATATTTTAAGGTATCGGCTTTAACTAATTGGAAGATATGTGACATATACTAAAAGTGTCATACAGTTTAAAATATACTATATATATTGCTTATCCCTGGTAAACGTGGTACAGGCCATGATAATTATGGTGGATGGAAGTAGGCGACTGCTTTTACTGTAAGTGCAACACATGTCTACACATGTGAAAAGCAATTCGACTTTGCACTTACAAATGTGTCAGAGCCTCGTTTGGTTACTTGCACTAGCTCGTGGGGTTGGACTTTTGCAATAATCGGGGGACATTAGGTCTTTTTTTTTTATCAGAAAAAAATTGCCTAATGCGGGAATCGAATTCTGGTTATAGCGGTCGGAAACCAACAGTTTAGACCATCCTTCCACCGACCTCCTTTCTATATATAAATTGATAGAATTACTAACATAGTTATCTCTAAATAAAGTAGTTAGCTTTACAGCTCTAGTTAGTTTCTATTTTTTATTTAATATAAGAAATTACCCGGGTCAGTAAATGCCTTCAAAATTGACTTGAAAATCGCTTCTTAAATGCTTACTCCAACCTACCTAACAACAAGACTTCAACCAACCAACGACGTCTGAAGGTAAATATTTATCAGAAGGTATTTTACGTTTCATCAGAATATTATTATATTGAATTTATATTTTAACATTTTTACAGTTTATTGTACTTTTTAAAGTTATAAAAACAATATATATTGTTTATTTAAAATAAATGTCCAAGTTACACTTTGATTTTCATGATTTTTTATCGCCTACTATGTATATAATTTTAAAATATTTACCTCAATTTATAATCATGTTTTTATTTAAAAACAAAAAGGCATATCCTGACCAGGTTCACATGAGCTTTTCTAAATGGCAGAGCGCCATATAGTGGAACAGAAATCAACTAAACATTGATATAACCTGTTTCTGATATTTGGCCAACCCAATTCTTGATTTAGCCAAATATCACGGAACAATTTAAATAAACGTTTAGTTTATTTTTTCTCTACGAATGGCGCTCTGCCATCTAGAAAATCTCATGTGAGCCTGGTCAGGATATGCATTTTTGTTTATACCTGTTACTTTATATATTTTTATTGTTTTTTCACATTTTTATTTAAAAAATTATAATAATATAATATTTTTGTTATACTTTACCTTTAATTCTCTCTTTATACATTTAATTTACTATATTTTATAATTTGATAGATTGTCTTTTGAAAATATATTATCATGTATGATATATAGTCTATGAGTTCATATGATGAACTCATGTTGAAATTGTATGAAAATATATATTTTTTGAATATATATTACTATATGTTGGCTGTTATAACGGCAAGTTAAATTCCTCATAAAATAGTAATTTAACCTAAAATAATTAATCATAATTATTGAATTTTAATATAAGGGGTGTCTCAAATGTGGCGTGTGTCTGAGCTCCTTTGTTGAAAAATAACTACTACCTAGGAGAAGTACGTCTGCTTGTCGTGATCTCAGTATCTTTTGGAGCCTTCCCCCTGGCCTGGCTGTTGCTATTTGACTTTCATTCTGAGGTATATAAGATTCCTTTACACCCTATCTCAGTATTCTAGATACCTGTATTTATTAACATTTATATTATCATTTATTCTCGTTACACATGACACATCTATATCTTTGTATAGAGTAAACCACATTGAGAACTATTTATAGAATTTGTTTCTTTTTTGTATAAAAACAATTCCCTATTGCCCCTAATCAATTTTTTACTGTCTGTATAAATCTTCTCAATGTGTAATTTTCTTACAACATAAACCTTAGATTATTAAACCATTGGATCAGTATACATGAGGGCAACCATTTCGTTCAATTACATTACTTTATTTTTCATATAACCTTTTTGTAAACAGAAAAGGTGATGATGATAAATTCAATGAATATTTACACAATCATAGAAAAATTACATTAAACCTTTATACAAACATAAATATTCTAACTAAATTAAACATTCTCCCGCCACCAACTTGATGAGTGAACATCAAAAAACATTATATAGGTAACAAACATAATTTTACAATAGGTCTTCTGTAAGTCCCATTAGCAGTCTTGACTTATACCACTCTGATTCTAGCGTCATCTCCTGGAAACACCTTTGTAATTCTTCCAATCTTCCATGCTAGTGGAGGTTGTTGTTCATTCTTTAACAACACCAGGGATCCTTCCTTAATGTTGGGTTGGGGCTTGCGCCATTTGGATCTTTGTTGAGTAGTGACACATATTCTTGGGACCATCTTGTCCAAAAATGATTCATAGATTTTTGAATTAATTGCCATCTATTTGGCAAACTCATTGCTATGATGTCATCTTCATCGGGAAGCGCTGTTAAAGAACCACCTATTAAGAAGTGACCAGAAGTCAATGCCTGTAGATCTTCAGGGTCCTCAGAAAGAGGACAAAGAGGTCGCGAATTCAGGCAAGCTTCAATTTGTGCTAACAATGTTGTTAGTTCTTCAAAATTTAGCAAGGCACTGCCCATTGTTCTTCCAAGATGATATTTCATGGACTTAACTCCGGCTTCCCAAAGTCCACCAAAATGTGGAGCTGATGGTGGAATAAATTTCCACTGAATTCCCTCTGAATTAGTAAGAACTTTATTGGCATTGTGACATAGTTTCCCAATAATCTTATGCGCACCAACAAAATTAGTGGCGCTGTCACTATGAATTGTTGCTGGTTTACCTCTTCAAGCAATGAACCTTCTTATTGTGGATATGAGAGCATCTGTGGTCAGACAACTGATTAATTCTAGAAGAATGACCCGAGTGCTGAAACATATGAACAAGGCAACGTAAGAATTCATGGTTGAAGTTGTGCGTCCCATGTTCCGTTCAATCAGAAAAGGTCCTGCAAAATCTATTCTAGTTACCAAAAACGGCCTTGATCTGTTGATCCGTGCAAAAGGTAGATTTCCCATTAATTGAAAAGGAGCTTCTTTTTTTTACGAAATCTAGCGCATTTCATGCATGTTTTTAAAATTTTCCGTACAACATTTCTTCCAGAAGGTATCCAGAATATATTTCTTATTGCTTCAAGCGTAGCTTGAGTTGATGAATGAAGATTATGGACATGAACATTGTTTACAATGAGAGTGGTAAGATGATGTGATCTTGGAAGTAAAACTTGATTAATCCGATCACCATAAACATTTACATTTCTTAATCGTCCGCCAACTCTAATGATTCCCCTTGAATCTAAAGACGGACATAGATTGTATATTCTACTCTTATTCGGGATTGGCTTGTTGCTTAACAGGCAATGCTTTTCTTTGGAAAATTCAATAGATTGAACACACTTAGCAACTGTCAACAGGGCATCATTCAACTCTCTTAATGTTAAAGGCTCCCTGTTCCTTGAATGTGAAGGCATTCGACTGCTGTTGACAAATCTTAAGCACCAAGCTATGATACATTTCAGTTTGGTTAATGATGAGCAGTTTATCACAATGGATGGAATTTCACACTCAATTGTACCAAAATACGTCTCGATTTTTTCTTCTTCTTTAAATTCTTCCTTGGAGCTATTAATGAATTTCTTAATTTCAAGGGCAGGTTCAATTAGCCATGGTGGCCCATTCCACCATAATGGATGTTCTACTAAGTCGGATGGAAATATTCCTCGTGATGCACAGTCTGCTGGATTCTGCCTTCCATCAACATGGCACCAAACCCCGGAGACAAGCCGGTGTATCTCAGCAACTCGATTTGCCACAAATGTCTTCCATCGGCACGGCTCGGAATTGATCCAGCATAAGGCTATAGTAGAATCAGACCATAAATAAATTTCATTGATAGTAAGTTGAAGGTTATCATATACTGTTTTCACTAATCTTGCCAAAAGTAGAGCAGAACATAATTCTAACTTTGGAAGTGAAACCACCTTCATAGGTGCGACTCTTGTTTTTGCCACTAAGAGAAATGTCTTAGCGCTTGTGTTTGAGAGGATCACCTTTAGATACAGAGATGCAGCATATGCCTTCTGTGATGCATCACAAAATCCATGAAATTCTACCTTCATAAAATCACCTGGTGCCACGCATCTTGGGATCTGAATGTGCTCTAGCAATGGAAGATCCTGGTTTATCATAGTCAGCTTCCTTGTTAGTTCCTCTGGAATTGGGTCATCCCATTCCAAACCAGTCTTCCAAAGTTCTTGCAAAATCAGTTTAATAGTGGTCGTAAATGGTGAGATCCAACCCAGTGGATCAAATATTTTAGCAACCTGTGATAGCATTCCTCGCTTTGTCATAGAGTTCAGTGGCAGAGCTATTCCCTTAAATGTGAAACCATCAGTTCTTGGTTGCCATTGAAGGCCTAAAACGTTGACAAATTCCTTGGGGATTCCTCAAACCCAATATTTGTGTTGGTGGATCTTAAATGATTTGGTAAAAGTGACAGAACATCAGGAACATTGGAGGTCCACTTACGAAGTTCGAAGCCTTCTGCACTTAGTAAACCATAGAGTTCTTGCACCAAATTCTTGCCTTCATCTACTGAAAAGATTACCGTTACTAGATCATCAACATAAAAATCTGTCAATGCTATTTTGCTAGCTATTGGAAACTTACTCTGCTCATCCAAAGCCAACTGTTTGATGATACAAGTGGCCAAAAATGGTGCACAACTAGTCCCATAAGTGACAGTTTCTAGCCGATAGTCCTTTATTTTATCACGAGGATCATTCCGCCATACAATTCTTTGGAATTCCGAGTCTTCTTGTGATATTCTAATTTGCCTATACATCTTGGCGATATCAGCATTTATAGCAACAGGATGATTTCTGAATCTCAAAATGATGTGAAACAAATCCTGTTGAATTTTGGGCCCTGGAATTAAAGCATCATTCAAGGACAAACCTGAATCAGTCTTTGCTGATGCATCAAATACTACTCGCAATTTGGTGGTGCAACTTTTTTCCTTTATTACAGGATGATGAGGTAGATAGTACCTTCCCTTAATGATATCTTTCTTTGGTACTAAGCTCATATGTCCCAATTCAAGATATTCCTTAATGAAGCTTCTATATTGGTCATAAACTTCAGGTCGTAGAATTAAAGATCTTTCCAAAGAACAAAGTCTTTTGATCGCATTGGATCTTGAATCTCCTAATTGGCAGTCATTCCGAAATGGCAGTTGTACAACATATCTGCCTGTGGAATCCCTTCCATGTGTTTCCACAAAATGGATTTCACTTTCATTTTCATCCTTAGATATAGAAGTCACATCAGGAATGGATTCCAATTTCCAAATTTTTCGACTATATTTTGGGTTTCCAGGCATGCATGATGTGACTGAATGATATTCCTAATACTTCTCCTACTACCCTTAGAGGAAACTCTTTCAGAAAGGAGCCATCCTAATTTAGAAGAAGTAGCAGTTAGTTGTCCTTCATCGCCGATAACGGACTCGCCAGTGAACAGGGTCATAGCTAACTCAGCCCCAATTAATTTGTCGATGGGAGCAGAAATATTATAATCTGGATCAGCCAGAGGCATGGTTTTGAGATGTGCCAAGTTTGACTTTGGACATGCAAGAGTTGGCAAATTATTTGTCAACTTATCCAACACCAAGGCGTTCACCTTGAAAAGTTCATCTGATTTGAAATGTGGCGTAAATTCAAACTCCACAAGTCCATAAGAGTGACTCGCAAAATGTCCCGAAATTCCCGATATTTGCGAGTGTAAGGTAACATATTCAAGTCCTAGTCTTTTTCTACATTGTCCTGATATAAAGTTCGCCTGAGACCCTGAGTCTATCAAGGCTCTACATGTCTGAGGCACACCATTGTTATCCTTGATTTTAATACTAGCGGTTGTAAGCATGACATTTGAAAAATATTTCTCATTACTTAAAAGACAAGTTGTATTTTTGATGTCTTTTCCACACTCAAATTTCCCTTCATCAACTTCTTGAACCTTGGTTTCTTGGTGAATCAAAGTGTGGTGTCTTTTCTTGCAAATTTGACAAATGTTTTTGCAATAACAATTCTTTGCTAAATGGTTTGGCTTTAAACATCTGAAAGACAATTTAGCCGAACTAACAAAATTCACTCTCTCTGACTCAGGTAATTCAGAAAATAAATTACAGCTTGAAAGAGCATGTGCACCTTCACATTTGAGACATTTTATCATATATGAATTATAAACATTCATCTTTTGTAATTCATTTTTCATTGAATGTTTCTCCACATTTGAATCTTCATTTGGTAAATTCTGCAAGCTTTTTGCGTGAATTTCCAAAAATTCCATTAAATCCTTAATTGAAGGCACAACTCTTGGGTTGTTCTGCAATTCCCATTGTTTTGTCGTCGTTTTATCAAGCTTATCTTGTATGATCTTGACGAAAAATACCTCAGATAAACTATCGATTTAGTAACCCAATACCTTCACTGTTCTTACTATTTCGTTGCAGCTATCTAAAAGTTTAAACATTGAATTATGGTTGTCATCGGCTAATTTTGATAATCTTAATGCATTATCTATTTGGGTGAAAATTAGATCCTTTGGGTTATCATATCTTGTTAATAAAGTTTGCCAAACCGCAACATAATTATCGGCTGTAATAGGAAATGCGTTGACCAGTCTTAGAGCTTCGCCTCTCAGTTGGCCTTTCAAATATTGTAACTTTTCAATATCAGGTATTTGTGAGTTAGAACCGATTGCAGAAAAAAATAGATCTTTAAATGAAAACCATGATTCCAATCTGCCATTGAAAGTTGGCAACTCAAGTTTAGGCATTTTAACATGTAAATTAACATCTTTTTTTTTCAGATGGTTCTTGCCTATTATGCTTTAAATATAATTCACATTTTAATCTTATACACTTATCTATACAAAATTCAACTTCATCATTCAAATCATCATCCTCAAGTTGCTGCAAGAAAACATCACTCATTTTCATCAAATCATTATTTGCATAATCTAGTTTGCATTTCGTTGCATTAATATCTACCATAGACACAATGGATTCGAAATTTTCCTCTATGCTTTTTTATTGTTTTTTTAATCCTTTTTAATTTTTTAATTAAAGTTTCTACGTCCATAATTGCTATTAAATTATCTTCCCAAATACTTTTAGTTGAAATATATGGGTACAAAATACTTATAAGTTGCCCTTTTTTTTTAAATAAATTTTAACTTGACTTTTACTTACGTTCAATCCGGCTCGAGGGACCAATGTATAATACTTCTCAATACTTCGCTATTATCGATTAAATACAAAAAATCAACAGAGTCAATTTTATTTATATATAAATACAAAAAAAAAATTCAGCAATTCATTCAACTCAATCTAAATAAATATTCAAAACAAGCAATTTTAAGATAACACCATATGTAAAACAGTCGGCCAAGAAAACAAAAACGATATTACATCTTTCTCACATATTCACACACAATCTTGATTAATAATTAAAACTAATCTTTAACATTGTTTATTATACTTCATAATATATAATATTCGTTAGGCAAACTTTCACTCGGATAAAACCCGGGCGAAGCCGGGTACACATCCGCTAGTATATATATAAAATTGAATGTCTGTCTGTTTGTCTGTCTATCTGTACTCTATAGAATCAAAAACCATACATCCAATCGCCGTGAAATTTTGGGATATTATTAGGTATATCCCTGGGAAGGTTTTTGAAAAATAATTTCTTGAATATCTTGAATATCTTTAGAGTTATTTGCAGATTTGTAGATTTAACTAAACGATGATGATTATTTATCAAAAGTAAATGGTTTTGTTTACAAACAATATGTGTATTCACTGTGGTGGTCAATAGTCAAATATTCTGTTTTTTTTTTAATTAAATAATAGTGATAATAATAAATAATAATGATTTTTTGAAAATTTCTATTTTATTAGTAGTATAAAAATTTTAAACTAAGCGGCAATATGTGGGGTTTAGATACTCAAAAGAGGTTAACTTTATATAAAACAATAATAAGGCCTGTACTTATATACGGATCAGAAATTTGGTTTAAATATTTAAACAATCGTTCTAAACAAAAACTGAATTCCATGCAGTACCAGATCATTTTATGGGCAGTCGGAGCATATAAAACTACTTCATCAAACTGTGTGCATAGTCTGGCAAAAATTCCACTCCTAACAGACTATATAGAATCTAGAATAATCAAATATGATCTAGCTCATCTGTCCACTGAAGATCCAATTGCTTACGAACCCCATGCTCCAAGTATAGTCAAATCATTCTTACACGCAAAAATGAAATAATTTTTTGATAATACTGTCAGGAGGACAGAGTTTCCTGGTATTCCCTCTTATCTGGACCGACCGGTCGGGGTAAACAGTGGCGTCACGTGGAAGGAGGAAATTTCTCAGTTCTCCCCTCTTGCTCTAACGGCTGGGTCGGTTTGGCTCATGTAAATAGTAACTCTTATTTTATATTTAAAATCTCGCATATATCTCATTAAATAAATATTTAAAGTAGCTCGAAGGCCTAGTTAATTATTTTTCCTCGCGACAATTGTGGTGGAAACCCCGGGGAACGAGACAGTCACCAGACGAAGTCGTCGCCTTCAAGGATTGCAACCAGAGCTATCTACAGTGCTTGCATTTCCTGCTCGGAAAAAAATGGAGAGAGAAGAAAACCGACCATTCTGCCATCGGTGGAGAGACCCTACTGTCTTCTCGGAAGAACGTGGGGAAGATTCGCAGCGTTGGCTGAGCGACTTCCAGCGTGTGGCACGTTACAACAAGTGGGATGACTCCATATGTCTGGCCAACGTCATCTTCTACCTCACTGGCACAGCGAAGTGCTGGTTCGAAAACTTCGAGGAAATCTTGAATTCGTGGGAGGAATTTAAGATAAAGTTTTGTGAAATATTTGGGAACAAGGAAGACACGGCTAGAAAAGCCGAGAACATTCTTCGAACTAGAGCGCAGACGAGTGGGGAAAACATCGAGAGCTACATACAAGAAGTCCTCCTTCTTTGCAAACAGAGCAACCCCAGAATGTCGGAAGGAGAAAAGGTGAGCCACCTGATTAAAGGTGTAGCGGAGGAAGTATATCAGGCACTTGTTGGGAAGGACATCAGCACGGTGGACCAATTTGTGGCGTTCTGCCGCCGATTCGAGGCATTCAAGAGGATGCGTGTTGCACCGCCCAGGTTCAATCGACTGCCCAATGTGACCACCATCTCGACCGCTGAACCTGAGAACCTAGAAGCCCTGATTAGAAGAATATTAAGAGAGGAGGTTCAGAAGTTTATGGCTCCTCCTTCTACATTTGCCGCCCAGGATATCGACACTCCACCTCCCGACCTACGGGATGTCATCTGTAGTGAAATCCAGCAAACATTGGCTCCTATCTCTGCCCCTCGTCAGCCCGAGAGCTTCCGCCCTCGGCGACAATACCTCCCCCAGAACGATCAAGGTTACCGACGAAAAACCGAAGGGCCACCAAATAATCAAAAGACTCAGTGGCGAACTGAAGATGACAGACCGATCTGCTTCCACTGTGGGCGCCCTGGCCACGTTGCACGTTATTGCAGAGACAGACGCCAAGCTTTTGCGGATGCCAGACTTGGAAGAGAAACAGTCGATTTCGGAAGACCAAGAACGGAAAATTACACCATGGGCGAATCAGGAAGCGAACTATCCCGAGGAAGATTTAGAAACCCGTCGCCATATCCCCACCGCGGAAGATTTCAAGCCCGCAGAAGAACCTCACAATCCCCTGCTCGCCGTCCCAGCCGCTCACCCAGTCGCCGCAGTGAGGAAAACTAGTTGGCGCGCCCTCTGGAGGTGTGGCCGCCACAGACGAAAATCCTCCCTGCCGTATAGCCGCTACAATGGAAAAGAACTGGATATCTGTCAACATACAAGGACGAAATGTACAAGCTCTTGTGGACTCCGGCGCTGATTACTCAGTAATTTCTGAAGATTTCAGACGTTCTATAAAGGCTCCAGTTTTTAAAGAAAATGGACCACTTCCAAGAGCCGCGGACAAGAAGCCTATCGTGACCCTTGGTAAGTGCTCTTTAGAAGTTCAAATCAAAGGACTCGATATTATTTTTGATTTTGTAGTAGCCGCTGAATGTAGCCACGATGTTATACTGGGCTGGGATTTCTTCAGAGCCACAGATGCCATTATAGATTGTGGGAAAAACAAATTGTATTTAAGCGAAGCTGAAAATCCTACGAATGGAAAGACCTGAAACTTTGTGCTGCTTTGGACTGTGTCATACCGCCGAAATCTTTTGGCAAGATAGTTGTCACCAACCAGGATGTATTTGGCAGCAGAGATGTAGTCGTTACAGGTTCCGAACGCCTGCAGTTGGAAAAAGGACTTTTTATTCCCTCTTCCCTCGTTAGGTTCTTACATGGCAGAGCGGTGATGTGGGTGACTAACAGTACTCACCAGTCTCAAGTGATACCTTCGGACATGAAGGTAGGAACAATGCAAGATCTAGAAGTAGGGAGCATATCTAATCTTGACGCTTGTTCTGAAATAGCTGGAAAAGACGAAGTAACTTCCCCAGATGTGAGAGAATGTTTAATTTCAATGATTTCTACTGATTTGGAGGAAACAAAGAAAAACAGATTACTCACGTGCCTAAATGAGTTTGCTGATATATTCGACTTTGAGAAAAAGAGCTTCCCTGTCTCTGGCGAAATAAAGCATAAAATCGATACGAGTGATTATCCGCCTGTCTGACAGCGTCCTTATAGAGTGTCTCCCGCCGAAAGACGTGTCATTCAGAGTGAAGTGGAGAAAATGATGGAGACTAAAATCATCCGGCCATCATCGAGTCCATGGGCCTCTCCCGTTATATTAGTGAGGAAGAAGGACAGCTCGTTGAGATTCTGTGTCGACTATCGTCGTTTAAACAAAATTACAAAGAAAGATGTTTACCCTCTCCCTCGTATCGATGTCGCGCTGGCACCCTCTCTGGATCCAGGTACTTCTCCACTATGGATATGAGATCGGGTTACTGGCAAATCGAAGTAGACGATAAGGACCGGGAGAAAACGGCATTTATCACTCCAGATGGGCTTTATGAATTTAATGTAATGCCATTCGGTCTATACAATGCACCAGCAACTTTCGAGCGAATGATAGACAACGTCCTACGGGGATTGAAATGGGACATGTGTTTATGCTACTTAGACGACATTGTAGTCTATGGATCGACCTTTAAAGAACATTTAACACGTTTATACAAAGTTTTGAGATGCATTCAGCAGGCCGGGCTGTGCCTGAATTATAAAAAGTGCCATTTCGCCTCGAGACAAATAACTATCCTCGGGCACGTCGTTAATGAATTTGGAACGCAGCCAGACCCAGAAAAAGTGAAAGCCATTGTCCACTTTCCAAAACCCCGTAATATTAGTGAGACCAGAAGTTTTCTTGGGTTAAGTTCGTACTATAGACGATTCATCAAAAGTTATGCTAACAAGTCTCGACCCTTGAATAGCCTTTTAAAGAAAGACGAAAAATTAATTTGGGGAGAAGAACAAGATGAATCTTTCCGGATTATCAAACAGGAATTGGGATCTTCGCCTGTGTTAGGACATTTCGTAGAAGGTGCGGAAACTAATGTCCATACTGATGCAAGCGGTTATGGTTATGGGGCAGTTCTTGTTCAAATCCAGAATGACGCGGAGAGACCTATAGCCTATGCCTCACGAACACTAACCAAAGCGGAAAAGAATTATTCCTCTACAGAAAAGGAATACCTCGCAGTTGTTTGGGCCCTTGGTTAATTCCGCCCGTACCTATATGGCAGACCCTTGACTGTGGTTACCGACCATCACTCGCTATGTTGGCTGGTAGGCTTGAAAGATCCATCCGGCCGCTTAGCCCGTTGGGCCCTCAAACTACAAGAATACGACATAAACATCGTTTACAAAAGCGGACGCAAGCATAAAGACGCTGACTGTTTGTCAAGAAGCCCCTTGGCTGACACCGCAGAGATAGAAGGGCACATTACTTCCATCCAAGACATTGCAGAAGAACAAAGTAAAGACCCTCATTTGGTTGGGATCCGTGAAAAACTTGCAAATGAAAATTTAAAAGGGTATCAGATGATTGGAGGCGTTCTCTATAAGAAAAATTACGACCCTGAGGGCAAACCATGGCTGCTAGTAGTCCCAAAACAGATAAGGCACGAAATTCTTAAAGATGTCCACGACACTCCAATGGCCGGTCATTTGGGATTTGCCAAGACCTATGACCGCGTTAGAAAGATATTCTATTGGCCTGGACTTTATAGGACAGTTTCCCAATACATTGCTCATTGTAAAGAATGCCAGCGAAGGAAGGGCGTGCCTCAGAAACCCCCTGGACTACTAGTCCCAATACCTCCAACGACCTCGCCTTTTCAAAAGATAGGAATTGATTATCTGGGAAGATTTCCCATATCTCACACGGGAAATAGATGGATATTAGTCGCGACTGATTATCTCACCAGATTTGCGATAACAAAGGCCGCGGCAACAGCGGAAGCTACTGAATTAGCAACCTTCCTTATTGAAGACGTCATACTCAAGCACGGCGCTCCTCGGGAAATCATCACGGACAGAGGTAGAAATTTCATGTCTCAGACCATACGAGAAATAAATAATCTAAATGGACCAATTCACAGAATCACCACGGCATACCACCCTCAAACGAATGGTTTGACCAGAAAGACTCAACAAGACCCTAACTGACATGATCTCGATGTATGTTGACGTTGATCAGAAAAATTGGGACAGCATCCTACCATATGTGACCTTCGCCTACAATACCGCTCGACAAGAGACAACAGGATACAGCCCGTTCTTCCTCGTCCACGGCCGAGAAGTTGAAACACCGCTGGATTCTATACTGCCGTACCAGCCGGCAGGAACTGCAGAAGATTATGTGGGCCATCTTGTGACCAACGCTGAAGACGCACGAATGTTAGCCCGTCTTAACATCCTGCAAGCTCAGAGCAAAGACAAAGAACGCTACGACAAGAAGCATCAGGAGGTGACGTACAAGGAAGGTGATTTGGTGTGGGTGTTCACCCCAGTCCGTACCGTTGGCTTGTCGGAGAAGTTATTGAAGAGATATTTCGGACCCTATCGAGTGATCAGAAAAATATCGAGTGTAAATTATCAAGTAGAAGGCGTGACGAATACTAGGAGAAGACGAAAAACCCAAGATATCGTCCATGTAGTGAGAATGAAGCCCTACCACGACCCTGAAGTCGAAGAACAGATTGCCCAGAGTCATGTGACCGACTAGTAAACAGCGGGACGCTGTTTCTCTTGTGGAGGGAGTGATGTCAGGAGGACAGAGTTTCCTGGTATTCCCTCTTATCTGGACCGACCGGTCGGGGTAAACAGTGGCGTCACGTGGAAGGAGGAAATTTCTCAGCTCTCCCCTCTTGCTCTAACGGCTGGGTCTGTTTGGCTCATGTAAATAGTAACTCTTATTTTATATTTAAAATCTCGCATATAACTCATTAAATAAATATTTAAAGTAACTCGAAGGCCTAGTTAATTATTTTTCCTCGCGAAAATACTAATGAAATTTTCAGAAGCTTTTTCGTGTCTGGAATCCCAAGATTTTTCCGTCCAAATTTTTATAATATTCAATTCATTACAGATCATGGTAATTTTGGGAAATTTTTGTCAACTATCGGCGCGGTGAAGGAACCGGGATGCTTCTGCGGAGGTGAAATTCAGGACTCGAAACATTTACTAATGAATTGCCCAATTTTCCAGGTTTATAAGGAAAACAAGTTTGGTCGTATTGGACAGCTTGATGAATTTGTAGACGATAAAGAGAGGTGTAAAAGTTTTGATCAATTTTGCAAATTTATTTACAACTTTCTTTTGAAATGGAAAAGGGAGAGGGAAACTTAGAAGGAAAAGATTGCGATGCTTGCTTTATTGTTTTGCTTTGTTGTTTGTTTTTCTCTTCGGACAATTTTCTTTGGTTAATTATGTAAAATAATGAATTGAACAGGATTGTATATAGCCGATTTGTTGTGATGTAGAGAGAGGTATCGACGCAAATGTCCCTGAGTTTGGGACATCGCGTTTCATGATGTTAATAAATGAATAAATAAATATGATTTTTTTTTTGTAATTTCTAGAAAACAAAAAATATTAGAAAAATATATCTATCTATATATATATATATAATTGAATGTCCGTCTGTTTGTCTGTCTGTCTGTACTCTATAGAATCAAAAACCATACATCCAATCGCCGTGAAATTTTGGGATATTATCAACATATATAGTCACGACCGTCTTTCCTCAATTCCTCATCGCTGTCACGGATGCGCGCGCATCATCATTATGATCATTATCATTATCAAATGATAATAATAATTATTATTATTATATTATTATTATTATTTTATTATTTTATTATTAATATATAGTCACGACCGTCTTTCCTGAATTCCTCATCGCTGTCACGGATGCGCGCGCATCATCATTATGATCATTATCTTCTATAGAAGCTTCTATCTTTATAATTATGTATATTTACAAAAAGTCAATTCGCTCGCGTCTCTAGCGGTGAAAATGAGGGGTAATACCAGCTGACCTAATGTACATGTAAAGTTTTGAGCGGGACGTTTCACAAGAGTGACATCCACGGCTCCAATTTATAATTGTAACAAATAGTATTTGAATAAAAACATTCATTCGGGTAAAACACGGGCGTTGCCCGGTTCATTCGCTAGTTAGGTATATCCCTGGGAAGGTTTTTGAAAAATAATTTCTCGAATATCTTGAATATCTTTAGAGTTATTTGCAGATTTGTAGATTTAACTAAATGATGATTATTATTTATCAAAAGTAAATGGTTTTGTTTACAAACAATATGTGTATTCAATATGGTGGTCAATAGTCAAATAATCTTTTTTTCAATTAAATAATAGAATTTTTTAAATTATATAAAAATTTATTTAGTAAACAAAATATTGATTTTTTTGAAAATTTCTATTTTATTAGTAGTATAAAAAATTAAATATACAGGGTGATCCAAAAGTCCCGCACAACTTTAAAAATTAATAACTTCGCGAATATTTGCGCTAGAGCAATGCGGTAAACACCATTGTGTTCAGGATGCAATGGGATTTTTTATGGCAAATAATGAAAAATTCGAAATTGATATCAGTTACAACTTTATTCGCTAGATGGCGCTCTACCAGAATCAGCTATTCAGCGGCCAAATTATTTGATAAATTGAAAAATATAACTGAACGACACGTATTTTTCCTTTTTGAATACCAGTAAAGAACCCAAATAATATCAAATGATAAATTAATAAAACACCATTTCGCCAAAAGTTAGAAGAAATGGTTAACGATTTTTAAATACAATCTGAGACATGTAAAATAGGTATATGCAAATTAAAACAAGTAGCAAAAAATATTTATATTTTAGATGGAGTTTTGTGAAATAGATTGAATGTTTGAAAATAACTACTGATATCAATACACGATTTTTGAAATGTTAATATAGTACCAAAAATTATGATGGCACTACTAATAGGATTTCGTGCTATAAGGAATGTATAGTTTCTTGACTAATTGACGACATTTGACTATTTAACTGGATATTTGTAATGATCCAAAGATGAAATATAGAGGGGAGTGACAAAATATGTTTGTCGTACTTTATTCCAAATATCCTATGGGTTTGTCAAATGTTATTATTGTTTATTATACTGTATATAATTTTGAAAATGTATCCCCTCAAAAAAAATCATTTTTAAATCGACCTTTTGCGTTGAAAAACGTGGTAGCAAACTCATTTTGTATTATTTTTTGCGCAAAATTTCTAAAGTTGGGGGGGGGGGGGGGGGGGGATACAGAGAAAATTCCTTATGCTATTTCTTCTAATGAGCGAAAAGCGATAAACTAAACATAAGGGGTAAAATTGTGTATACCAGTGTTATTCGAGAAGTTATAAACACTTTGGCCTGTACGACATGATATAAGATGTGGGAAAATGACAAACAAAAAAATTACTGTTCTCAGAAAAAAAAGAGTCAAGATGTGAGGACAGCATTTATTATTCCCATAACCCAAAACAAAGAGCTGCAAAATATAACACATGAGGTAACTGCCTTCTCTCTTGTATTAGGTCACAATCCTTGCTCAATGTGGCGCCCTTCATTCTCAAACACCGCCTGCAGACGATAGATGACAGAATGGTCACAATTAAATAGTTGAAATTTATAAAACGTGCCATCTGATAGAAGCCTTCAACATGGCCAATGTGGTAGGCCGGCATCGATAAAAACGCGACTTAATGTACTCCCATAACCGAAATTGTAAGGCGTCAAGTCTGGTGATATTGGAGGCCACTGGTATATAAAGTGGCGACTTATCAACGAATTTCATCGAACGTATCCTTCAGCAATTGTTTGGCACCGCGGGAGATATGAGGAGGTCCTCCATCTTGCATGAATGTTATTTCGCTTAGTGCTTGTCTGTCCTGCAATATGGGAATAACCTTTTCTCTCAAAAGTTGAACATAACGTTCACCAGTTACAAAAACGGTTTTAAAAGTTCTTCCATTGATTTTTTCAAAGAAAATTGGCCCAAAAATAAAAGAAGAAGTGAACCCACACAAAACTGTAACTCTGTGCTGATGAAGTGGTATTTCTGTAAAAATCCTAGGGTTTTCTGTTGCCAAAATGAGGCAGTTTTGAATGCTAAATTCTCCCTTTAGATAAAGGTGAGCATCATCTGTTCTTAGAACATTTGACAGCCCGTTTTCATCAATATCAATTTGCCGGAAAACCCATGCAGCGAAATCTTGACGCTTCTCAAAATCGCTGACTTTCAACTCGTGAAAACTTTGAATTTTGTTAGGGTATTTTTATAGAAAAATTCTAAATGTGTGTTCTCTCCAAACTGTTCCATACGAAATCCCCGTTTGTCGAGAAACTTGTCTAGCACTTACTTCTCCATACGTGGATAACGTTTCAATAGCTTCAGCATTCTGCAAAACCGTAACAGCCACTGACTTGCATGTCGATCGTCTTCCACTCCGAGGTTTTGTTTCCAGAGATCCAGTTTCCTCAAAACTTTTAATCAATCGCTTTAGAGAGTAGCAACTCATTGGTCCTTTACCGCTTCGAATACCTTTAAAGGAACGAAACGCTTGTAAAGCTTCAGTGGCAGATTCTGAATCACAATTAAAAGAATTCACCAAGAGTGCTTTCTCCTGTTGTGACGACATTCCAGGGGGAAGGGGAGAAGTCCGCCCACACCTCCTTGCGGTCCCCCCTGGACCCTTGGAATATTTGACCAAATTCTGGTTCGTTTCCAAGATGACTAACGTTGCAACGGCACCCATTTTCAAATGAAGAGCAAAACTGATATCTCCAGTAATGCTACCGCGTCCGGGGTAACCGCCGCGTCAGGAGCTGCAGCTCGAGCTCATGATGAGAAATCTACTAAGAGGACACAATTCAATCTACTACAACTCAATATAAATGGTACCCAGAGGAAAATAAAGAGCTGACTTGTCTTCTCTGTGACAACAATGTACATATTACTTGTCCTCAGGAGACAAAATTGAATCACAATCTGAGATTCAATATCAAAGATTATACAACACTACGAAAGGACAGACCGGGAAAATTCGGAGGAGGACTTGCCGTTTTGATTAAAACTCTAGAAATCAAATTTAAGGAAATCGCCTATAATCAGAGTAATCCTAGAGAAAGCACGACAGAAGCTCAGGCAATAGAAATCTATCTTACAGATAAAACAATTCCTATCATAAATGTTTGTGACCACGATAATACTAGCATCAATACAGGCCTGATAGAGACATTAAGTGAAGCGTCTTCGGATATCGCAATCATACTTGGTGATTTTAACGCCGAAAGACCAACTTGGGGATCACCTTTCCAGGATAACAAAGGTCAGCAGGTTGAGGACATGCTAACCGACCTCGACCTCACACCGTTAAATAACGAAAAGAACACCTATCTATCCAATTCCACAGGCACAGGATCCGCAATAGACATCACAGCGATAAATTACAATATCGCACCCACAACACAATGGAAAATTCTAAAAAGTGCAATCAGTGACCACAGACCAATTTTGACAACCATAAAATTCAAAATTGAGAATTTCCAACAGAATAAAAGAACACTGGAAAAAAGAATCACAGAAAAGCTTGAAGAACTGTGCAACGAATAATTAAATCACAAAACGATTGACAAAAAATTGGAAAAATTCTCTTCGAACATATCCAAAGATGCAAAAGTATCGATACCTAGAGGTAGACGTAAAGACCTGTGAATACTTTACTGGAAAGCCACAATATCGAGGCAATGATTGCAGAGAGAGACAATATCAATCAACTTCTTAAAACAAATAAAACAGAAGAAATCATAAAGGAACTCATTGAAATTAGTCACAAAAGTCCAAATTGCCAGATTTGGATTGCCCTAATTTTTGGTTACAGATAACGGAAGACAGTTTGTCTCCGGTGAATTCGAGCAATTTACCAAAATGAATGGTATACGGCACAGTAAGGCCAGTCCGTATAATCCTAGTACAAATGGTTTAGCTGAGAGATATGTAAGAGAATTTAAAAACCTTTTAAGAAAGAATAATGGGAAGGATGATTTAGAGACGAATCTACAAAGATTCCTATTTGCTCATAGAGCATTCCCCGAAACTGTAATAAAGGAATTCCCCCGCGGAACTGCTAATGAAGAGAAGTTTGAGGTCAAGATTCTCGAATTTAATACCAAGATGGGAAATCCGCGAGAGGTATTTCATGAGGCCGTAAGAAGGCAGGAGCAGTTTACTACAGTTTGCGAGGTTTATTTCCGCAACTATGCAACTGGACCTAAACGGTAAAAAGGTACCATTTTGAAATTATTGAACTACCGTCACTACCTTATAAGTTGCGAGGGCGTCGTGTATAAGAGGCATATCAATCAATTGCGACCTGTGAGAAAGAAACAAGTGGAGACATGAAATTTGATACTTCCTCGAACATCAGGAGAGAAGCCTGTAAGTGGAAGTCAGAAATAAAGTGAAGAGGAGGTTCCAGAGGTTACATCAGGAAACAAGGAGGATACTGCTTCTGTGCACGTAGCCTCTTGCACTCCTAGACCAGGGCCTGTTGCTGTGCACGTGCCCTCTTGCACTCCTAAACCGGAGCCTGCCGCTGTGCAAGTGCCCGTCCGCAGTCCTAGACCTCAGAGAGCCAGGAAACCCCCAGACCGACTGGAGTATTATTAAGGGGGGAGATGTGAAGTGTATGTAAATATATGATGATTATTTGTATTCTTTAAAGTCTCATTATGTAAGAATATATGTGTATATAAATTGGCCATTTTTTGTTGGCCAAACGAAAAGAATAAGAGCTAAAAAAAGAGTCATGGTCAAGTTTGAGTTGTTGTACATCTAATTACGACACAACCTTAACAACATCCATCCTCACTGAAGACACAAAAGTTGCCTGTTATGCAGATTATATAGCCATATGGCACACAAGTAGCAGTATAGAAATATCAGAAAAATACTGAACTCATCAATGAGAAGTGGGCAATGAAACTCAAAATGACAAAAAAAAACAATAAACACAAACCTATAGGTCTCCTTCACTGACAGGCAAAAGGGCATGAATTTAACTCCAAAATAAGCATAAACAACCATATAATTGATAAAATTTGTTCTCCAAATTACCTAGGTGTGATACTTGATGAGGAATTGCGATTTACAGAACACATAATTAGCACCTCAAATAGAGCTACCAGAAACCTAAACATTCTGAGATGGCTATGTGGAACAAATTGGGGAGCAAAACCCAAAATTCTCAGAACAACATATATCACCTTAATAAGGCCAATAATGGAATATGCAACACCCGTCTGGGCTCCCTCAAGTTCATCACTAAAAAGAAGACTAGACAGTGTTCAAGCAAAAGCGGCCAAATTAATCACTGTTTCTGTTTCAAATACCAACAATTAGAAAATTCAGAGAGAATGTGGTCTAGACCTACTTGAAAGCAGAAGACAATTAAAAACAATAAAATTCACCAATAGCTTAAAAACTGAAGAAACCGAACACATATCCCATAGAACCTATTTAAACTGGACACAAAAAGTAGGCTCAAAAGATCTTCAACACCTCGGTACGACTACAATATTAGAGAAAGCATAAATATGAAACATAATGAATTTCAAATTCGAGAATAACCAATATTTCCTACCCCATTGCCATCAAATGTAATCATCAATCTTAACCTGAATGAACCCTGCAATAAAAAAAAGAGAACAAAAACATACTTGGAAGAAAGAACTTGACAATTGGTTTATGCGATCAGATAAATTATTTAACAGCATATACAGATGGATCATCAGACCTTACCATAAGTAATGGAGGGGCTGGAATTAGCATAATACTGCAAGATGGAACATACATCAAAATCAAAGAAGGAGCAAGAAAGATTTCGTCAAACTTCACTTGTGAACTGACAGCTATCTGGAAAGCTCTTGATGTATGCCTTAAGCAACCATCCCTGCATCATGCAGAAGGAATTATAATATACCGTACAACGACTTCATATCCGATCTAGAAGCAATTCAGAAGGGCAATACTATAATCACACAGAAAATACATTCGTTACTTACTCAACTGATACCATTGGAGAATAACTGCATTCTACAATGGATTCCTGCCCGTGTTGGGATCGGGGGTAATGAAATGGCAGTTGAATTTGCAAAGGAAGCCAGAAAGTTGAGCCAAAGGAAAGAACAAATGTCATTATTTGACGCTAATGCTTTTGCAAAATACAAGATAATTAAACAAAAAATAAGAAAATATCAAAATGTGAAATAAACTCCGAGAGAAAAATGACAAAACTATAACAAGATTTAGAACAAAACATTATAAAGGATGACAATACATCCAGATGGCACAAGAACCTATAGAACATGAAACAGCTGTCCTGGTGTGGAACTAACACCTACCCACATATTCTCATGCCCGCAGCCTTGCAGAAAATTGACATAGACCCAGAGCAGCTGCTTTACACACCCAAGATAGTGGACAATGCTGCTGCTGTGATAGAGATGCCTGGAGACATCTGAGGCTCTTTATTGGACACAACAAAAACAACAACGGCATTCCAGAGTAAAATGAATCATTAGAGATAGATAAATATTTTTCAAATGAATTAAAATATATATAATCGATACTGAGAGAGAGTTGAATTTAAAAAAATAGAAAATTATTATTTTCGAAATATAAATAGCTGAGAGGATTCCAGCAAACCGCATCTAAAATATCATTTTTTTTTGCTACATGTTTTAATTTGCATATACCTATTTTACATATCTCAGATTGTATTTAAAAATCGTTAACCATTTCTTCTAACTTTTGGCGAAATGGTGTTTTATTAATTTATCATTTGATATTATTTGGGTTCTTTCCTGGTATTTAAAAAGGAAAAATACGTGTCGTTCAGTTATATTTTTCAATTTATCAAACAATTTGGCCGCTGAATAGCTGATTATTGTAGAGCGCCATCTAGCGAATAAAGTTGTAACTAAAATCAATTTCGAATTTTTCATTATTTGCCATAAAAAATCCCATTGCATCCTGAACACAATGGTGTTTACCGCATTGCTCTAGCGCAAATAGTCGCGGAGTTATTAATTTTTAAAGTTGTGCGGGACTTTTGGATCACCCTGTATAAGATTTTTTTTTGTAATTTTTAGTAAACAAAAAATATTAGAAAAATATATCTATCTATATATATATACTAGACGAATGACCCGGGCAACGCCCGTGTTTTACCCGATTGAATGTTTTTATTCCAATACTATTTGTTACAATTATAAATTGGAGCCGTGGATGTCACTCTTGTGAAACGTCCCGCTCCAAACTTTACATGTACATTAGGTCAGCTGGTATTACCCCTCATTTTCACCGCTAGAGGCGCGAGCGAATTGACTTTTTGTAAATATACATAATTATAAAGATAGAAGCTTCTATAGAAGATAATGATCATGATGATGATGCGCGCGCATCCGTGACATGAGGAATTGAGGAGGAAAGACGGTCGTGACTATATATGTTGATAATAAAATAATAATAATATAATAATTATTATTATTATTATTACCATTAGATAATGATAATGATCATAATGATGATGCGCGCGCATCCGTGACATGAGGAATTGAGGAGGAAAGACGGTCGTGACTATATATGTTGATATAAAATTGAATGTCTGTCTGTACTCTATAGAATCAGAAACCATACATCCAATCGTCGTGAAATTTTGGGATATTATTAGGTATATCCCTGGGAAGGTTTTTGAAAAATAATTTCTTGAATATCTCGAATATCTTTAGAGTTATTTGCAGATTTTTAGATTTAAATAAATGATGATGATTATTTATCAAAAGTAAATGGTTTTGTTTACAAACAATATGTGTATTCAATATGGTGGTCAATAGTCAAATAATCAGTTTTTTAAATTAAATAATAAAAAAATTTTAATTATATAAAAATTAATTTAGTAAACAAAATATTGATTTTTTTGAAAATTTCTATTTTATTAGTAGTATAAAAATTTAAATATATAAGATTTTTTTTTTTGTAATTTTTAGTAAACAAAAAATATTAGAAAAATATATCTATCTATATATATATATAATTGAATGTCCGTCTGTCTGTACTCTATAGAATCAAAAACCATACATCCAATCGCCGTGAAATTTTGGGATATTATTAGGTATATCCCTGGGAAGGGTTTTGAAAAATAATTTCTTGAATATCTTGAATATCATTAGAGTTATTTGCAGATTTGTAGAGATTTAACTAAATGATGATTATTATTTATCAAAAGTAAATGGTTTTGTTTACAAACAATATGTGTATTCAATATGGTGGTCAATAGTCAAATAATCTGTTTTTTTAATTAAATAATAGAATTTTTTTAATTATATAAAAATTAATTTAGTAAACAAAATATTGATTTTTTGAAAATTTATATTTTACTAGCCGAATGGCCCGGGCAACGCCCGGGTTTTACCCGACTGGACCCGGCTTCGCCTGGGTAGTGTTCGAGCGAGGTTTACTCATGAATGAATAGAAGCCCCAACTGTTTGTAAACTCAATGTAATGAATTTTCTTTCAGCAAAATGGAGATAAATTGCAAACAGCAATATCGAAAATGCTTGTAAAAAAATCTGAAATATAGGATCCATTTCACAAACACATCTAATGAATAGAGTGCTGTTTGGAGGAGTGGTCTAAACTGTTAATTTTAAAAAACCATGACCCGGGATCATCGAATGCAGATTCAGACACTTTGTTCTGAAAAAAAAAATGCCTCAATGGCTCCTGATTCTTGAAAAAGTCCAACCCCTCCAGTGAGTGCAAGTAACCAAACTGGGCTTTTATTCTTAAAAATAAAAAAAAAATCTAATGATTAGTGTGAATAAAGGAAAATGGTCGGCACAACCTGAAATTTTCACTTTGTCCACTTCACTCTCGGCTGTCCAATAAGAAACAGCCATAGCAAACATTTTAAAGGGCACCTAATCCGGCATTTACATATCTAAATAGTTAAGCAACTTTTATAAATGTAATATATTTCTGCAATATTGAAATACCTGGACTTGGAAGAATTTTGTATTAGTTATTGTTGCAGTTTTAGAAAAGTGTGGGAAATTGGATATTTTAACAAAAGAATATAATTTTTAAAATGGTATATAAAATAAAAGGAAATTTGCATAATTTTCTAATAGTCAAGGGCAATTTTAAAAATACCAAAAAAGCAAGACCAAATAAAAATAAACGAATTATGTGTGATGTTTCAGTAACAGCGTTGTTACCTTATTATGACAAAATTTCTGAATGTATTCAGTACTTTTGTCTGAAGATGGTAACAATGCTGTTACTGAAACCACACACATAATTTATTTATTTGGATTAGGTCTTGCTTCCTTGTGATTCTTATCTATATTTCAAAATATACCTCAATTATATTTTTGCCTAAAAAGGAATATATATAATGCCAAGACCTTAAATAAAAGTAAAATGTCAAATGAGTTATTAATTAACCCTATATGGATCCGCGTTATGGGTCAATAACATGTGAAAATAAGGCCAACAATTGAAAAATCATTTTAAAAAAATCAAATTTTGAACGCTAGCTTCACACAGGGCACATATTTTGCTACCAGCTACATGCGTTCTATTTTACTATGGTGTGATTTCCACATGATGGATCTACATTATAATCTCTCCAGAGCTTAAGGTAGCAAACAGTACTTTCACAATACATAAATATCAATGCCAAAAGCCAGAATTATGATAGCATGTTGCAGTGTAATGTTGACCTGCAGGATGGGAAAAAAGCAATATTATTTCCAAAGACTTTAATTCGAAAAGTATTATGAAACGTTAAATATATTATCTTTACTTTTAAAAGCATGAAAAAAGCTATCTTGATTTGAATAAATTTAGTCTAGAAACAAACATCATGTAAAATTATGCACCAATTGATTGCTGATTGTATATTTCTTTATTTAAATATGAGTATATTTGCATCTATATATCTAAATACATTTATTCAAAAATATTCAATAAATATTATTTATTGTGAAGCAGATAAATATAAACCCTAACTAAACAAATGACAGCAAAAATAATTTGAGCCTACCCTTAAAAAAGCAGTTACTGAAAATGCATAGCTGCTGCTTACAATATAAATGCTATTAGAGCATAAACATATTACATGGAACAAACATATAGTAAAATATACGTAGCAAGTTATATAGAAAAACATACTTTTTTTCAATAAATATACTTTTTACAACTTCAATAAAATTTATACTTACTCTCTAAATATAAGAAAAAAAAATAGAATACTGTCTCAATTTGTCTTAAAATAGGAATATTCCTTATGAGAATCAAATAGTAAACCTTATCTTTTAAAATGTAGATCGTTATATTTACACTAACTAAAATTAAACGAAGCAAAAAAGATATGAATAAGCTGCGAAATAAATAATATTTCCAATTAATTTAATTTGAAAAAATATTACTAAATAAATAAATAAAATCTTAACTTCTAAAAAGGAAAAAAAAAGGTTATTCGAAATACAATTTTTGCACTTTTAGCCTAAATGCTTAACCAAAACCTCAGCTAACTACGCGCGATATTTCACAATACAGTTTTAATTAACCCAGGTTCCGGGGACGTATAAATTTGATAACGATCGATTAATATTATCTCCAAAGAGTTTAAAAATATATAAATAATCTTACCTTTTAAAGACATTCATCGTGTAAAATTACAAAACAACAAAATTACAAATTAAAAACAAACAACGTGTAAAATTATTAACCAATCAAATTCATTTATCGTCGCGACCAGTGCGCCGCCAAGCGGCAAAAGGCGGGAACTAATCCATTTCTGTTAAATAATTTTTAAAAAAAGTACATTAACCTTTGTAGTTTTTTGAATAGCCTATATGTTAAACGAAATCTTCAGCTACCTACATGCGAAATTCCATAATGATTGAGTCAGTAGATTTTGCGTGATGCGATAACAAACATCGATTTCGCATTTCATTTTTATAGATATAAGGATAAGGAAGGATTAGTAGTATAAAAAATTTAAACATATAAGAATTTTTTTTTTTTTGTAATTTTTAGTAAACAAAAAATATTTGAAAATATATCTATCTATCTCTTATATATATATAAAAGTCAATTTCTGTCTGTCTGTCTGTTTCGCGATAAACTCAAAAACTACTGAACCAATTGGTACCAAATTTTGCATGTCGCTTTTTATAAACCTGAGGAAAATTTTCGGCTGCATTTTGAGTAGTATTTTTGGCTATTTCTTTTTTTCATTTGAATAACTTTTTTTACGCGGACTAATCCGGAATGGAATGAATACCTAAATATGGCCAATTTTTTAAAGCATCGGTGGTTCAGTGGTAGAATGCTCGCCTGCCACGCAGGCGGCCAGGGTTCGATTCCCGGCCGATGCATTTTTTTTTTTAACAATTTTTAAAACTCATTTATATTATATCTATATTAATAAAATGCAAATTTCATAAGTGTTGTTCACTAAAAACTTTCTTCACAATGCATAAATTTCGACCAAATTTTCAACATTTATGTAAAACGAGATGGAGCAGGTTTTGCTTAACATCAAAATATTTTTCCTAACTTTAACATGCGTAACTTCGCTGTTATCGATTAAATACAAAAAAAATCAACAGAGTTAAATTTAATTATATATAAATACAAAAAAAATCAGCAATTCATTCAACTCAATCTAAAAAAATATTCAAGACAAGCAATTTTAAGATAACACCATATGTAAAACAGTCGGCCAAGAAAACAACAACGATATTACATCTTTCTCACATATTCACACACAATCTTGATTAATAATTAAAACTAATCTTTAACATTGTTTATTATACTCCATAATATATAATATTCGTTAGGCAAACTTTCACTCGGATAAAACCCGGGCGAAGCCAGGTACACATCCGCTATATATATATATAATTGAATGTCTGTCTGTTTGTCTGTCTGTCTGTCTCTATAGAATCAAAAACCATACATCCAATCGCCGTTAATTTTTGGGATATTATTAGGCATATCCCTGGGAAGTTTTTGAAAAATAATTTCTTGAATATCTTGAATATCTTTAGAAGTATTTGCAGATTTATAGATTTAACTAAATGATGATGATTATTTATCAAAAGTAAGATTTTCTACCTATTAATTGCGTACAAGTCAAAGTTAGTTTTATCATTTATCTACAACATATATATTGGGAAAATAGATAAAATGATGATTTTGTAATGTAGAAAATTAGAAAAGACAAAATTCAGGATGACACGGCAATTTATTTGAGACAAGAATAATGATAATTAATATTGATTTTTTTCAACTTATCGAGTATTTTTCAAGGGACCTGGAAAAAATGTTCACTTTATCGAGAGATTTAAATTTACGAGTTTCAAATTATCAAAATATAACTATTATTTTTTACATATGTTATATTTGAATGGCATTTATGTAGGGATAATTTTATTGTTAATTTTCATTTTGATGTATTGTATACATTTGATCATTAATAAATTATTATTTAGGTATTAAAACTGCCTTTTTGTTCAAAGACAGCAACGTTTGAACGGGTACAGCTAGGTGGAGCAGATAATCAAACAAAGTTATCTTGCCAAGTATAGATTCAGTAGGGATTGGATGTTTTCTAGAATTGTTTTAATAAATGTTCGTTAGGTAAACTCTCACTAGGGTAAAACCCAGGCGAAGCTGGGTACATCCGCTAGTATTATAATAAATATTAGACTGTTTTTATATTTTAAAAAATAATAATTAATGAAATAACATAAACATCTCTCAAAAATTGGCTCTAAATTTTTATTATGTATTCGTTTTTTTACAATTATCATTTAAATGTTTATTTTATAATGTGGGTTTTTCTGTTTGCTTTTTTTTTCTTAAATATTGTTATGATTGATCCGGCAACACGGCAGACTCGACTTGTAAACATTCTTAGATATATAACCATGTTATATAAAAAGATAAGTTAATAAGTTTTGTTGTTTAAATAAAGTGTGTGGGAAAAAAAGATGCAGCCTATTGTAATCAAATCAACGATTGGCCCAGCTGGCGAAAAGGTCAGTATAATCGACACCAACATACTTTTGAAAATTTTTGAAAGATGTGGCATCGAGTACAAAGTAGAAGAAACTCCTTCAACAAAGAAACGAACTCGCGAATCCCCATCAGATTCAACACCACGTAGCCATAAGACACCGAGAATAGAAGTTGTCTCACAGCATAATGAAAACGATGTCTCAATGAACGAGGTAACTGAAGTCCCTCAAGAAACGTCCGCAGCTACCCCTTCTCAGGTTAACGAAGAAAACATTGATGAAGATGGTCCTTGGACAAAAGTCACACATGCAAAAAAGCCAAGAATACCACCTGTAATAGCAGAAAATGTAACAGACTGGAAGTTGCTCTGCCAAGAGCTGAAAGACCTGTGCACAGATAAATTCCAATGCACGATCTCAGGAAATAAGCACATTATCAAGGCCAAAAATATTTCAGACTTAAAAAAAATCAGGGAATATGTTCAAAAAACAATGGCGGCTACTCTTATAGACTCCAAGAAGAAAAACCGCTCAAAGTGGTATTAAAGGACGTGACAACAGCCTACAAGACTGAAGATATAGCAATAGAACTTGAAACAATGGGCTTTGCTGTGAAGAGACTTCATAGACAATCGACTAAAAGGCCAATGAATTTAGTACTGGTAGAATTACCGAAAAATGATCAAAACAAGAAAATTTACGGAATAACTGAACTTCTCTATCAGAAAATTGCAGTAGAATCTTTCAGAACATCAAACCGTGTAACTCAATGCTTCAACTGCCAGGGTTTCGGGCACGGTCAACTTAACTGCTTCCTGAAACTAAAATGCGTCAAGTGTGCCGAAGAGCACCATTCGAAGGACTGCCCAAGAAAGTCAAGACAACTTCCCCCAAAGTGTGCAAACTGCGAAGAAGCGCACACAGCCAATTACCGCGGATGCCCTAAGTTTCCAAGACATCAGCAACAGCCAAGATACTCTGGTCAGTACAAACCTAACAACCCACTTCCGATTTCAAAAAGATCTAAAACACTGCCGAGAATTGTAGAACAACAAAACCAAAGCAATGCTGAGGTTGCGACAAGAAAAACTTCTCGTTCTGAAACTAAGGACCTGTGTGAAAAATTGATGCAAGTAATCAAAACATACCTACAATGAATTGCAAATTACCTTTTAAAATTATTGCTTGGAATTGTAACGGAATCAGATCAAAGAAAAAATAATTATTGCACTTTTAGAAGATAACTCAATTGACATTGCTCTGCTCAGTGAAACTCACCTTAAACCCTCAATTGATCTAAAGTTCAGGAACTATCAAACCATTAGAACTGACCGAATTACAGGAAAAGGTGGGGGAACAGCCATCATTATAAAATCCTTTTTTAAATATAAAAATATGCTGATTCATACTTTAAACTAGGAAAATACTTCAATTTTGATAAAACCAGATGGAAAAACCCTCTTGCAAATCACAGCAATTTATAAGAAGCCTGATGCACCATTATTGGAAGAAGATTTGAACCAACTGATAAAACACAACCACTCAATAATCGTTGCAGGAGACTGGAACTCCAAACACCCTCTTTGGGGATCAAGGACTTCAAATAACAGTGGAATCGTGCTGCACAATTTCTCTGAAAGAGAAGCCTCGACATTGTCGCACCTTCGTCACCCACGCATTACAGTCCACTCGGCAATCCCGATTTCCTAGACTTCGCTGTACTTAAAAACATTCCCTGGACCCCAAAGGCCAGAACCACCGACGATTTATTATCTGACCATCTCCCTGTAATCTTTGGATTGAATTGCCCAAAGGATGAATTCACAACCCAACTCAGCCGAGTAATTAATTGGGTTCATTTTCAACAAGATCTAATCTCCACCACGCCCCCCAGACTCCCCTTGAAAACTGAAGTAGATATTGATTCAGCAGTTGGAATTTTAAACGAGAAAATTAATAATAGCTACTCGAAAAACACCATAGTCTCATCTTCCAAATTAATAAAGAACCCAAAAATAAGGGAGAAAAATAAAGCTAGAAAAAGATGGCAATCAACCTGGGATCCAGCTCATAGAGCTACTTACCTCAATCTTCAAGGAAAGGTAAATCAAGCCCTTGAAGCAGAGAAATCTGAAAATTGGAATAGTTTTTTAAGCAAACTTGAATCGAGCCCAACAGACTTTTGAAAAAAAAAAAACCAATTAGGAAAAAAACTGACAAAATCAATAGTTTAAATGCAAATGGAAAAACCTTGCTGACCGACAAAGAAATTGGAAATGATCTTTCAGAGCATTTTTCCAAACACTTTTCCAAGGCGGAGGATGAGGTTCCGTCTTACCTAACAGATAACGCTTGCCATCATCCCCAAGAGAATATACTATCAATGACAACGCCAAATGAAGTCAAGGAAGTGATTAAAAACCTAGGTAATCACAAAGCTCCAGGCCACGACAATATTACGCCGCAAATGACTAAAAACCTCCCCATCAAATGAATAGTTTTCTTCGCTGGGATCTTCAATGCTGCATTACACCTGTGCTACCTCCCGAAGACATGGAAACATGCCATTATCATAACCATTCCAAAAAAATCACCTGTCAAATCACCTGAAGATCTCAGACCAATCAGCCTTCTCTCTACCATCGGTAAGGTATACGAGAGAATCGTTCTTCGCAGATTGCAGTCATACATGGATTCTATTAACTTTATCATTCCTCAACAATTTGGATTCAGAAAAGGACACTCCACAACCCACCAGCTAATCACAGTAATAGACTACATCCAAATAAGAAAGTCCCACAAGGAGGCAGTAGGTGCTGTTTTTCTATACTTTACCAAAGCCTTTGATAGAGTATGGCATGATGGCTTGATAGCAAAAATAACAACAAAAAAACAATTTCCAAGGGATTTTATCAAATTCTTGAAAAACTATCTCCAGGACAGAACCTTTTCAATTAAGCAAGGGAATTATATAACCACGGCAAAACCAACCCAGATTGGAGTCCCTCAAGGCTCTATCCTTGGACCCTACCTATTCAACATCTACATCAAGGATTTCCCTCCACATCCAAAATGTCAAATAAAACTTTTCGCAGATGACGCAGCAATTTTATCAAACTCCAAATCAATAGGAATAATAACTACACAACTCCAAAATTACATAAACAGCATAACCAAATGGTGCAATGATTGGAAATTAGACATCAACCCAAAAAAGTCTCAGGCAATAATTTTTCCTCCACTAGACAATAAAAAATTCAAGCCACAATCCATCCTGAAGGTAAACCAGAGCCCTATTAACTGGATTGACAACGTTAAATATCTTGGAGTTACCTTAGACTCCAAGTTGAAATTCAACATGCACGTCAAAAATGTCATAAACAAAGCAAAAATCGCAAAAATAACATTATCAAGCCTGTTCAACTATAGAAGCAAATTGACTACAGAACAAAAGTTTACTCTATACAGAAGTTGTATCCTCCCGATAGTAACATATGCACTCCCAATTTGGTGTGAATATTGTCACTGAATAATTATTTTAAATATTCTGTGGTATATCATCATTAATATTTGCATAGTCATCACTCCTTACCATTCTTGTATATTATTACTTGTAAATAAATATTCAGAGATTGTTTTGCATTATATAAATAAACTATTTTTACTTAAACTTTTGTTATACTCGTTATCACTACCGTGACAACTGATGGAGAAGCTGGAATATTCCCTCGACGCCCAAGCCGTTAGAAGAAGCAGAAGACTACAAGGACTAGAACCTGAAGAAAACATCGCTATGGTCAAGCAAGAGACACAGACAAAAATGGGCCAGTACCACTTTCAACCTTTTAGAAATCCTTCTATTTTTACTGGAGAACGCAACCAGAATCCAGAAAAATGGTTGAAAGAATTCCACCGCGTCGCTCGCTACAACTGCTGGGATGATTCAATGTGCCTCGCAAATGTTTATTTTTTCCTCCAAGGAACAGCGCACAGATGGTATGAAAATGTTGAAGAGAAAATCAATTCATCGGATATTTTTGTAAAAATGTTTTCTCAGAATTTCGGACATCATGTCACCCAAAAAGATCAGCTCGCAGAGAACCTCAAAACTCGAGCTCAGGGGAAGGAGGAGACCAGTGATTCCTACATTCAAGATGTTCTCCATCTGTGCAGAGAAGTGAATCCGGCTATGATGGAAAATGAAATAGTCGCACACTTGACGAAAGGGATATCGGAGGAGATATATCAGTCAATAATCATTTTAGACATCGCAACTATCGATGAGTTCATCAAATGGTGCCGTAAAATCGAGGCTTCAAATAAAAAACGTGTAGTATTCGACAGACTACCGAATGTTGCCGCCATCGATTCAGCAGACTCTGAATCAATGGAAGACTTAATCCGACGCATCGTGCGTGAAGAAGTTCATCGCGCACTAAATCCCGAGTCAACTACCCCTGAACCATCTTCTCTGAAAGAAATTATCCAGGAAGAGATTGAAAAAAACGTAGCTTCAATTTCGAAGCCTATTCAAAGGCCTCCGCCACGACAGTCGTACCCCAACCAAACACGTACATTCAGCCAGGTTCCACGACGTCAGTACCCTACCCAAACACCCATATATAACAAGACGCCACCACAACGGAGAACGGATGAATGGAGGACGCATGACAACATCCCAATATGTTTTAATAGCGGCCGCCCAGGCCATGTTAAGCGATATTGTAGAGAACGCCGACAATGGACGCAGAGACCCGAAGGACATGCACCAAGCACCCAAGAACCTCAAATGAGTAACCACCAAGCCATAAGAAGCCAAATCTACCACAGACAATCGCCGTATCCAAACAGAGGAAGATCCCCAAGACGCCAGTCCATTTCCCCAGGCCGCCATACAAGCCAATCCCCACGCCGCTACAATCTAGAAAAAAACTAAGCGTCGCGTCTTCTTTCGAGGGGGAAGCCGCGGGTGTGAAAAACCCTCCATCGTCGACAGCCGCTAAATTACAACAAAATTATGTCGAAATCATCATTGATGACATTGCATTTTCTGCTCTGGTCGATTCAGGTTCCTCTTTTTCAGTTATCTCTGATGGATTAAGACGACAATTAAAAAAGACCATGTTCAAGGATAGCGGAATTACTCTGAAAGTTGCTGATGGCAAGAATGTTACATCGATCGGCCGATGCACAATCAGCTTGAGCATCAATGGATTGGAACAGCCGCTTGAGTTTATCGTCCTCCCTAATAGTAACCAAAGTTTTATCCTCGAATGGGATTTCCTAGAGGCATCAAATGCCGTGATTGATTGCGGACGCGCCGAAATCAGATTGGAAGAGGCCAAAGATGTACTAAATTCACCAGCTTCCATGGGAAAGGTTGTGGCTAGCGGAAGCGTCGTAATCCCAGCCGAATCTACCAAACTAATAAATGTTATGAGTGAAGAGCTTAATGGGCAAAATCAGGTACTTTTTGAACCTTCGAAAAAGGTACTTCGGGCCATACAGGGTTACTCGGAAACTCTCTGACGTGACCTTCGAAGTTGAACCTGTGGACCAACCAACCAGGAGACGCCAAGCAAGAGACCTTGTCCATGTACTGAGAATGAAACCCTACCATGACCCTGAGGACCAAGCTGATCTGTTCAAGTGATAATTACAGCGGGACGCTGTTCATCTAGGAAGGGGGCAATGTCACTGAATAATTATTTTAAATATTCTGTGGTATATCATCATTAATATTTGCATAGTCATCACTCCTTACCATTCTTGTATATTATTACTTGTAAATAAATATTCAGAGATAGTTTTGCATTTTATAAATAAACTATTTTTACTTAAACTTTTGTTATACTCGTTATCACTACCGTGACAATATATTACAACCACAAACAAAAACAGGATAAACGCATTTATGAGAATCTGCCTTCGGACAAGTATAGGAGCTCCATTCAACCTATCAAACAAGATACTGAAGGAGGACTGAACCAACCCGATCTAGAAGATATGTACCAAACTTCCGTTAAGAAATTATACCTTCAAATGCAAAATTCAAATAATACAACCATACAAGATATTCTACAAAATAAAGGAGATATCAATCCCCGAATCCGACGACCCGGCCCTGACACTTAGTCAAGAGCTCATCGCCCAACAGCTGCCCTCCTGCAAGGCCTAGGGGGACCACTTCTACTCCACCAACTCGCCATGTGTAAATAGCCAGGACAAAGGTGACTCGCGAGCTGTGCTCAAATGTAACACCTGTAAATTGAGACGAAATAAAGAACTTAGTTCAGTTGCATTCTGCGTGATCAAATAGGCACAAAGAACAACATAAACAACATGGTGGCAGCGGAAAAGTGAGTACTTTTTCAAATAAATATATTATGGACAAATATTAGTGAAAAAAATAAAACATGGACTTTGTTAGGCCTAGCGAACTCGCCTTGCACGGAAATGTAGCGGAAAATTGGCGAAGGTTCAAACAGCGATTAATGCTTTATCTTGAAGCAACAGAAAAAGCCACAAAGCCTGATAAACTGAAAGTTGCCATTTTATTAAATTTTATTGGCGAAGAAGCCTTGGAAGTTTTCAACACATTTCATTTAAAAGAAGATGAAGCAGAAAATTTCGATCTTGTAATAAACAAATTTGATGATTTTTGCAAGCCTAAAAAGAACGTCATATTTGAAAGATTCAAATTTTTTTCAGCGACCCAGAAGGATGGTGAATCCATCGATACTTTTATAACAGAACTAAAAGGATTATCCACATCATGTGAATTTGAATCACAAAAGGATAGTTTAATTAGGGATCGCATTGTGTATGGAATACAAGACAAGGCTTTGCAGGAACGCCTCTTAAGAGAGCCCAATTTAACTCTTCTCAAAGCCATTGAAATGTGCAAAACAGATGAAATAAGCAAGCAACAGATCAAGATCATGCAGAACAACCAGAACATCTGTCAAATAAGAAAATATGAAAAAAACACAGTCCAAAACAAAATCAATAATCTGAAAAAGAATTCAAATGCCAAAGGTGTGGGAAGTCTCACAGAGCAAAAAATTGTTCTGCATGGGGTAAAATATGCTCCAAATGCAAAAGATGAATCATTTTGCAGCTTTCTGTAAAAGTTCAGCTATCAGAAGTCTGAATTATGAAACAGAATAAACTGTATGGTCAATACATGAAGCAAAAGTAGTCCATACTTTGGAATGGAAAAAATTCATCATAGCGAATGGAAAGGAAATATGTTTCAAGTTGGACTCTGGAGCAGAAGTAAATGTTTATTTAAAAGCTTTCACTAATTAAGAAATGTGATGGTGTCCAAATACAGCAGAACAATTCAGCAAAAGAAATTTTGAACAGGCACAAAAATATATTTGAAGGCATGGGAAGACTGCCAATTTAACACAAGATTAGACTAAATGAAAATACAACTCCAGTTATTGCTCCAAGCAGAAAAAATCCTTTTTCCATTAGAGAAAAAGTTAAAGCAGAATTGGAAAGGATGGAAAAACTTGACATTATTGAAAAAGTTTAAGAACCAAGCGAATGGATACACCCTATTGTAGTGGTACAAAAACCTTCTGGAGATGTCAGAATTTGCATGGACCCCAGGGAACTGAACAAGTATATTCAGAGTGAGTGCTATATTCTGCCAACAGCTGAAACAATATTTTCTGAACTGAAAGGTGCTACAGTTTTCTCTGTATTTTATGCATCATCAGCTTTCTGGCAAGTCCAATTAGACAAAGAAAGTACCAACCTGTGCACCATTGCGACTCCCTTTGGAAGATTCCGGTTCAAGCGACTTCCCTATGGATTGAACAGTGCATCGGAGGTATTCCAGCGATGCATAAACAATATTCTTTCAGGTCTTCAGGGAACTGCTTGCTATAGCTGTCGACAAAGTAAATTTCTTAGGCCATATAATCAGTCGAGATGGAATAGCCATTCAAGCTTCAAGAGCAGAGGCAATACAAAAGTTGAAAAGACCTGAAAACAAGACTGAAGTCCAAAGATTCTTAGGTATGGTAACGTACCTTGGCAAATTCATTCCTAATCTTTCTGACAAGACTGCACCTCTAAGGAAATTGATAAGCAACAAGAGTGAATGGAAATTTGGAGGCGAAGAAAATGATTGTTTTGAAAAACTCAAGGATATGGTTTCGAATGCTCCAATATTGACATTTTTTGACCCAACCAAGCCAATCACCATTTCATCTGATGCACCATTGCGACTCCCTTTGGAAGTCAATAGACTATATTGTATTGGTACAGTGCTCATGCAAGGGGGACATGCAATTGAGTATGCGTCCTTCAGCCTGAATGCAACTCAAAGAAAATACGCACAGATAGAGAAATAACTTTTGGCTATAGTCTTTGGATGTGAACGCTTCCAGTACTATATTTGGGGAAATGATGTTATTGTGGAAACTGACCACAAACCTCTCCTGAGTATTGTTAAGAAACCTTTAGAAAAGCTTTCCCCAAGACTGCAAAGAATGGTCTTACGTCTTATGATATTTCAAATATCTTTGAAGTTTACACCAGGGAAAAACATGTTTGTAGCTGACCATCTGTCTAGAGATCCATTAAAAGATGAGGTGGACACAAGCTATTTAGAAGGTCAAACTGAATCAGTGCACATGTTTCTGGTTACCACAGATGAAAAAATAAAAAGACTACAAAAAGAAACTCATGGGGACCACACCTTGATACAACTAATAGAGTATGCGAAGAATGGATGGCCGAAATATAAAACTAAGGTCTGTGATGAAGCAAAACCCTACTGGCAATTTCGAGATGATATTCATGTGAGTGACGGAATTGTTTACAAAGGAAATTGCAACATGGTGCCATCGACTCTACGAAAAGAAATCCTGCAGATTGTTCATTCATCACACCAGGGCATAGCAGCTTCCAAAGAAAAAGCAAGATCAGCATTTTACTGGCCCGGCATGATAACACAAGTAGATAATGAAGTGGAAAAGTGCAGAACATGTTAGAAATATTTAAGAACGAATCCTGAGGAGTCAAGAATAGCTAATGAAATCCCTGAATTTCCATGGGAAAAAAATGGCTGTAGATTTCATGGATGTGAGTGGAACCTGTTCCATCTTGGTTGTCGATTAATACTCAAAGTTTGTTAAAATCCGGAAATTATCAAGCAAAAGAGAAACCGAAACCATCATGCAGTTGAAAACCATTTTCAGGACTCATGGAATTCCAAGAACTCTAGTTTCGGATAATGGACCCCCTTTTAACTCTACTGTGGATTCAAAAGTTTTGCTCAGAAATATGAATTCAAACACCAAACCTCCAGTCCCAAATATCCAAAATCTAATGGACAAGTTGAGAGGACAATTCAAACCATCAAAGGACTGATAATTAAAGCGGTGAAGTCAGGAAGAGATCCCAATCTGGCTTTGATGGAGTTCAACAACACACCTAAGTATGACTTGCCATCTCCGACCCAAATGCTTATGGGAAGATCTGTGAGAACTCTTTCGACATACACCCGACAACAGTGGAAACCACTGTTTGACACAACAAAGAATTACAAAAAAATTGAGAGACCCTCAACAAAAGTATGCAGGAAGTCCAAAGAGAATTTTGAGACCTTTGGAAGTAAGAGACAACATCATGTTGCAGGAAAGGCATAGAAAATGGGTTCCGGCAACAGTGACCGCAAAGCATGAAACTCCACGCTCATATATGGTGAAAACACCAAGTGGGTCTGAATACCGCAGGAACAGATCTCACCTTAGACCGAGAAAGTTCAGTGTAGAAGATTCTGCCCCAACAATTCAAAGTCCAAGCATTCCTGGATCTCAAGCAGGGACAGCCATGGATGACAACATACAAGATCATGGAAGACCCACTTCCGAAAACAGAAGAGCATATGATCCAAGGGAGGACGTTGCCAAGAAAGGTGAAGAATCATCTACTTCTCCTAGTGTGCGAACCCGCAGTGGTATAACAGTGAGAAAACCTTTGCATTATAGAGACTAGGAGAACTGCAATCCTTTTTTTATTTTTGTTTAAAGGAAACATGTTATGATTGATCCGGCAACACGGCAGACTCGACTTATAAACATTCTTAGATATATAACCATGTTATAAAAAGATAGGTTTATTAATTATAAATTTTTAATAAAGAACTTAGTTCAGTTGCATTCTGCGTGATCAAATAGGCACAAAGAACAACATAAACAACAAATATTTAAAATTGATTAGATATAAATTATTATATATAAATATAAACTAAATATTTTAAAAGTAAGTTTTGATATTTTATTGTGTTCTTCTATTAAATAATATAGTCACGACCGTCTTTCCTCATTCCTCATCGGCCGCCTCTGTTACGGATGCGCGCGCACAGGGAGGTCACGTGCTCGCCGGCATTACGTCATAGATTATAAACACAAGGTAATAAGGCCAAATAAATAAATAGTGTGTGATAAGGCACAATTTGGATTATAGATTATAAACACAAGGTAATAAGACCAAATCTAAAGATAAGGCAAAATTTGGAATATAGATTAGAAACAGAAGGTAATAAGACCAAATCTAATGATAAGGCACAATTTAAATTATAGATTAGAAGGTAATAAGACCAAATCTTCTGATAAGGTACAATTTGGAATATTAATATATATAGTCACGACCGTCATCGGCCGCCTCTGTCACGGATGCGCGCGCACAGGGAGGTCACGTGCTCGCCGGCAGCCAACGGGCGCGCGCCGCCGGCATTACGTCATAGATTATAAACACAAGGTTATATTTAAAATACAATATAACGCGGCTGATGATTGTAAAACGAAATTTCGATTTTTATAAAAGAAACATTCACGGTATAATTTCAATTTTCGTTTTACAATCATCAGCCGCGTTATATTGTATTTTAAATGTTACTTTAAGTATTAGTTACGAACGGAAAAATACGTCCAGGGTAGCTGAGTGGACAAGGCACCTGCCCGGTAAGCAAAAGGGTGTGGGTTCGATTCCCGCCCCTGGACACTTTTTATTTTTCCGTTCGCCATTACTCTTCATGTTTCATCTTTCCATACATCATCCTCAAAGTTAGAAATGTCGCTATTTCTCTTTGAAAATAAATTTCGATTTTTATAAAAGAAACATTCGCGGTATAATTTCAATTTTCGTTTTACAATCATTAGCCGCGTTATATTGTATTTTAAATGTTACTTTAAGTATTAGTTACGAACGGGAAAAATACGTCCAGGGTAGCCGAGTGGACAAGGCACCTGCCCGGTAAGCAGAAGGGTGTGGGTTCGATTCCCGCCCCTGGACACTTTTTATTTTTCCGTTCGCCATTACTCTTCATGTTTCATCTTTCCATACCTCATCCTCAAAGATAGAAATGTCGCTATTTCTCTTTGAAAATAAATTTCGATTTTTATAAAAGAAACATTCGCGGTATAATTTCAATTTTCGTTTTACAATCATCAGCCGCGTTATATTGTATTTTAAATGTTACTTTAAGTATTAGTTACGAACGGAAAAATACGTCCAGGGTAGCCGAGTGGACAAGGCACCTGCCCGGTAAGCAGAAGGGTGTGGGTTCGATTCCCGCCCCTGGACACTTTTTATTTTTCCGTTCGCCATTACTCTTCATGTTTCATCTTTCCATACCTCATCCTCAAAGTTAGAAATGTCGCTATTTCTCTTTGAAAATAAATTTCGATTTTTATAAAAGAAACATTCGCGGTATAATTTCAATTTTCGTTTTACAATCATCAGCCGCGTTATATTGTATTTTAAATGTTACTTTAAGTATTAGTTACGAACGAAAAATACGTCCAGGGTAGCCGAGTGAACAAGGCACCTGCCCGGTAAGCAGAAGGGTGTGGGTTCGATTCCCGCCCCTGGACACTTTTTATTTTTCCGTTCGCCATTACTCTTCATGTTTCATCTTTCCATACCTCATCCTCAAAGTTAGAAATGTCGCTATTTCTCTTTGAAAATAAATTTCGATTTTTATAAAAGAAACATTCGCGGTATAATTTCAATTTTCGTTTTACAAGGTAATATGGCCAAATAAAAAAAATAGTGTGTGATAAGGCACAATTTGGATTATAAATTATAAACACAAGGTAATAAGACCTAATCCAAATGAATAAATAGTGTGTGATAAGGCACAATTTGGATTATTAATATATATAGTCACGACCGTCTTTCCTCATCGGCCGCCTCTGTCACGGATGCGCGCGCACAGGGAGGTCACTTGCTCGCCGACAGCCAACGGGCGCGCGCCGCCGGCAGGGGGGGCATTACGTCATAGATTATAAACACAAGGTAATAAGGCCAAATAAAAAAATAGTGTGTGATAAGGCACAATTTGGATTATAGATTATAAACACAAGGTAATAAGACCTAATCCAAATAAATAAATAGTGTGTGATAAGGCTTATTTTATTTATTTCTATAGAAGCTTCTATCTTTATAATTATGTATATTTTCAAAAAGTCAATTCACACCTCTTCGCTGGAGACCATGGGAATACTGAATAATTCATTATGCTAACATAATTATAAATAGAAGTATCAGAGTCATCAACAATTCTGTCATCGTTTGCTTTTGTGAATGGAATAAATACCCAAATAGGGCCATTTCTTATAAGCATCGGTGGTTTAGTGGTAGAATGCTCGCCTGCCACGCGGGCGGCCTGGGTTCGATTCCCGGCCGATGCATTTTTTTTTCTTTTTTACGATTTTTAAAACTCATTTATATTATTATCCCTATCTACTTATATATTGGCCTTATTCTGTCTGTTTGTCTGTTTGAAGCTCACGGATGGGATTTTTCATAACCATTGGAGGTACAGTGGTAGAATGCTCGCCTGCCACGCGGGCGGCCCGGGTTCGATTCCCTACCGATGCATTTTTTTTTTTTTTTTTACAATTTTTAAAACTCATTTATATATTATACAAGAATGACATCCACGGCGCCAATTTATAATTGTAACGAATAGTATTTGAATAAAAGCATTTAATCGGGTAAAACCCGGGCGTTGCCCGGGTCATTCGTATATAATAATTGTATAAACGAATGCAAGAGAAAATCACCGCGAATGTTTCTTTTTTTTTAAGGCAATTTCTTTTTAAGGCAATTATCGTTATTTATCTTTAATTTTTGTTTCGATTTTATTGAAAAAAAACGATATGGTGCCTTTAAAAATGATCTTTATTACTATGCAGTTTTCTATTCAGTCAATATACCTAAGTTCATGTTGCAAATGTAATTATCTCTATCGATTTAGTAGGTGAAATGCAAAAAAAAAAATCGACATGATGAAATCTTTATGAAAATTCACATTTTTATTTTTATATTTTCAAGACACACACAGTTTGGGGCGGGACGTTTCAAAAGAGAGACATCCACGGCGCCAATTTATAATTGTAACGAATAGTATTTTAATTAAAACATTTTAAAAACACACAGCTTGGAACGGGACGTTTCACAAGAGTGACATCCATGGCGCCAATTTATAATTGTAACGAATAGTATTTGAATTAAAACGTTTTTAAAATATATGCGCACTCGGGTAAAACCCGGGCGTTGCCCGGGCCATTCGTCTAGTATATATATAAAAGTCAACGTATGTATGTATGTTTGTCAACTATACACGTCCACAATACGTAACTAATATGACTGATATTTTAACAATATATAAAGTAGAATCTGGAAAAACTCTTAGTGAAAATTTCAGGCCTCTATCCCGAATATCCGTCGTGTTATTTGCAGATTTGCTCTTTCGCTCGCGCCTCTAGCGGTGAAAATGAGGGGTAATACCAGGTGACCTAATGTACATGTAAAGTTTGGAGCGGGACGTTTCACAAGAGTGACATCCACCGCTCCAATTTATAATTGTAACAAATAGTATTTGAATAAAAACATTCAATCGGGTAAAACACGGGCGTTGCCCGGGTCATTCGGCTAGTATATATATATAAATGAATGTACGAGGTGTGTTCAAAAAGTATCGCGACTTTTGAATTTTCGCGGGTTACGTATATTCGAATTTTGATCTTTTTGTGGCTTTATGTTCGTACTCATGTCTCTCACTTATGCCGACAAGCTCGGCCATTTTGAATGTTCACTTAATTGTTGACAGCTGCTTTGCTTGCAGGTGTTTTGGATCGTCTTCGATTTTTACCTATTAAAAAAAATGGATCAAAGAACCTGTATCAAATTTTGTGTGAAAAACGAAATTAAGTGCGCGGATGCATTCCCGAATGTTGACTATGGCATTGGGAGAATCTACCTTGGATCGAAGCAACGTTTATCGGTGGTACAAAATGTTCTCAGAAGGCCGAGAAGATGTGAACGACGAAGAGCGTGCCGGACGCCCGATCACTTCAACAACAGACGAAAAAATTGAAGAAGTGGAGAAAATGATATTGGCCAATCGTCGAATCACCGTTAGAGAAGTTGCTGAGGACCTAAACATATCGATTGGCTCGTGCCATTCGATTTTTATCAATGATTTGGGCATGAGACGGGTCGCGGCTAAATTCGTACAAAATTGCTCAATTGCGACCAAAAACAGCATCGCATGAACATTGCTAATGAGATGTTGGACTCTGTCCGCGACGACCCAAATTTGCTCCAGAGGGTCATAACTGGTGACGAAGCGTGGGTTTATGGTTATGACGTGGAAACCAAAGCTCAATCATCTCAATGGAAGCTGCCGCACGAACCAAGACCGAAAAAAGCGCGCCAAGTTCGGTCGAATGTGAAGGATTTGCTGTCATTTTTTTCGATTTCAGGGGCGTGGTGTATCATGAGTTCTTGCCACAGAGTAGAACGGTCAATAAGGAATATTACCTGCAAGTTATGTGCAATTTGCGCAAAGCAATCCGCCAGAAACGCCCGGATTTGTGGAAGAACAAAAATTGGCTTTTGCGCCACGATAACGCCCCTGCTCACACATCGTTGCTTGTGCGCGACTTTTTGGCCAAAAACAACACACTAATGATGCCGCAGCCACCGTATTCCCCAGATCTGGCCCCCTGTGACTTTTTCTTGTTCCCTAAACTGAAGAGGCCCATGAAAGGACGACGTTACGCTAGGCTTGACGAGATAAAGACGCCATCGAAGGAGGAGCTGAAAAAGATTTTTTTTTTAAATGATTTTTTGCAGACCCAAGATATCGTCCATGTAGTGAGAATGAAGCCCTACCACGACCCTGAAGTCCAAGAACAGATTGCCCAAGGTCATGTGACCGACTAGTAAACAGCGGGACGCTGTTTCTCTTGTGGAGGGAGTGATGTCAGGAGGACAGAGTTTCCTGGTATTCCCCCTTATCTGGACCGACCGGTCGGGGTAAACAGTGGCGTCACGTGGAAGGAGGATATATCTCAGTTCTCCCCTCTTGCTCTAACGGCTGGGTCGATTTGGCTCATGTAAATAGTAACTCTTATTTTATATTTAAAATCTCTCATATAACTCATTAAATAAATATTTAAAGTAATTCGAAGGCCTAGTTAATTACTTTTCATCGCGACAATATTTTTCTGGCAAAATTGTTAAAATCTTCGAAATAACAATATTGTCATCAAAGTTATGTTTTAGATTATTGAGTTTAAAAGCCAAATTTCTTAAATTACTCATGTTGGCTACAAGGTCTACATTTTTATCAAATTTATAAGTGTGAAATTCTTGTAGCAACTTACATTTTAATTGTTCATCATCTCTTTCAAATATTCTGCATATATTGTCATACATTGATTTGGCATTTTCACAATGTATTATGTGTGTTAATATTGTAGCGTAGAAATCAAGCCTTGAATTATCCTAAGAAGTAAAAGTATTTATTGATGACGTCACGGCGACAAGCCGACCATTATTAACAACTCAACCCCAACTCTCTACAGCTAGAGAATCTTAAGCAAGCAAGCAAAGAAATATTTTGAAGATGATTTCACAAATGCAGATTAATATATATTTTTATAATCTGTTGAATATATTTTCATTGAATAATGTTAAATTAAATAATAAAATATTCCTTTGTCACATAGCCTCCTACTATAGAGAGCATCGACCCGATGCTCAGCAGGAGACTTACGTCGCCAGTCTTAAGAACTAGTACTATGGCCAGGGATATTTTCCGGTGTCTGCTGTGGATGTCTTCTTTCAGTTGAGATATCTTCTTCATGAGGGCTTGGTAGGTCTATGTTTACGTCAAGGTAGCTTTTTCTCATTTCTACTGTGGTCGGTAAGGGGGGATTTTATAACTTTGCGGCCTCACCTCCAATGTGGTCTATCATCTAGTTTTAATGGCGGGGCGTCCAGCTAGATCTTCTAGCAGGTGAGAAATGTTGTCTGTTTCGACCGCGATATGAAGTAGGGCTTCGGTAGCGAGTGAAGGTTTCCCTCGATGATTCGTCATTGGGGTCCTGAGATTCAGCTCGAGAGTTGTAGGATACCATTGCGTCTTGCTTTCTTTGGAAATAGTTATTTCTCCTTTCCTCATTGTGTCTCTTCCTGTCACGGCAATAGCGGACGACGTGACCTGGGCGTCCGCAGTAGAAACAGATTGGCCTTCCCTCAGTTGTACGCCAATCATTGGTGTCGCGTCTTCCTCTTTGTTTTGTGTATCGAGGTTCAGGGTGCGGTCTTATCGTTTCGGCCTCATATCTAGTATTTAAAAACTGTCGGGGTCTTTCCTTATGAGGGGGACTTCTCCTAGACTTTGAGATTGGCGCCAGGGTTCTTCCAATCTCCTCCTTTACAATTTCTTCGATTGTAGCATTTTTTGGTTCCTCCCGAGGAGAGCCTAATGCCCGCTGTACCTCCTCACGAACAATTTGCCTAATCATAGATGACAGATCTTCTCCATCATCCTGGTCACAAAGAGAGGCTACATTTGGTAGGCGCTCGTACCTGGTTGGGGTAACTCACCTACAACGGAGCGCTTCGACACGGCGACATTCTGTAATTAATTGCTCGGTGCTCTGTACATCCCTTGGTAGGAGTGCTTGATAAAGCTCCTCAGCTATCCCCTTCATGAGGTGGGAGATTTTATCTTCCTCACTCATTTGAGGATCAACCTCTTTGCACAAGCACAGGAGATCCTGGATGTAACATTCGGTACTTTCACCTTTTAATTGTGCCCGTGTTTTAAGTTTCTTCTCCGCTTGTAATTTTGAATTTTTTTTTTTTCCGAACACATTCTCTAATTGAGATGTGAATTCCTTCCAAGTCTGTATGCTTTCTTCGTTGTTCTCAAACCATTTGAGAGCAGTTCCAGACAGATAAAAATAAACTTTAGTAAGACATAGGGTTTCGTCCCAATGGTTGTACTTTGCCACACGTGCATACCCTTTTAACCATTTTTGAAGATCTTCACCATCCTCCCCGGAGAAAATGGAAGGGTTCCTTGGCAGATGTTGAACAACGTAGTTGCTTACCTGAGTATCTTCCTTCTTTACATTCATAGAAGTTTCTTCTGGTTCAACAGAATCAATTTTTCTTTTATTTCTTAATGGGTATCGGTCCAGCTCTCCACCAGTTGTAGCGTAGAAATCAAGCCTTGAATTATCCTAAGAAGTAAAAGTATTTATTGATGACGTCACGGCGACAAGTCGACCATTATTAACAACTCAACCCCAACTCTCTACAGCTAGAGAATCTTAAGCAAGCAAGCAAAGAAATATTTTAAAGATGATTTCACAAATACAGATTAATATATATTTTTATAATCTGTTGAATATATTTTCATTGAATAATATTAAATTAAATAATAAAATATTCCTTTGTCACAATATCGTTTTATCGATGCTCTAAATAATATATTTTTGGGCTTTAGCATCTTTTATTATCCATACGTTTTTTTTCTTTTTCATCCTTTTGATCTTTAAAACACAATTTATCATTTATTATTTCAATTAAATTATTAGCTTTAAAAATAATGTTAATTTGAAATTTCCAAATATCAAAATTTTCAGAGTCTTTTAATTTATCTATAATCGAAATATCTTCCATAACAGCAGCCATTTTTATTTTTACGATTTTAGATTTTAAGTTATAACCACGCTTTATACTGCCACTGTTAGAATGGTTTTAGGTTTTATTTTATTTTAGGAATTAATACATACGATTTTAGTAATTGAAAAATAGTTTATTAAAAATTAACAGAACAAAACAAAAGGTTTAACTTATACCTTAAGGTTATTTACATTCTTAATTTTACAGCAGTGTAACAAGATATATATTTTAAAACATTTTAAAAGAAATAATTATTAATTAATATTTTATAAAATATTAAAGTCTAAAATTGAATTCATATATTCAACAGATAAATATTCTAATATATCTGTTATATGATTCAACAATCTGCTCTAAATATTATGATGATTTTGTAATGTAGAAAATTAGGAAAGACAAAATTCAGGATGACACGGCAATTTATTTGAGACAAGAATAATGATACAATTCCAAGGCAAGATACTATTCCTTTAACTTCCAATTACCGAGGGAACCAATTAATATTGATTTTATTCAACTTATCGAGTATTTTTCAAGGGACCGGGAAAAAGTGTTCAATTTATCGAGAGATTCGTTAGACAAAACTTTACTCGGGTAAAACCCGGGCGAAGCCGGGTACGTCCGCTAGTTATAAATATAATTTATTATACTTTTAATGCCCTTATTTTATAATTTTATATATATATATTTTAAATATTACTAGAGTTGAAAGAGATAATTTCATAAGATACTTTTAAAATACATTTACTTAAGTTATTTATACTATGTTAACTATGATAGAAACGAATGGAGAGTTTAATTCGTTATAAAATACCAATTTAACCAATATAAATAAATTTAAATTATTGAATTTCACAATGAGGGATGTCTCACATGTGGTGTGTGTCCGAGCTCCTCTGCTGAAAAGGTACCTCTCCCTAAACTAGGAGAGAAGTACTTCTGCTTGCCCAGATCTCAGGATCTTTTGGGCCTTTCCTGGCTAGACCTCATCTATTCAAATCTCATCTGCATTCTAGGTATCGTAAGGTCCACACACATTATACCCAATCTTTGTTGGGAATCTCTTATGGTACAGACAATGAAACAACAAATAACAAGTTTAAATTATAAAACTATTTTAGTGGCGTATTATTCTTTTTTTTTCCAATTATTAGCCAATAAATAGTTTTATAATTTGATAACAGATGGCGCTCTAGTACATCATAAAAATAACAAGTTTATTTACAGCTGAAGTGGTTTTGAAGAATTAGGCAATTTTACCTTTTAAGAAAGTTTTTTAAATTTATTATTTTCAAAGAGAGAGAGAAAAGAACATTTAACAATTTACATTACAATTACTAATTTTGTAAAACAAAACAAACACTCCTTTGTTCTCGTTTTTATATTACAGTGTTGTCAGTCTTAAAGTATTTCAAGATCATTGATTTACTATTCTTATTTTTTCCAACATTCCCTCTTAAATCAGTGATCTTATCACATTCAACAGTTTCTTCACTTGACTTATGTTTTAAATGGTTGTCATAAGAAGGGATTTGAATTTGTCAAACTTTGGTCTGGCTAGAGGCTTTGTTAGGATGTCTGCAATTTGGTGTTCTGTTGGACAATATATCAGGTTAAACTTTTGAGCTTGACCTTTCACAAAATGATATTTGACATCAATATGTTTAGTTTTAGTGGTGAATTGGCCAGATTTTATAATTTTTATAGTGCTTTGGTTATCAACATAGGGATTTATATCAAAATTATCTGGAATTAATTCTTCTAATAGGCACATACTTATGTATGGCACCTCTTTGCATGCATCTGCTGCAGCAATGAACTCTGCTTCAGTGCTGGAAAGGGCAATTACAGGTTGCTTTCTGGAGCATCAACTTATGGGACCTCCACATAAGTTAACTACATATCATGTGGTACCATTTCTAGTTTTAATATCTCCAGCAAAGTCAGAATCACAATACACATTTAATTCAAATGGCATCTCTCCATCATATGATATGCCTAAATTGGTGGTGTGATTTAAATATCTTAGGGTTCTTTTGATGTTTATAATATCTTGAGTTGTAGGATCATGCATTGACCTGCTTTCAAAATTTGTGGCAAAGGTCATGTCTGGTTTAGTTTTGTTTGTCAAATATAAAAGGCTTCCAATTGCTTGTCTGTAGGGAAATTTGTAATCATTTGATATTTCTAAGTTTTTGTCTAATTCTTTTACTACATCTGTAATGGAAGTGGGTACTGGTTTTGAGTTTTGCATATTATATCTTTCAAGAACTGATTTTGCATAATTTTCTTGTGAAAGTGAAATTTTATTTTTTTCCTCAAAACACAAATTTATTCCCAAAAAAGTTCTTGGATCATCGTGTTTATTTTAACTTCAAACTCTTGGGATAGTTTTTCTAAAATATTATTTAATTCTTCTTCATTATCTCCCATTAAGATACCATCATCTACATATATTGCAAGGTACATATTTCCTTTGTTGGTTTTAAAAAGACATGGCTCTGATTTTAGTTGTATGAAATCTTGGTATTTGAGAAAGGTTTTTAATCTTTCGTTCCATTTTAATGGGGCTTGCTTTAAACCATACAATGTCTTTCTTAACCTGCATATATTCCCTTTATAACATTCTGGCAATTGAACATATATTTCTTCATCCAAAACCTCATATAAAAAGCTCTTTTTATGTCAAATGTTTTAAAAACAAACCTTTTCTTAGCCATTAGAGCAAAGTATATCCTTAAGGAGACAGTGCTTATAACTGGACTGAATGTCTCATCATAATCGATGCCTGCTTCTTGTTCAAAGCCTCTTACAACTAGTCTTGCTTTGTAGCGGCCATCTTCTTTCACTTTTAAGAGCCATTTAAAGGTCAGAATCTTCTTGTATTACGCTTCATTCTTTTTTACTATTTCCCAAACTTTATTTTTGGCAGGAGACTCTTTTTCTTCTTTTATTGCCTTTTTCCATTTTTCTTGATTTGGACCAGATATAACTTCCGAGTAAGTTAGAAGAGCTGATTCTTTTGTTTCATCCCGCTCTAAATAGAAGTCTTCATATCTTGATGGTGTTTGTAAACTACTTCTTGGTCTAAGATTATATTTTGAAATACTTGGTTTTGTAGGGATATATTCTTTGTCTTCAGAGACTTCTGGTAGACTTGGTTCTTCATTTAATTCTAGTTGATCTTCAGATTCTTCTTCTGGTTCGACAATAGGTATTTTTTCTTCTTTATTTATACATCCTTTATCTAAAAAAATACATCTCTAGCTGTAAAGATTTGTTTGCTTTGTTCATCCCAAAGGCGATAACCATTTGGTGCATAACCATCAACATATATAGTTACGACCGTCTTTCCTCAATTCCTCATGTCACGGATCCGCGCGCATCATCATTAGTATAATATAAAAAGCCAACAATGAAGAATGAATGTAAGATAAAAAGCCAACAATGAAGAGTAAATATGATATAAAAAGCCAACAATGAAGAATGAATGTAAGATAAAAAGCCAACAATAGAGAGTAAATGTAATATAAAAAGCCAACAATGAAGAATAAATGTAAGATAAAAAGCCAACAATGAAGAGTAAATATAATATAAAAATCCAACAATGAAGAATAAATGTAAGATAAAAAGCCAACAATGAAGAGTAAATATAATATAAAAAGCCAACAATGAAGAATGAATGTAAGATAAAAAGCCAACAATGAAGAGTAAATATGATATAAAAAGCCAACAATGAAGAATGAATGTAAGATAAAAAGCCAACAATGAAGAGTAAATGTAATATAAAAAGCCAACAATGAAGAATAAATGTAAGATAAAAAGCCAACAATGAAGAGTAAATATAATACAAAAAGCCAACAATGAAGAGTGAATATAAGATAAAAAGCCAACAATGAAGAGTAAATGTAATATCAACATATATAATCACGACCGTCTTTCCACCGTCAATCAATTCCTCAATTCCTCATGTCACGGATGCGCGCGCATCATCATTAGTATAATATAAAAAGCCAACAATGAAGAATGAATGTAAGATAAAAAGCCAACAATGAAGAGTAAATATGATATAAAAAGCCAACAATGAAGAATGAATGTAAGATAAAAAGCCAACAATTGAGAGTAAATGTAATATAAAAAGCCAACAATGAAGAATAAATGTAAGATAAAAAGCCAACAATGAAGAGTATATATAATACAAAAAGCCAACAATGAAGAGTGAATGTAAGATAAAAAGCCAACAATGAAGAGTAAATGTAATATAAAAAGCCAACAATGAAGAATGAATGTAAGATAAAAAGCCAACAATGAAGAGTGAATGTAATATAAAAAGCCAACAATGAAGAATGAATGTAAGATATAAAGCCAACAATGAAGAGTGAATGTAAGATAAAAAGCCAACAATGAATAGTAAATGTAATATAAAAAGCCAACAATGAAGAATGAATGTAAGATAAAAAGCCAACAATGAAGAGTAAATTTAATATAAAAAGCCAACAATGAAGAGTGAATGTAAGATAAAAAGCCAACAATGAAGAGTAAATGTAATATAAAAAGCCAACAGAGTGAATGTAAGATAAAAACCCAACAATGAAGAGTGAATCTACTTATATATTTGCCTTATTCTGTCTGTTTGTTTGTCTGTTTGTCTGTTTGTCTGAAGCTCACGGATAGAACGCGCGCTCATTGGCTGCCAGGGAACACGTGTCCTCCCTGCCCCCCTCTAGACAACCCTGTTATTCAAAAACCATACATCCAATCGCCATGAAATTCTGGGATAATTTCGAAAAATAATTTATTGAATATCTTTAGAGTTATTTGCAGAATTGTAGATATAACTCGCAAGCAGCGCCGCCATTGCGACGACGGAGATTGGCTTAAGTTTGCTGCTCCACCCCTGTTGACCTTGGGTCATCGTGTGAGTCACAGCATGATGCAACAAAAACACTCTCTCTGGGGATTGCGGCGTCAACAACCTGTAAGTTTGCCTCTCTCATATACCTGTCTATACAGACCACCCTGACTATAGCGACCACTCTAGACAACCCTGTTATCAGCTGCCTGTCTATACAGACCACCCTGTCTATAGCGGTCACCTTAGGCAACCCAGTTATCAGCAGTGTGATACATCCACCTGTCTATACAGACCACCCTGTCTATAGCGACCACTCTAGACAACCCTGTTATCAGCTGTGTGATACATCCACCTGTCTATACAGACCACCCTGTTAATAGCGACCACCCAAGTCAACGTTTTTAAAATATATTCGCACTCGGGTAAACCCCGGGCGTTGCCCGGGCCATTCGTCTAGTGTAATATGAAAAGCCAACCTTGAAGAATGAATGTAAGATAAAAAGCCAACAATGAAGTGAATGTAATATAAAAAGCCAACAATGAAGAATGAATGTAAAATATAAAGCCAACAATGAAGAGTGAATGTAAGATAAAAAGCCAACAATGAATAGTAAATGTAATATAAAAAGCCAACAATGAAGAATGAATGTAAGATAAAAAGCCAACAATGAAGAGTAAATATAATATAAAAAGCCAACAAAGAAGAGTGAATGTAAGATAAAAAGCCAACAATGAAGAGTAAATGTAATATAAAAAGCCAACAGAGTGAATGTAAGATAAAAAGCCAACAATGAAGAGTAAATATAATATAAAAAGCCAACAATGAATAGTAAATCTCTATATATATAAAAATGAATGTTTGTCTGTTTGTATGTTTGTTTGTATGTCCGGTATACAAATTCGCAGTAGTTCAATAATTCAAACCAAAACGACCGTCTTTCCACCGTCATGTCACGGATGCGCGCGCATCATCATTATGATCATTATCATTATCTAATGATAATAATAATAATTATTATTATTATATTATTATTATTATTATCAACATATATAGTCACGACCGTTATGGGCCGGTTCTGTCACGGATGCGCGCGCACAGGGAGGTCACGTGCTTAGCCGGCAGCCAACGGGCGCGCGCCGCCGGCATTACGTCATAGATTATATGAGATTATAGTAGATTATAAACACAAAGTAATAAGACCAAATCTAATGATAAGGTACAATTTGGATTATAGATTATTCTGATATTTTGTATTTTGATTATTCAATGTATTCTTAAACGTTGTCAATCATGTTTTAAAAAAAGCTTTTATACTACAGAAATTCGGGTAACATCAATAAAGAGGGATTTGAAAAAAATTGAAACTACTATTATTATATCATTCAAATAATATTATATAGGTTTAAAAGTGATATAGAGAGATTGAATATACTTTTATTGTGGAAATGTAAATATCTTTATTTACGGGGCTGCTAACCAAAATGGATGATTTTTAAGCCCCAATGGCCGCGTAAAGCGGAATATATACAAAGCACCAGGCTGGAGAGGCTAGAGTCAGGATCTCCGTCAGGGAATATATAATAATAATAATTATTATTATTATTATTATTATTATATTATTATTATATCATTATTATTATCCATATATATAGTCACGACCGTCATGGGCCGGTTCTGTCAGGGATGCGCGCGCATCATCATTATGATCATTATCATTATCTAATGATAATAATAATAATAATAATCATTATTATTATTATTATTATTATTATATTATTATTATTATCCGTCCCTATCAACATATATAGTCACGACCGTCATGGGCCGGCCGGTCGGTTCTGTCACGGATGCGCGCGCATCATCATTATGATCATTATCATTATCTAATGATAATAATAATAATAATAATTATTATTATTATTATTATTATTATTATTATATTATTATTATTATCCATCCATTATATATATAGTCACGACCGTCATGGGCCGGCCGGTTCTGTCACGGATGCGCGCGCACAGGGAGGTCACGTGCTCGCCGGCAGCCAACGGGAGCGCACCGCCGGCATTACGTCATAGATTATAAACACAAGGTAATAAGGCCAAATAAAAAAATAGTGTGTGATAAGGCAAAATTTGGATTATCTACTTATATAATTGCCTTATTCTCTCTGTGTGAAGTTCACGGATAGATTTTGGTCAGAATGAATAAAATAAAAAAAGTGTCAAGGGATCGGAATCGAACCCACGACCTTCCGCTTACCGGGCTTACCTAGGCTACCCTGGACATATTTTTCTGTTCACACTTTATTTTTATATTTTCAAGACACACACAGTTTGGGGCGGGACGTTTCACAAGAGAGACATCCACGGCGCCAATTTATAATTGTAACGAATAGTATTTTAATTAAAACATTTTTAAAATATATACGCACTCGGGTAAAACCCGGGCGTTGCCCGGGCCATTCGTCTAGTCAACATATATAGTCACGACCGTCATGGGCCGTTTCTGTCACGGATGCGCGCGCATCATCATTATGATCATTATCATTATCTAATGATAATAATAATAATAATAATAAATATTATTATTATTATATTATTATTATTATTATCCTATATATATAGTCACGACCGTCATGGGCCGGTTCTGTCACGGATGCGCGCGCACAGGGAGGTCACGTGCTCGCCGGCAGCCAACGGGCGCGCGCCGCCAGCATTACGTCATAGATTATAAACACAAGGTAATAAGGCCAAATAAAAAAATAGTGTGTGATAAGGCACAATTTGGATTATCTACTTATATAATTGCCTTATTCTCTCTGTGTGAAGTTCACGGATAGATTTTGGTCAGAATGGATAAAATAAAAAAAGTGTCAAGGGATGGGAATCGAACCCACGACATTCCGCTTACCGGGCAGATGCCATGACCACTAGGCTACCCTGGACATATTTTTCAGTTCACATTTTTATTTTCATATTTTCAAGACACACACAGTTTGGGGCGGGACGTTTCACAAGAGAGACATCCACGGCGCCAATTTATAATTGTAACGAATAGTATTTTAATTAAAACATTTTAAAAATATATACGTACTCGGGTAAAACCCGGGCGTTGCCCGGGCCATTCGTCTAGTTAATATATATAGTCACGACCGTCTTTCCTCAATTCCTCATGTCACGGATGCGCGCGCATCATCATTATGATCATTATCTTCTATAGAAGCTTCTATCTTTATAATTATGTATATTTACAAAAAGTCAATTCGCTCGCGCCTCTAGCGGTGAAAATGAGGGGTAATACCAGCTGACCTAATGTACATGTAAAGTTTGGAGCGGGACGTTTCACAAGAGTGACATCCACGGCTCCAATTTATAATTGTAACAAATAGTATTGGAATAAAAACATTAAATCGGGTAAAACACGGGCGTTGCCCGGGTCATTCGTCTAGTCAACATATATAGTCACGAACGTCTTTCCTCAATTCCTCATCGCTGTCACGGATGCGCGCGCATCATCATTATGATCATTATCTAATGATGATAATAATAATAATTATTATTATATTATTATTATCTCTATATATATATAAATAAATGTTTGTATGTTTGTCTGTCTGTATGTCCGGTATACAAATTCGCAATAGTTCACTAATTCAAACCAAAATTTCCATACATAGGTAAAAGAATACGGGGAAGACGATAGGCTATTTCAAAAAATATATAACTCAATTATTAAAACTATATATTTTTAGTCAGAAAATGATGATGATGATATTGCTGTATCATGTTTGATTATCAGATACAAAATTATATCGGGAAAAATTCCAAAAAGCAGAGACCACGGGTGAAACCAGTTCATTATTTTGTATGCAGGAACAAAATTCTAACAGAAAAACATTCATTCGAGCAGAAAACAAAAGCCAGATCATCTTTCTATAAAAATATCGCTTCTCAGACACAAAGTTTGGAGCGGGACGTTTCACAAGAGTGACATCCACGTCTCCAATTTATAATTGTAACAAATAGTATTTGAATAAAAACATTCAATCGGGTAAAACACGGGCCTTGCCCGGGTCATTCGGCTAGTAAAGGTATATTTTTTACTTCTGTCTTCCAATTTCTTTGCGTGTTTTAGGGTTTTAACATAAGCTTCACAACCAAAAAGTTGTAGGTTTGACAAATTTGGTCTTTTGTTGAACCAAAGTTCTGCAGGGGTTTTCTCTAATTCTTGAGTAGGGCTTCGGTTCAGGAAATAGGCTGAAACCCTTACAGCTTCTACCCACATGTATTTTCTACACCAGAATCAATCAAAAGGGCTCTAGTTTTCTCCATCAGGGTTCTATTTAATCTTTCGGCTTTGCCGTTTAGCTGCGGTGAGTGAGGTATGTAGAGATCCATAATGATTCCTTTAGCTTTGCACCAGGATTTTATATCTTCATTTACATATTCTCCGCCATTGTCACATCTTATTTTTGAAACTTTTAGATTCATTTGGTTTTCTGCTTCTGTAATAAATTATTTTAGATATCCTTTTACTTCATATATATTTTGTAACAAATACACATGACAAAAATGTGTGTAGTCATCAAGAAATGTTAGAAAATAGTTTTTGTTGTCATGGGTAGTGGGATCTAAAGGTCCACATACATCTGTATGGATTATTTTTAAATGTTTACCTGTTTAGCTTTAATGCATGTTTCACAAATTTCATCTTGACTTATTTTTTCTAGGTTTATTCCAATAACCATGGATTTTAATTGTTTCAAGCTTTAAAAACTTATGTGACCCATTTTCCTGTTTTTCTCCTTCTAAAACTTTTATTCCATTTTTTACGACAAATACCTTTTCATCTTCAAAGACAACTTTGCCTTTATTTCTGGTAATGGCACTTACAGATAGTAAATTATTTGTCAAGTTTGGTACAAACATCACCTCCTTGAGATCACATTTCTTCCCTTGAATTTTTCCGACTGATTTTGCTATTAGAGTTTATTCCTTTTTTGCTATTGATATTTTTGAGTTGCAATCTACTTCATCTAGTAAAAACCTTTTACTATTTATCATATGTCTTGTTGAGCCACTGTCTACAATGAATTCTAACAATTCCTCATTTTTACATTTTAAAGTCTCTCCTGCAAAAAAGGACAATTTTTCTTCATTTTTGTTTCTGAAAAAGCAATCCTTTTCTTTATGATTTGTCTTTTTACAAATGCGGCAAGAAATATTTTCCTGGAATTTATTTTTAGATTTCTTAAAGAAGCATTGGTCTTGAGTATGATTTGTCTTTTTACAGATGGTACACCATTTTTTATTTAGTCTACAGTATTTTGCTAAGTGCCCGCTCTTTTTGCAGTTAAAGCACTGCTTTACTTTAGTAGCACTCATGGCTATTCCCTCTTCAGGCTTTACTTTTTGTTTAGTTTCTTCAAGTGATAGTCTTGATATTATGTTTGTTAACGTTTTCTCACTTTTGGTGTCGAGTCCCATGCTGTGCTGAAGTAATTAAAGTAGTCTGGCAAAATGCTCAGTATTTTAGAAATTACAAAGCTTTCCTCAATTTCTTGTTTTACATTATTTAGTTTGAATACTAAATTTTGCATTCTGCTTATATTTGTTGCCATATCTGTATTTTTGTCAAATTTGAATCCATGAAATTCTTGTAGTAATTTGCATTTTAATTGCTCATCTTCTCTTTGATAAATGCCTACTAGTTTTTCATACATTTCTTTTGAAGTTTTGCAATTTAGAATATGTGTTAAAACATTCTTTTCAATGGTTAACATTATGTATTTTTGTGCTTTGGAGTCTTTTAGGCTCCATTTATCTTTTCCAGTTTCATCTTTCAAGTCTTCAAACAACGATTTTCCATTTACAATATCTAGAAGGCCATTTGCTTTGAAAATAATTGTTATATATATCTGAAAATTCCATGAATCAAAATTTTCAGGATTTTAAGTCTCACAATATTTGCGATATCTTCGCTGACAGCCATTTTTGATTTTATTTATACTTTATCCTATATTTTATATATATTTTACCGCGATTCAAAAACCACGCTCTGCTACCATGTTGGGAATCTCTTATGGTTCAGACAATGAAACAACAAATAAAAAGTTACTTATAGCTGAAGTGGTTTTAAAGAATTAGGCAATTTTAACTTTTAAGAAAGAGTATTTTAAATTTATTATTTTCAAAGAGAGAGAGAGAAAAGAACATTTAACAATTTACATTACAATTACTAATTTTGTAAAACAAAACAAACACTCCTTTGTTGTCGTTTTTATATTACAGTGTTGTCAGTCTAAAGGTATTTCAAGATCATTTAATTACTATTCTTCTTTTTTTCCAACAATCTTAGTGTTCTATAACTGTATTATTCACATTTGATATATTATATTTACAGACAACACAGTTATATTGTAATATAGAGAAATACCTACTAAAAATGTTATATAATAATTGTGTCTTCTCTATTTAATAAAAATAAATCCCCAGCATACTCACCACTGATGAGCCAGGCCCTCACAATATTTTCTCTTTGAAATATAAATAGTGAAAGGTGGGTCGATTTAACGCGCTACAGTCTCTACAAATAAATACATTATTATGTTCGCTTAATGACGGGCTCAATTAACGACCCTTGTCTCGATCCCAGTCGAAACATACTTGTACTTACGAGCGCCAACAGCGCGAAACGCGTTCGTGAATAGCTTTTCTTGATTTATCAAGAAATTTGGTTGGCCAAATATCAGGGAACAGGTTAAATCAATGTTTAGTTGATTCTGTTCTACTAGATGGCGCTCTGCCATCTAAAAAGTAAATGTGCTCCTGGTCAGGATATGCCTTCTTTATTTTTACATACTTGTATGTTAGTTATATATTTCATTTATTTTGTATCACTGTATTATATCTAAGAGCGCCATTTTCTTCAGATATTTAAATATGTATATCGTGTGTTCTTCTTTTTAAACTAAAAGAATGTTTAATGCCCTTACGGTAAGAATAAACATATATTAGGAGATACTGGTTCATCAATGGTGAACCTTCCCAGCGGTTGATCCTACCAACTGTATTAAGTTTTCATTATCGCAGGTTTGCGGATTTCGACAAATTACAAAAAAAAAAGGGAGAAGACGCCGCAACTATTATGCCTTCTTTGTAATTTATTAGGTTTACATATAGAGAAATTCTTGTAGAAGAATTCTCGACAAAGGTAGTCAAACATAAGTTGGACATAACCTTTGAAGGGACAGTATATATAATATACTTCTATATTACTATATTTGTTTATTATAAAATATAGGTGTGTGTGCGGCACTGCAATATTTTCATTCTAGTCATGGCTTGATTTATCATTTTAGATTGTAGACTTATGGACACAAAAGTTTAAATTTATCCTTCTCATTTTGTGTAGGAATTGATCATTTATAGATCCCGTTCTTTTTAGGAATTTAAAATTGTCCTTAGAGTATATGTAATATTTGTGTGGCAGATACACAAGATATTAGAGCTCTTCCTTTTCCCAAGTTGGTCAACTTGCCTGGATCTTCCAGCTATGTGCATGCCCCTACCCGCTCCCCAAGTTGCTAGACTTGCCTGGATCTCCCAGCTATGTGCATGGCCCTACCCGCTCCACAAGTTGCTAGACTTGCCTGGATCTTCCAGCTATGTGCATGCCCCTACCCGCTCTCCAAGTTTCTAGACTTGCCTAGATCTTCCAACTATGTGCATGGCTCTTCCCGCTCCCCAAGTTTCTAGACTTGCCTGGATCTTCCAACTATGTGCATCAATCTACCTGCTCCCCAAGTTTCTATACTTGCCTGTATCTTCCAATTATGTGCATGGCCCTACTCGTTCCCCAAGTTTCTAGACTTGCTTGGATCTTCCAACTATGTGAATGACTCTATCCGCTCCCCAAGTTTATAGACTTGCCTGGATCTTCCAACTATGTGAATGACTCTACCCGCTCTCAATTTTCTAGACCTGCCTGGATCTTCCAACGATATGAATGACTTTACCCGCTCCCCAAGTTTCTAGACTTGCCTGGATCTTCCAACTATGTGCATGACTCTACCTGCTCCCCAAGTTTCTAGACTTGCCTGGATCTTCCAACTATGTGCATAACTCTACCCGCTCCCCAAGTTTCTAGACTTGCTTGGATCTTCCAACTATGTGCATGGCTCTAACCGCATTTTTTATAGAATTCATCAGGGCGTGCTGCTAAATAGAAAAAATTGATCATTTTGGTGATGGAAACTGTCCATTGTAGAGAGGTACCCTCTAGTTCCAGTGTCAATGTGTCCTTTAGAGTGAGAGTGTACTTTTAAAAGTCTACAACCTGTAAAAATAGTAATTTTGGTGATAGAAACTGTCCTTTGTAGAGATATGTCCTGTAGTTGAAGAGTCAAAGTGTCCTTTAAAATGTTGTCATTTTACCAGAAAGCTACAAAATAGTAAAAATCGTCATTCCGGTGGTAAAAACTGCCCTTTGTAGAAAAGCTGTTCTTCTCCTGTATCTTGTTATTCAACAAAATAGAACCGTTATATATAGTGGAGGACAAACCTTGACCATACATTGTCCCCAATACTTACTTTCACCACAACACTAAATATTGTATCTAAAAGTGAAAAATAAAAGAAACAAAAAAATGATTAATATACAGTTAACACAAAGTAATAACGCGCCATCTATACATATAAAATGAAAGAATTTAAAAGCACGAATGTTTCTTTTATACATAATACAAACTTCTACTGCCCTTACTGCGATGAAAAATAACACTGATGAGCCAAGCCCTCCCAATATATTTTTTCATCGCAGTAAGGGCAGTATAAGTTTGTGTTATGTATAAAAGAAACATTCGTGCTTTTAAATCCTTTCATTTTATAATATATAGTTAAACCTGTCTATAGCGCCCCCTCTAAATAGCGTCTTTCTCTCTATAGCGTCCGATTTTAAATACGTAGTACGATGCGAGTTACATTAAAAGTGACCTGCCTATAGCACTCCCTCTCTATGTTGAATATATGAATTCAATTTTAGACTTTAATATTTTATAAAATATTGTCACTGAATAATTATTTTAAATATTCTGTGGTATATCATCATTATAATATTTGCATAGTTATCACTCCTCACGATTCTTATATATTATTACTTTTCACATTGTGTAGCGTCCTCACGCAATTCTGGCCTTAACTACCCGTTTCATGATTTTTCAGGATGCCTTAATGACCAATTTTTTGGTTGTTGAGGTACAGCTTGCACCACGCTGATGAGGGCCAACAGCCCGAAACGCGTCCGTGGTTAGCTTTTCTTGATTAATCAAGAATGGGTATTTGGCCAATTCTGGAATAATTAAAAATCAACGAGAATAGTTGATATTTATTCCGACAGATGGCGCCAGCCATCAGCAACTTTCAGTTGCACGATAAGGAGATGCCTTTTTCTTAATATTATTACTTGTAAATAAATTTTCAGATATAGTTTTGCATTTTATAAATAAACTATTTTCAATTACTAAAATCGTATGTATTAATTTCTAAAATAATATAAAACCTAAAACCATTCTAACAGTGGCAGCATAAAGCGTGGTTATAACTTAAAATCTTTAAAAAAAATGGCTACTGTTATGGAAGATATTTCGATTATAGATAAATTAAAAGACTCTGAAAATTTTGATATTTGGAAATTTCAAATTAACATTATTTTTAAAGCTAATAATTTAATTGAAATAATAAATGGTATATTGTGTTTTAAAGATCAAAAGGATGAAAAAGAAAAAAGGAAATGGATAATAAAATATGCTAAAGCCCAAAAATATATTATTTCGAGCATCGATAAAACGATATTAACACACATAATACATTGTGAAAATGCCAAATCAATGTATAACACCATATGCAGAATATTTGAAAGAGATGATGAACAATTAAAATGTAAGCTGCTACAAGAATTTCACACTTATAAATTTGATAAAAATGTAGACCTTGTAGCCAACATAAGTAATTTAAGAAATTTGGCTTTTAAACTCAATAATCTAAAACAGAACTTTGATGACAATATTTTTATTTCAAAGATTTTAAGAATTTTGCCAAAAGAATATAATTATTTTTGTACTGCTTGGGAGTCAACTTGAAAAGATGAAAAAACTATTGAAAATCTAATATCAAGATTGACCAGTGAAGAAATAAGAAGAAATAGACAGAGCCAACCAGAAGACCGAGTGGCTATGAATGCAACAAAACAAAAGGTATGTTTTACTTGTAATAAACCAGGACATATATCTAAAAATTGCACACAAAGAAAATTCTGCAAATTTTGTAAAAAAACTAACCATGAAGAAAAGGAGTGTTTCTTTAAGAACAACAGTAAACCTGCTGCTAAAGTAAACAAAGAACAATGCAGAATATGTAAAAAGTTTAATCATAAAGAAAAATACTGCTATTTCAGGAACAAAGAAAAGCAACCTCCCATTGCTTTCATTGCTGAACAAAGAGAAGAATATGATAAAAGATTATCAGTCACTTTCATTGTTGATAGCGGATCCACCTGTCACATGATTAATGAAGAAAAGTTGCTTGATCATCAAAAAAAGTGTGTAGTGAACATCAATGTTGCCAAAAAAGAAGAAGGTATGAGAGCAAAAACTTCAGGACAATTTAAGGGAAGACAATGTAACCTAAATGAAGTAATATTTGTGCCTGAATTATCAAAAAATCTTTTGTCAGTGAGCTCAATTGTTAACAACGGAGGAGAAGTAAATTTTAAAGGTGATAAACTGACAATTTTGAAAGATGGAAAAAAAGTTCTAGAAAGAGATCAACTTGAAAATCGACTTTATGCTGTAAATATTGAGCAACATTTTTCAAAGCAAAATGACTCGAACCTTACCTTACCAAGTGAAAACAAAACCCAAGAATGGCACAGAAAATTGGGACACATTGGAATGCAGAATCTAAGAAAACTTGAAAGTTTGGTTGATGGTATGGAGCTTAACAAATTGGAAAAACAGGAAAATGATGTGTGCGAAATTTGCATCATGGCAAAGCAAACTAGGAAGTCATTTGGAAATGAAATATCTAGAGCTACCCGACCTTTGGAAATTGTTCATACTGATCTGTGAGGCCCAATAGAACCCTTAACACATGATAATAAGAAATATATAATGACATTTTTGGATGATTATACACATTTCTGTTATGTGTATTTGCTCAGCAATAAATATGAAGCAAAAGAATATATTAAAGAATATGTAAATGACGTGGAAAGATTTTTTAATGCAAAAGTGTCAAAATTAAGGTGTGATAATGGCGGTGAATATGCCAATACGCAAGTTAAAGAATGGTACAAAATGAAAGGAATAATACTTGATTTTACAATTCCATATACTCCACAATTGAATGGAAAAGCAGAAAGGTTGAATCGAACTCTGATTGAAAAAAACCAGAGCACTTTTCCTGGATTCCAAATTAAATAAGGAAATGTGGGGAGAGAGAGGCCACAAGAGTCGCTGCCTATTTAATCAACAGAAGCCCTTCAAATACAGTACAAACAACACCAGCACAGATGTGGTTTGGAAGAAAGCCTAATCTTTCTAATGTAAAATTATTCGGGAGTGAAGTGTATGTCAAAAAATTGGGAAACCAAAAAAAAAATGAAAAGGAAAAGTGAAAAATATTCACTTATCGGATACAGTGGAAATGGATACAGATTGTGGGACATGCAGAAAAAAGGATTATAATTGCAAGAGATGTGGTGTTTACAGGAAAACTAACAAATGAAATGACCAGTGTCATTCAGCCAAGATACAGAGAAGATTTGGATTCTGAAATAGAGGAAAGTCAAGACACTAAAATGGAATTGGATACCCATGATAAACCACAGAACTAGGCCAATTCAAAATATATGTTAAGGAATATAGAAAATATCAATAGACCTGAAAGACTAAAAGATTATGAAGTGTTGAATTCTGTTTCTGGAGAAAAATAGGATTGTTAACATACAATGAAGCTGTAACCGGAGTAGACAAAGAAAACTGGGTAAAAGCAATACAGGAAGAAAAAGATTCATTGAAGAAAAATGAAACTTGGGATTTTGTAAATGCTGAAGAAGTTAAAGGAAAAAAGATACTCAGTTCTAGATGGAAATTCAAGATAAAGGATGGTGGACATTATAAAGCAAGACTTGTTGCTAGAGGAAATGAACAAAAAGGACTAGATTTTGATGAAACCTTTAGTCCAGTAGTGAGTACAATTTCTTTAAGAATGTTGTTATCCTTAAGTGTTAAGAAAAATCTAAAGTTCAAAACTTTTGATGTCAAAACTGCATTTCTCTATGGATATTTGGATGAAGAAATCTTCATGTATTTACCCGAAGGATATGAAGATAACAAAATATGTCGACTAAAGAAGGCACTTTAGGGACTACGACAAGCACCTTCAAAGTGGAATAAAAGATTTGAAGCCTTTTTGAAAACAAAAGAACTGGTGAAATCAAAATTAGAAAATTGCATTTTCAAAAACCAAAATGGAAGTTTAATTTTGGCTTTATATGTTGATGATGGAATGTTGTTTGGAAGTGATGAAGAAGAAATGGACAATTTGTTGGAAGAACTGGCACAAGAATTTGAAATAAGAATAAGTAATAATCCTTAAATGTTTGTTGGCATGAATATCATGAATAAAGATGAGAGACTGATACTTTCTCAACATGACTATATAGAATGTGTTCTAAAAAAATACAACATGTTGGATGCAAAGCCGGTGACAACTCCAATTGTAGAAGGAGCTGTGAAAACTGATCCTATATTAGAAAACAAATCTGAAGGTAATTTTACATATAGAGAAGCTGTTGGAAGTCTCCTATGTTTAGCAAACAAAACCAGACCAGATGTTGCTTATGCAGTTGGTTATGAAAGTCGTTCGATGCATGAACCGACAAACCAGGAAATACAAAATGTTAGAAGAACTATGAGATATTTGAAACAAACCAAAACTTTTGGACTTCACTATAGTAAACAAGATGAAGATATGGAACTTAATGCATATTGTGACTCAGACTTTGCTGGAGACATGAAAACAAGAAAAAGTACATCCGGATATACAATATTGTTTGGTAAAGGACCAATAAGCTGGAGTTCAAGAAAACAACCAATTGTAGCCTTATCCACTACTGAGGCAGAATATATTGCTGCAGCTGAATGTGTGAAAGAACTAATTTATATAAAAGCACTAATTGAAGAACTTACAAATGAAACCATACTTGCTAAACTAAATATTGACAACCAAAGTGCAAAGACTTTAATGAAGACAGGACAAATGAACAGAAAGGCAAAACATATAGATGTTCGATATCATTTTTTCAAAGATCAGATAAGAGAAAATGTTGATGTTCAGTTTTGCCCAACCCAAGACCAAGTTGCTGATATCCTAACCAAGCCTCTGCCAAAGGAAACTTTTGAAAAACACAGATCTTCACTGCTGCAGATGATGTTTTGATGAAGTAATTAAAACTCTAAAACATGAATTCAAGAAGGAGTGTTGAATATATGAATTCAATTTTAGACTTTAATATTTTATAAAATATTGTCACTGAATAATTATTTTAAATATTCTGTGGTATATCATCATTATATAATATTTGCATAGTTATCACTCCTCACGATTCTTATATATTATTACTTGTAAATAAATTTTCAGAATTAATAAAAAAAAAGATGCAGCCTATTGTAATCAAATCAACGATCGGCCCAGCTGGCGAAAAGGTCAGTATAATCGACACCAACATACTTTTGAAAATTCTTGAAAGATGTGGCATCGAGTACAAAGTAGAAGAAACTCCTTCAACAAAGAAACGAACTCGCGAATCCCCCTCAGTTTCAACACCACTTAGCCATAAGACACCGAGAATGGAAGTTGTCTCACAGCATAATGAAAACGATGTCTCCATGAACGAGGTTACTGAAGTCCCTCAAGAAACGTCCGAAGCTACCCCTTCTCAGGTTAACGAAGAAAACATTGATGAAGATGGTCCTTGGACAAAAGTCACACATGCAAAAAAGCCAAGAATACCACCTGTAATAGCAGAAAATGTAACAGACTGGAAGTTGCTCTGCCAAGAGCTGAAAGACCTGTGCACAGATAAATTCCAATGCACGATCTCAGGAAATAAGCACATTATCAAGGCCAAAAATATTTCAGACTTCAAAAAAATCAGAGAATATGTTCAAAAAAACAATGGCGGCTACTCTTATAGACTCCAAGAAGAAAAACCGCTCAAAGTAGTATTAAAGGGCGTGACAACAGCTTACAAGACTGAAGATATAGCAATAGAACTTGCAACAATGGACTTTACTGAGACCTCTGTGAAGAGACTTCATAGACAATCAACTAAAAGGCCAATGAATTTAGTACTGGTAGAATTACCGAAAAATGAACAAAACAAGAAAATTTACGGAATAACTGAACTTCTCTATCAGAAAATTGCAGTAGAATCTTTCAGAACAACAAACCATGTGACTCAATGCTTCAACTGCCAGGGTTTCGGGCACGGTCAACTTAACTGCTTCCTGAAACCAAAATGCGTCAAGTGTGCCGAGGAGCACCATTCGAAGGACTGCCCAAGAAAGTCAAGACAACTTCCCCCAAAGTGTGCAAACTGCGAGGAAGCGCACACAGCCAATTACCGCGGATGCCCTAAGTTTCCAAGAGTACATCAGCAACAGCCAAGATACCCTGGTCAGTACAAACCTAACAACCCACTTCCGATTTCAAAAAGATCTGAAACACTGCCGAAAATTGTAGAACAACAAAACCAAAGCAATGCTGAGGTTGTGACAAGAAAAACTTCTCGTTCTGAAACTGAGGACCTGTGTGAAAAATTGATGCAAGTAATCAAAACATACCTACAATGAATTGCAAATTACCTTTTAAAATTATTGCTTGGAATTGTAACGGAATCAGACCAAAGAAAGAAGAATTATTGCACTTTTTAGAAGTTAACTCAATTGACATTGCTCTGCTCAGTGAAACTCACCTTAAACCCTCAATTGATCTAAAGTTCAGGAACTATCAAACCATTAGAACTGATCGAATTACAGGAAAGGGTGGGGGAACAGCCATCATTATAAAATCCTTTTTAAATATAAAAATATGCTGATTCATACTTTAAACTTGGAAAATACTTCAATTTTGATAAAACCAGATGGAAAACCCCTTCTTGCAAATCACTGCAATTTATAAGAAACCTGATGCACCACTATTGGAAGAAGATTTGAACCAACTGATAAAACACAACCACTCAATAAGCGTTGCAGGAGACTGGAACTCCAAACACCCTCTTTGGGGATCAAGGACTTCAAATAACAGTGGAATCGTGCTGCACAATTTCTCTGAAAGAGAAAGCCTCGACATTGTCGCACCTTCGTCACCCACGCATTACAGTCCACTTGGCAATCCCGATTTCCTAGACTTCGCTGTACTTAAAAACATTCCCTGGACCCCAAAGGCCAGAACCACCGACGATTTATCATCTGACCATCTCCCTGTAATCTTTGAATTGAATTGCCCAAAGGATGAATTCACAACCCAGCTCAGCCGAGTAACTAATTGGGTTCATTTTCAACAAGATCTAATCTCCACCACGCCCCCCAGACTCCCCTTGAAAACTGAAGTAGACATTGATTCAGCAGTTGGAATTTTAAACGAACAAATTAATAATAGCTACTCGAAAAACACCATAGTTTCATCTTCCAAATTAATAAAGAACCCAAAAACCAAAGCCTTAATAAGGGAGAAAAATAAAGCTAGGAAAAGATGGCAATCAACCTGGGATCCAGCTCATAGAGCTACTTACCTCAATCTTCAAGGAAAGGTAAATCAAGCCCTTGAAGCAGAGAAATCTGAAAATTGGAATAGTTTTTTAAGCAAACTTGAATCGATCCCAACAGACTTCTGGAAAAAAACAAAACCCATTAGGAAAAAAACTGACAAAATCACTAGTTTAAACGCAAATGGAAAAACCTTGCTGACCGACAAAGAAATTGGAAATGATCTTTCAGAGCATTTTTCCAAACACTTTTCCAAGGCGGAGGATGAGGTTCCGTCGTACCTAACAGATAACACTTGCCATCATCCCCAAGATAATATACTATCAATGACAACGCCAAATGAAGTCAAGGAAGTGATTAAAAACCTAGGTAATCACAAAGCTCCAGGCCACGACAATATTACGCCGCAAATGACTAAAAACCTCCCCATCAAATGGATAGTTTTCCTCGCTGGGATCTTCAATGCTGCATTACACCTGTGCTACTTCCCGAAGACATGGAAACATGCCATTATCATAACCATTCCAAAAAAATCACCTGTCAAATCACCTGAAGATCTCAGACTAATCAGCCTTCTCTCTACCATCGGTAAGGTATACGAGAGAATCGTTCTTCGCAGATTGCAGTCATACATGGATTCTATTAACTTTTACATTCCTCAACAATTTGGATTCAGAAAAGGACACTCCACAACCCACCAGCTAATCACAGTAATAGACTACATCCAAATAAGAAAGTCCCACAAGGAGGCAGTAGGTGCTGTTTTTCTAGACTTTACCAAAGCCTTTGATAGAGTATGGCATGATGTCTTGATAGCAAAAATAACAAAAAATCAATTTCCAAGGGATTTCATCAAACTCTTGAAAAACTATCTCCAGGACAGAACCTTTTCAATTAAGCAAGGGAATTATATAACCACGGCAAAACCAACCCAGATTGGAGTCCCTCAAGGCTCTATCCTTGGACCCTACCTATTCAACATCTACATCAACGATTTCCCTCCACATCCAAAATGTCAAATAAAACTTTTCGCAGATGACGAAGCAATTTTATCAAACTCCAAATCAATAGGAATAATAACTACACAACTCCAAAATTACATAAACAGTATAACCAAATGGTGCAATGATTGGAAATTAGACATCAACCCAAAAAAGTCTCAGGCAATAATTTTTCCTCCACTAGACAATAAAAAATGCAAGCCACAATCCATCCTGAAGGTAAACCAGAGGCCTATTAACTGGACTGACAGCGTTAAATATCTTGGAGTTACCTTAGACTCCAAGTTGAAATTCAACATGCATGTCAAAAATATCATAAAGAAAGCAAAAATCGCCAAAATAACATTATCAAGCCTGTTCAACTATAGAAGCAAATTAACTACAAAACAAAAGTTTACTCTATACAGAAGTTGTATCCTCCCGATAGTAACATACGCACTCCCAGTTTGGTGCAAATATATTACAGCCACAGACAAAAATAGGATAAACGCATTCATGAGAATCTGCCTTCGGACAAGTATAGGAGCTCCATTCAACCTATCAAACAAGATACTGAAGGAGGACTTGAACCAACCCATTCTAGAAGATATGTACCTAACTTCCCTTAAGAAATTATACCTTCAAATGCAAAAGTCAAATAATCCAACCATACAAGATATTCTACAAAATAAAGGACATATCAATCCCCGATTCCGACGACCCGGCCCTGACACTTAGTCAAGAGCTCATCGCCCAACAGCTGCCCTCCTGCAAGGCCTAGGGGGACCACTTCTACTCCACCAACTCGCCATGTGTAAATAGCCAGGACAAGGTGACTCGCGAGCTGTGCTCGAATGTAACACCTGTAAATTGAGACGAAATAAAAATAAAAAAAATTTCCAGATATAGTTTTGCATTTTATAAATAAACTATTTTCAATTACTAAAATCGTATGTATTAATTTCTAAAATAATATAAAACCTAAAACCATTCTAACACTCTATAGCACCCTATTTTGATGAGTCCCGAGAGGGGGTACTATAGACAGGTTTAACTGTATATATATTTTAGATAGATACTAATGTCTAATAATAAAAACCATCTCTGGATTGTGTAAAAGAATGCTGATGATAGCTTGTGCCATCTATCAGGCCAACAAGGGCTGGATGACGATATCATCATGTTATATCTACAAGTTTTCCTGAGGCTTGAAGGGAGCTTGAAGTTAATGAAGGCCTCATGATTTTTTGATGGAGAATTCTTCATCATTGGGGAAGCCTCCTAGACAGTAACATACTTGTAACTAAACACAAGTTAATAAGACCAAATCCAAATAAATAAATAGCATGCGACGTTTCTGTAACTGCGTTGTTACCATCAGACAAAATTTATTTATTTGGTCTTATTACCTTGTGTTTATTCCAAAATCACTTTATTAGATACCGCTCAAAAGAGCAACCTAGCTTGTGATAATTGCAACAAGGATTAATATATGAAGGTTATTCACATATTAAACAAAATGTTAACACAGGATTCTATCTCAGTTCATGGCTGTTGGGAATCGAGGGTGTTAGTCACTCGTCCACTGACTTTTTTTAAATCTATTTTAAATTACCTTGTGTTTATAATCTACTAGCGGACGTACCCGGCTTCGCCCGGGTTTTACCCGAGTAAAGGTTTGTCTAACGAATCTCTCGATAAAGTGAACATTTTTTCCCGGTCCCTTGAAAAATACTCGATAAGTTGAATAAAATCATTATTAATTGGTTCCCTCGGTAATTGGAAGTTAATGGAATAGTATCTTGCCTTGGAATTGTATCATTATTCTTGTCTCAAATAAATTGCCGTGTCATCCTGAATTTTGTCTTTCCTAATTTTCTACATTACAAAATCATCGTATCATCATGATAATATTTAGAGCAGATTGTTGAATTATAACAGATAAATTAGAATATTTATCTTGATTATTTTAAAGCGAAAAGTTATTTCAAAAATTTATTTGCTAGAAACCTTCCCAGTACTATACTAAATAACTTCCCAAAGTTTCATGGCGTTCCAATGAGTGGTTTGGTAAGGCATAAAGGACAAACAGACCACACACACACACACACACATACATTCATTTTTATATATATAGATAATCTAAATTGTGTGCCTTATTATAATTTTAACTATTTTATTTGTCTAAACATTCCCTTTTTCAGTGTTTTCTTAGGATGGCATATTTTTAATGGGTTTGGCGGGTCAAAATTCTGACAGACCAAAATCCTGACAAATTAAATTAAATAAATAAATTTATTTTACATCTCTTGATGAGATGTGTATATAAGAGATATTTTACAAATTTTCTCCCTCAAACACAAAAATGATTTACTCAAATGCTTAAACTTGTTTATATATTTTTTTTTATTTGTTAGGTTTGACCATTTTGGGCTGTTAGGATTATGTCTGGAACCACTTTTTACCATTGAGGGATGTTAATAAAGTTGTTTGAAATCTATTGGAATGAAAAAAAATATCATCTAAACACCAATTTAATTCAGAATATATGTGTCATATAGTATCACATGTAGAAATGTATCTTATAGAGATATGTTGTTGTTGTTGTTTCTTATCCCCTTGTGTAAAGATTACACGAATTCCATGAGTTCATGCTCCTCGAGCTGTTTTATGATGAGCAGCGGCCTCTCCCAAAGGTCCTGTTTAGTGCATCTAATGCAAGCCAAAATGTGTTCTGGAGCTGCAGGTGCCAACCTACATTTCGGGCAAGTGGGGTAGATTTTGTTATTATTTTCTATCTTCAATGGCTTGAGATGGCCTGTTCTAAATCTTGTTAGTGTTGTTTGATGCTGTCTATTTCTGATGTTCAGAGCTCCTCCTGGGTTCACTCCACTGTACCAACTGTGCTTAGGTGGGATCCTCCAGTTCTTGTTTATTTTTGTTTTGGCTATTGTTTCTATTTCTTTAAAAGTAAGTTTATTTTTCTTTGGCAAGGGTTCTTTTGTGCCTTTTTTCGCTAGCACATCAGCAGCTTCATTGCCTTCAATGCCAACGTGTGAGGGTATCCATTGAAGGTGAATTTTTGAGGTTTTTGAGAGTTTTTGGAGATAACCAATTATGTTCCTGCTTACTTTGTCTCTAAGTTCCCCTGTGTGACTCAAGTGTTGTATGGCACTTCTACTATCAGTAAGAATCCAGATATCTTGATAATTAGTATTTCTGATGGATTTTAAGGCTTCATAGATGGCTATAAGTTCTGATCTGAAGACTGAGCAAAAATCTGGGTTTCTTCTGTTCATTTTCTCAATGCCATTTGTGGTTTTGATGAGACAGCCACTGCCAGTGTGTCCTAGCTCGTCTCTGCTACCATCTGTATAGATAGTTATTGCATTTTTAAGAATTTTATTAATTACTAGCGGATGTACCCGGCTTCGCCCGGGTTTTACCCGAGTAAAGGTTTGTCTAGCGAATCTCTCGATAAAGTGAACATTTTTTTCCCGGTTCCTTGAAAAATACTCGATAAGTTGAATAAAAACAATATTAATTGGTTCCCTCGGTAATTGGAAGTTAAAGGAATAGTATCTTGCCTTGGAATTGTATCATTATTCTTGTATGGATGTATCCGGCTTCGCCCGGGTTTTACCCAAGTAAAGGTTTGTCTAACGAATCTCTCGATAAAGTGAACATTATTTCCCGGTCCCTTTAAAAATACTCGATAAGTTGAATAAAATCAATATTGATTGGTTCCCTCGGTAATTGGAAGATAAAGGAATAGTATTTTGCCTTGGAATTGTATCATTATTCTTGTCTCAAATAAATTGCCGTGTCATCCTGAATTTTGTCTTTCTTAATTTTCTAAATTACATAATCATCGTATCATCATGATAATATTCAGAGCAGATTGTTGAATTATAACAGATACATTAGAATATTTATCTTGATTATTTTTAGGCGAAAAGTTATTTCAAAAATTTTATTTGCTAGAAACCTTCCCAGTACTATACTAAATAACTTCCCAAAGTTTCATGGCGTTCCAATGAGTGGTTTGGTCAGGCATAAAGGACAGACAGACACACACACACACACACACTCGAGCGTGTGGCCACGCTTTCGCGAGCTCCGCCGTTTTCGCCTCTGGCGTGTGTGCAAATGTCCGTGGACAGGCCAAGTTTGGCACCGAAAGGTAGCCCAGGCTCTGCTGAACAAGTGCCTGAAAGGCCCAGCATCCTGTCTCAACCAGGCGAGGAATTATCGCCGAAAAATGGTAATTTGAAGATTTTCAAAGAAAATTCTTCTGAATCTGAAAATTATGCAAATTCGCCGGCAGGCGACATGCATGCAAATCTGGCCGCCGAGCGTGGTGACGTCACGGCGCCGAAGACTGCTGCTACGACCAGCGCAACTCCAGCTAGCCCGGCCTCGCTCAACTGGGCCGACAGCGAGATGGCGGAGGTGGACTCCAACGACGGCTACACCGTTGTGAAGTGCAAGAAGAGGCGCCTCACTTCAACACCGGAGCACGCCGCTAGGCAGCCTGGCAGGCCTGCTGAGAAGTCCAGCCCCCAGAAGCGGAAGCGACCAACAGGGCCGAGAGCAGTGCCGCCTCAGGAGATCAAGGCGACACGCGCCAACATCGCCGACGCCAGGGCGAGGCAGGCCACTACCAACCACGAGAACTACGTCTTCGTGGAGCTGTGCCCAGAAATCCCGGACTACTCTTACCTCAAGGCAATAAGCGCGCTACTCGGGGGGCCAAAAAACATCACCCAATTCAATCGAATGAACGGCCACTACATCGTGGGCCTTGCGAACAAGGACCTCGCGAATCGTCTGGTCGCGAGCGGCCTGGAAATCGAGGGAACGACCCTCAAGATCTTCCCCTTCCGCAAGAGGGCGGAGCGCTTAGTGGCCAACCTGCCCAGCTTTGTGGAGGACAGCACCATCGCGACCGCCCTGGGCCAATTTGGGAAGGTCACCTCCATCGCCCCCATCCTGGTGAAAATGGGGGAGTTCACCTTCACCGACGGCCGCCGGGAGGCGTTCATCCTGCTCCGCGAGGGCGTAAGGCTAGAGACGCTGTCCACCCGACTGACCATCCACTCCAAGGGAGACACCCTGTCGGCCTTCCTCTCCTTTGGAATCAAGTGTTCCAAATGCGGTAAGCAGGGCCACCGCAGAGCCAACTGCCCAGCGCTCTCCAGACAAGGGAGCGGCAACCCCAGGCAAGCAGCGTCTTCCACCGGCGCAAGGCCTCCCCCTCCTACTCCTCCTCAGCAGCCAAGGAAGCCAGCACCTGCACCCGCAACACCGGCGTCCCCCCTCCAACCGGCGAAGACATCAACTGAGGCTCCAGTGACCCCCTCGGCGCCCCATCCTGCCGAACCGAGGGATCTTGCCCAGCCCGCCCCTGTCGCCCCCTCTGCTCCTCTAGCTACCCCGCGGCCCCTCGAGCCCGAGACCTTTCCGCTCGACATTGAGATGTCGGAGGAGGAGCTGACCACAACTCCCTCCGCGTCTCCCCGGGGAAAACCCGCACTCTTCCAGCTGCGGGAGCACCTCAAGCAGTCCCCCAACCTCTCCATCGACTGGGACGGGCTGCCCGGTATAGACCGCGAGGACGCACAGCTGCTACTCACCTCTAAAAGAAAAATGGAGAAGTGAGTGCACTCGCTGTCAAAAGCACAGGTCGCCGCCCTCGACCAGGTGGCCGAAACCATCAAGGCCTCGATCCCAGACTCCAACCACACCATCCGCAAGACCCTCCAGAAGACCAAGGGGGTGCTTAAGGGACGGCAACAATGAGCTACCGACTCGCCAGCATCAACGCGCGAGGGCTCGCCACTCGGGGGAGGAGCCTTGCCCTTTGTCATCAACTCAGGCAACATCACGTGGACATCGCGTTTGTCCAGGAGACAAACGCATTTCATCTCGGCAGCGGCCAAGACCACTGCCTCGGCTACAACGCTGTTATATTGGCCCATCCCGTAGCCATCTCGGGATCCGGACTCGCCTGCGTCTTCGGACCAGGCGTAGCCGTGCTACAACAGCGTATCCTGTGGCCGGGCCACATCGCCTTGGAAACAATAGATGTCCACGGCGAGGAGATGACGGCCATCGCCGTTCATCTGGCGCATGAACCCCGGGAGAGAAACCGACAACTGGAGCTCCTGGCGGCGACAGCGGCACAGGAGGAGGAGGGGGCCTGCTGGATCATCGGCGTCTTTAATATCAGGGATCAGGGCTCCTCATCATCATCATCATCATCGGATGCCCTCGCCGCTCTTCTGGACCTGGCCGCGCTGGTCGACGTGGCCACCCAGTTCGACGCCGCCCACCTGCCCACCAGAGTCGCCATGCACGGCGACCAAGTCGAATCCAACCGCCTGGACCGGATCCTCGTCCCTGCTGGAGTCCTGGATCGCGTGTCTCTCTACGCGACCAGCCACTACCACCTCTCGGACCACCGCCTCGTGCTGCTCCAGGTAGGCCCGCCCACCACCGCCGTCTCCTCCCCCACCCAGCCTCGCTTGGCCGCGATGCTCCGCTCGGGCCTTGCTCTCGAACATCTGGCTGGCTACATCCGGGAGTTGGAGGAAGGCACAGCGCACGATGACGACGACGGGACCTTCTGGGATAGGTGGACCTCCATCAAGGCGGGGCTGCTGGCGGAGGCCAGATCCCTGCACGACCCGCGCCACGATGCCAGCGACAGCTACGTCTACAGGGCGAGACGTTACATCGCGGCGCAGCTCGAGGCCTCCTCCATCCGGGCCGACTACCCTTCGCTGCCAGACCTAGCACGCGCCATCCGCCTTCGACGCCCGGTCAGCGTCATCAGGGACGAGCAGGATAACATCATCGAGGGCCCCGAGCTTCGGCGCAGGGCGTTCGCGACCTTCCAGCCCCGCTTCGCCCGTCCCACCAGCGATCCAGCTGCGGGAGCTGCCTTCATCGCCAGCAGCGCGCCCACCACCACCCGCGAGCTGAGTAAGGAGGACCCGCTCCACCGGCCGGACATCAGCCCCAGCGAGATCGCCAACGCTATCGAGCATCTCCCTCGCGGAAAGGCCCCCGGCTGGGACGGCCTGCCGTGCGAACTCCTCGTTGCCTTCAACGAGGACTTCTTCGCGGAAGCTCTGGCCCGGGTGTTCGCGGCTTCACGACTCCGCGGTGCCCTGCCTCCGTCGACGCGGCGCAGCTCCATCTGCCTCGTGCCCAAGGCCCGCGGAGGTCGCGGCCTTGATGGCTACAGGCCTGTCGCGCTGCCCTCGGCCGACTACAGGGTCCTGGCCGCCATCATTCACCGGCGCCTCAAGCCCCACCCGCGGACCCTGGTGCCGGAATGCCAGATTTACGCCGTCCCCGGGAGGTCCCCGTCATGGAACATCGCCATGGTGACGGACGCCATCGAGGAGACCACCGCCCTGGGCTCGCCGCTGGCCGTCATGGGCGTCGACCTAGAGTCCGCCTTTGACTCATTGGACCGCGGCTTCCTGGAGTCCCTGCTAACATCCCTCCGCCTCCCGCCGGCCTTCATGGCCTGGATTAACATCCTCTACGCCAGGGCGGACGCCACCATCCGGGCCGGAGGCTTTCATACAACAGCCTTCCCCCTTCTCAACGGCCTCAGGCAGGGTTGCGCCGTAAGCGCCGCACTCTTCAGCATCGCCACGGGGCCGCTGCTACGTCGCCTTGAGTTGACCCTCGGCGTGGGCAATGTCATCGCCTACGCCGACGACATCGTCCTCCTATTCCATCGTGACGGAGACTTCGAGCGGGTGGCGACCGTCTTCGAAGACTATAGGCAGGCCTCCGGAGTTGGCATGAACCTCCGGAAGAGGGCTGGCCTCTGGTGCGGCGCCTGGCGCAACCGCGGCGACTCCCCTCTCGGCGCCTGCTGGTCGACCACCTCCATCAGGATCCTCGGGCTCGACATCGCCCCAGGAGCACCGTCGCCCACCAGGAGCAGCATCTCCCGGCCCTCCTGGAGACTGCGTGCCGCAGATGGACGTCCTTCACCCGCGGCCTCTCCCTCGTCGGACGAGCAAGAGCGGCGAACACGCTGGTGGGGTCCACGATCCAGCACCACCTGCATGGATACCTCCCATCACCCCCGACCATCGCCAAGCTGCAGGCCCGACTGGCGAGGTTCGTCTGGGGGCCAGACCACACTGCGTGGCTTCCCGCCAACGTCATGGCGAGGCCAGTTGCCATCGGAGGCCGCGGCCTCCACGACCTCGCGACCCAGCTCCAGCTCGCCTGCCTCAAGGGGGTGCAGGTCGCGCTCCGCGGAGGCAGAAATGCTTTCAGCTGGCTGGTAGAAAGCGGTGAGGCCTGGATCCACCCTCCACCGGACGGCACCCGTCTCCAGCCCCGCCGTCTACGGCTGCTGAAGCTCTGGGAGGAGGCCTCCAACATCCTGAGCCTCAACCACCGGGCGCTCCCCACGGCTCAGCTGCTGGACCTCCCCATCATCGGCGGCTTCCGGTTCTTCCGCCCTCCCGACCTCCTGGCCCCTGCCCGCTGGCGCGGAGCCCGAGTCCGGGATCTCATCGTGGAGGAAAATCTCATCGCCCGCCCAACGCGCTCGGCCCTGGCTGACGCCGCGACCCTGGGCGCCTTCTGCCGGAGGCTGACCTCCGAGAACGCCGTGGGCTTCGGGGCGGAGTCTACGCCCTCATCTAGCTCCTTAGCTGCGGCCGTGGTGCTGAGGGGGACGGCTACGCCGTTCCTCAACGGCCTCACGACCCGCTCAGCCTGACGGGCCCTGGATCGCCCGCGCCTCGCCGCCACGCCCATCTCCAGATTCCTGGCGAGATGGACGCCCACCATCAATCCACCATCCAGGATCGACTGGGCCACACTGCGGCGTTGCGCCTACTCGGGTCACGAGGCTGACGCGGCCCTCAAGTTGGCCCTCCATGCCCTGCCCCATCCGACCCATCCTGCCTCGGTCGGCCCCTCCTGTCCTGCCTGCGGGTCCATCGACCGCTCCCTCGGCCACCGTTACTGGTGCTGCCTTTCCATCAGGCCTCTCATCAGAGAGGCCTTCAACATCCTAGGGCGGCCCCCTGACCTGCAGGCTTGGATCTTCGGTGGGTCCGGCCTTGAGGACGACGCCCTTTCCATCCTGGCGTCGGCAAAGTTGCGAATCTATCGCTACTTTGTCCAGGTTGGGCTCGGAGAAGCGGTGGAGGACCCGCTCATCGCCTGGTCCAGGACCCTCCAGCGTCGAGGTCTCCTACCTTTATCCCCCTTGTAAATTTGTATTATATATGTATATATTTAATTCTTTTTGTATATTTTTTCTTCTCTCTTTCTCGTTGATAAATCAATGTAATATTGTCTAAGATGACAATAAATAATTTTTATTTGTCAATTGTCACACACACACACACACATACATTCATTTATATATATATAGATTTCTAATGATAATTGTTTTAAGTATTCTGGATTTTGGCATTGTTTGTTGGTGGGTACATTTAAAGAGGCATTAAAAATAACATTTTGTAGTGGTTCGCATGGAGAAAATTTTTCTGCTAAATAATTTTTTTCTACTTTATATTTTAAAAATCCATTTCTTTTGGCCAGGTGGAGAGGGCCTTCTTTTTTGAGTCTTAGATTGGATTCCCAATTAAGTATGTAATTGGAAGTTCTGTGTTTGTTTCCATAACTTTTGATTTTGTTTATATATTTTGGCAGATTGTAGCTTCTTCTATCCTTTAAGGGCATAATATCTGCCTTGTAAAGTACAATATCGTTAGGGCAGGTATTTCGAAGACCTGTAATAATTCTAGCTGCACTTAGTTGTATCCTTTCCAGTGATTTTAGATTTGTTTCAGATGCTGTACCATAGATTTTATATCCATATTCCAGGATAGGTCTAATTAGAGATGTGTAATTTAATTTTAGTGTGGTTGCATCGGCTCCCCACTCTCTTCCTGAAATATATTTCAGGATTTTTAGTCGGTCTCTTCCTTTTCTAATAACTTTTTCAATATGTTTACTGGAGTTAATTTCTGGATCCAGGGTGTAGCCAAGATATTTAGGGTGTTTATTATATTGTAACTAGACGAATGGCCCGGGCAACGCCCGGGTTTTACCCGAGTGCGTATATATTTTTAAAATGTTTTAATTAAAATACTATTCGATACAATTATAAATTGGCGCCGTGGATGTCTCTCTTGTGAAACGTCCCGCCCCAAACTGTGTGACTTGATAATATAAAAATAAAAATGTGAACGGAAAAATATGTCCAGGGTAGCCTAGTGGTCATGGCATCTGCCCGGTAAGCGGAAGGTCGTGGGTTCGATTCCCATCCCTTGACACTTTTTTTATTTTATCCATTCTGACCAAAATCTATCCGTGAACTTCACACAGTGAACTTCACACAGAGAGAATAAGGCAATTATATAAGTAGATAATCCAAATTGTGCCTTATCACACACTATTTTTTTATTTGGCCTTATTACCTTGTGTTTAAAATCTATGACGCGGCGCGCGCCCGTTGGCTGCCAGCGAGCACGTGACCTCCCTGTGCGCGCGCATCCGTGACAGAACCGGCCGGCCCATGACGGTCGTGACTATATATATACTGGATGACATTATTATTATTATTATTATTATTATTATCATTAGATAATGATAATGATCATAATGATGATGCGCGCGCACCCGTGACAGAACCGGCCGGCCGGCCCATGACGGTCGTGACTATATATGTTGATTGTTCTTTCAGAATAATTTTTGGCCTTATTTGGTATAGTTTCTTATCAGTAGTAAAAAGACAGGTTTCAGATTTTTGGGGGTTAAATTCTAATTTACAAGGTATGTCCCATAAGTTCCCGGACTGGGTCCATAATAAAAAAAGGTAAGATTTTTTTTAAATTTTTTTATTAAAACTTTTCAAAGTAATCCCCCCTTGCTTCAACGCACCAGCGCCATCGTTTCTCCCAATTGTCGAAACAGTTTTTATAAGCCTCTTTTGGAATGCTCTTCAATGCTAACGGCGATTTTTCTATTATGTCATCCCTGGTGTCAAAATGTCTTCCTTTTAGAACTGCTTTAAGTTTGGGGAACAGGAAAAAGGTCATTTGGTGCGATGTCTGGGAAATAGGATGGTTGAAGTAGGATTTGTGTCCCGTTTTTCGCCAAAAAGCTAGTCATCAAGTGCGCTGTGTGAGGGCGAGCATTGTCATGGTGTAGGATCCAGCCACCATTAGTCCCTTTTTCTGGCCTTTTTTTTCGAATCGCTTCCCTTAGACGGCGAAGAATGCCCAAATACATTTCCTTAATAACTGTTTGGCCTGCAGGAAGATACTCGTGATGAACAATGCCCTTGTTATCCCAAAAAGCGACCAGCAACACTTTTGTTTCTGGATTTTTTGGGTCTAGGCTCACCCTAACCTCTCCACTCGGCAGATTGAGGTTTGGTTTCAGGGTCATAGCCATAGACCCATGTCTCGTCACCTGTGATTATCTTGTCTTTCCATTCTGGATCCGTTCTTGTCATTTCCATCATGTCCTCACAGGTTGCAAGCCGACACAATTTTTGCTCATTGGTGAGGAATCTTGGGATGAATTTTGCAGGAGTCTTTTTGAGCTTCAAATCTTCGGTTACGATCCTTCCAATCGTTGTTTTAGAGATGCCTGTGTCTTGCTCTAGCTCCAGCAAAGTGGTTCGAGGATTTTATTTTATCAAATCGGTGATTTTTGGCACATTTTCATCAGTCCTTTGAAATTTTGGGCGTCCTTGACGAGGATCATCTTCAATGGAAATTCTGCCAGCTTTAAATCTAGAATGCCATTCAAAAACAGTTGTTCTCTTTGGGGCGTCATTGGGGAATGCTTTATTAAGCATTTCAAAAGTTTCGGTTGCTGATATTTGAAGTTTCACACAAAATTCTATGCAAATCCTCTGCTTCAATTTTTGTTCCGCTAGCGCTGTTTCGCAGCGCTAGGTGTGACCTTTAAATAAATTAGAATAACCTTGGCGCGCGCGCAAGTACCGCCTCGATATTGGTACCACCGTGTAGCCAGATATTTTTTATATAATAAACAGTCAAATTCATTTACATTTTTCATTTATTTATTTTTTATGGACCCAGTCCGGGAACTTATGGGACATACCTTGTATGTTTATTAGCAATTTTTTCTAGGTGGAGAAGAGTCTTGTTCAAATCCATTTCAGCTTTTTTCCAGTTAGTGTTACTGCTCCATAGAATAATGTCATCAGCGAAAAGTCCAATATTGGTTTTATGTGAAATTTTTTCTTCTATGCCTGCAATAAATAGGGTGAAGAGAGTTGGGCTAAGGACTGATCCTTGTGGTAATCCTTGGTACAATTTGAAGGTTTTAGATAGAGTTCCATTATATTTGACCCTGATGTATCTATTTTTAAGGAAATCATTTATCCAAGTGATAGCTTTTCCATCAATTTTGAAATGCTTGTATAATTTTGTAATTAACTTGTTTTTCCATACTTTATCAAAAGCTTGTGTAAGGTCTAAAAAAGCAGCTATGGTTTGGTTAGTTGGTTTTCTGTTTTGTGCATCTTTTACCTTTTGTGTGAAAAATAAGAGTTGGTCTATTGTCCCATGTCCTTTCCTAAATCCATATTGTTCTTCTGGTAAGAGATTTCTTGTGTCAAGGTGGTAGGTAAGTCGTCTGAGTATAATTTTTTCCATTAATTTGCAGCAAATACTTGTGAGGGAGATAGGTCGATAGTTTTTTGGGTCATCAGCAGATTTGTCAAGTTTTTTAATAGGAATTATTGTTGCAGTTTTCCAGTCTTGAGGCAATTTTCCAGTTTTCCAGGAGTTATTGAAAATATCAAGAAGTATTTCTTTGCAATTTTGCCCAAGTTTGATATCATTTGTCCATGGATTCCATCTGGCCCAGGAGTTTTGTTTAGGTCAGTGTTTTCTAATGCATAATCTAGCTCTTTCATATTGATTTTTTCATGGAAAATATTATGAGTGCTGGTGAAATTTTTACAGTCATGAATAATCTTTCGGGCCTTTTTTTCAACTTTCTTATCTTTTATTTCAAATTTGATTTTACTACTTATTTGATATGAATTACCTAAAAGATTAGCAGCATTTTTGTCATTAGTTGCTGGGGTACCATCTGTATTCTTAATCATATTTGTGTTTTCAGTTTGGGGCTGGGCTCTGTCAATTTGTTTTGCCAAATGCCAAAGTTTTGTATTTGGGTTTCTTGGGTTCAGGTTTTCACAAGTTTGTTTCCATTTTTCCCTTTTCATATTTACGTATAACCTTTTATTTTTGCATTCACAATGTTCAGTTAGGTTCTACAATTTGTTTGGTTTTGGGTGCATTTTTTTTGTAGTTCATTTCTTTTAGTTATAAGTGTTTGAATATCTTTTGCCTGGTGTGTATAATTTGGAATCCATTTCTTGATATTACCTCTTGGTATTGAAACTTTGGCTGCTTTAATAATGGTGTTTTTGAAAGATATCCAATTTTGTTCCAGATCTTTTATTCTAGTGGGTGCTTTTCTAAAGTATTCATTGGTGTTTTGCTGGTAAAGATTCCAATTAGCCTTTTTGAAGTTCCAGAATTTTTCTTTAATTGAGCTGGTTTTGGTCTTGGTGCTAATTTCTATCAAAATAGGCAAATGATCACTTCCAATACTTTTTAATATTTGCCATTTGCATTTGTGGAAAATGTCAGGACTGGAGAAACTTACATCAAGTGCTTGTGCAGTATTATAGCTGTAGGAATGGTGGGTAGGATTTCCATCATTTAAGCACATGAAGGCATTGTCGTCAAATAAGTTTTAAAGTATTCTGCCTCTTGGGTTTAGCATGGAACATCCCCATAGTTGATGTTTGGCATTAAGGTCACCTACAATAATAGTGTTGTCTGTAAGAAATTGAGCCATTGTTCCATCGTCAATAAGTTTATTATAAAAGTATAACAAATCTAAAGTTTTGCGGAGGAGCCTCTTTATTATACATTTGCTAGCTTTCGAACCTTTCGGTTCTTCGACAGGCGTGGCTAGTATGACTATACTAGTTAGTATAGTCATACTAGCCACGCCTGTCGAAGAACCGAAAGGTTCGAAAGCTAGCAAATGTATAATAAAGAGGCTCCTCCGCAAAACTTTAGATTTGTTATACTTTTATACTAATTTATACGGAGTTTACCTGTAGAATAAGTTTATTGTTTGGTGGGTGATACATATTGAATATGTTGATGGTTTTGTTTTGACTGAGGTAGACTTTGATAGCTTGGGCTTCGAGGTCTGATGTATTTGGAATATTAATGGCTATGTCTTCATAGTACAAATTCTTGATTAAAAATGCAAGGCCACCCCCTTCTTTATTTCTGTCTTTTCCGAGGATATTATAGTTTTTATATTTGAGATTGTACTTTTCATTTAATTTGGTTTCCTGTAGGGCTATAATTTGTATCTTTTGTGTGTTTTTCAGCTATTTACATTATTTCTTCTAGTTTTATTTTTGTTGCTGTTGAGCACAATCCATTTATGTTGCACTGCAAAATTCTCAATTGCTTGGAAGCTGCAAAGTTAGAAGTTTGTGGAGACTGTATTATACTTATCGGACAGAACCCTCTACCTAAGTCCTGAACACACCCCTGTTTATTCTGCGCGACGGGCGATGCAGCATGCAAATCAACATCTGATCTCATGGAATGGGGTGTGGGGGTGCAGCATTCATTGATCATGGCACCATGATCTAGGCACACTTTGGTGAAAGTCTGACTTTGCCTGTAGTTTGAGGCCGTTCCTAACATGGAAGCAGACGCCTTTGCTGCCGACTCTAACATGAGTACAGACGCAGCTCCTCCATATCCCTGGAGTGGGACCCTTGCTGAGGTCTATCAACTGGGTCAGTTGAAGTCAGGATTTTTAAAGAGGTCTACTCCTCTTCTAACAATACTGCTGTTGGTCCGCGACTGCTTATTCGTCAGAGTTATTCTGCTTGTTTCGCAGCTGGCCTTCATATCTGAAGGTCGTTCCCCTATCCGCCACCTGGGGACGCGCCCTATAGCAGTCAGCTCTGCCAAGGGTCATAAAGATAACCTATGTGGAAAAGAGTATAGGAGAGGAAAGTTAGCTAGTCAGACTACAATCCTAGTCAACCACATGTCCTGTCTTCTATAAATGGACATTTCGGTGAACTGGGAGTCACCGCTCATGCTTCCCCCTCTGAGGTCACTATTTTAGCATACTGAGAATCACACAAAAGGTTCCTGGATTTGATAGTCGGCGAAAGTTCTCTCTGAGGTCATCTCCACGTCAGTAGTTCCCAGGGTAGTCCTTGGACCTTCTATTTCCTCTCCAATCAACTCAAGGGTTTTTGCTTCTGGATCCTGTGTGTGTCCTTACCACTTGTCACACAACCCAGAACTGCTACGCAAATCACCACAGGCCCCCTTCTTCTGCCTCCAGGATGAACAATGAAAGCAGGAGAAAACTGTAATGCCAGGTGGACAAGAGAGAGAGGCGACCAATCCATCCTGACAACTCTGGAGTAATGTCAAGCCCTTTTTACCCCTGAAACAATATCTTCCACCAACACCACCTCTCCAGTCTATGCTGCCACGAGCATACCTAGATGCCAACATCCCATGGGTTCATATGCCCGCCATGTCCGCTGATTGAGCACCCTTTCAAGATTTCCAAACCTGAGATAAGGTCTAAGCTACAACTGCAAGACCTCCTCTCCAAATATCAACATCACTGAAAGTCCCAGTTTCACAAGCCAACTTCCCAACAGAAGCCCCTCAGCTCTGAGTGTTCAACTCGCACGGCCACATTTTTGTTTGTTTAGAAAATTATCATCTATGTTTCAACACTGTTAGCCCATTTTATTTTTTAAAATCACAATTTAAGTTAAATTTTAAATCTAAATTTACTTTATTTATATTAAATGCTCATATTTACACATTTTTACTTATCCTTTTAAATTTTTTAAAAATTCCAATATCCACATTTTCTCCAATTAATGTCACCTCAATCACACAAAATGGTATTTACGCTAATGGTCATTACAACAATACATTTTGTATCAATTCCCAATTTATCATCCCAGCATTCCCATATCACCAACAACCCTAGTTGACCATGTGTTCTGCATTCTAAAAATGGACATTTCGAGGAACTGAGGGTCACCACCAAGCTTTCCACTGAGGCTGTCATCTCCACGTCAGTAGTTCCCAGGGTAGTCCTCGAACCTTCTCTTTCCTCTCTGACCTACTCCTTAAAGGTTTCTGTTCCTGTCTCCTGTGTGTGTCCTTACCACTTGTCACACAACCCATGACTACTTTGCAAATCACTACACATCCGAAAAAAAGAGTTTTCTTGACAAACCAAGATTAGCAAACTTGTTTCAGACTGTTGGTCAGCTTGATGCAAGGCTGTATAGTCAGCCATTATTCTGGAACAATGTTTAGTTGATATTTATTCTTAACGATGGCACAAGTCATCATCTACATTCAATTGAATAATCGGGAGAGGCTTTTCTTCTTCATTTAACCAACCTGGTAGAAAAATAGCTTCAATGGCCCCTAAATCCTCTACAAATCCCACCAGTGGGTGCAAATAACAACCAAATGTGTCAAAGTGCAAAAAATATGATTTCTTCATCTATGGAACCACTTTGATTATCATGCCATGGTACTTACACAGGACCTTTGGGAAAGGCTGCTGCTTATCATAAAACAGCTTGAGAAGCATGAACTCATGGAATGTGTGTAATCTTTACACAAAGGGATAAGAAACAACAACACTTGCACTTGGAGGTGGTATAGTTTCCCAGTCTATAAACCAGTTATTGGGGCACACATCTAGCTTTCTTACTTTAGGTCCTTTCTGTTGGATTCAATGCCTTCAAGGATGTGTAGTGGGAAGGCAGACTGGGAAATTTTCTCACTCTCTCAAATGTCTCTCATGTGTTGGACAAGTAAAAATATATCCTTTCAATAACATAGCTTAGGACCAAGATTTCCTGTTGATATAACTTTTACTGTTGTTATACCTTCAGCTGAAACACTTTGGACTTCAAAAACATAAGGCAATAAGACTAAATCCAAATAAATAAGTAGTATGCGACGTTTCGGTAACAGTGTTGTTACCATTATCAGACAAAAGTATTGAATGAGAAAGTCACGCACTATTTATTTATTTGAATTTAGTCACACACACACATACAGCTTTATTAAGACAACCGGTCTTATACAGATTCACCACAAGAAGGAATCATAGATGGAGCTCCTATACTCCAGGCAGCGCAGAATCCAACAACAGCCTCCAGGTCCAATGCATGTCCAGTGGCCACAGAATCTACCCTGCATAGGTTAGCGTATCACTGAAAAGGCCAGTGTGGAATCAGCCGCGTTCTAGTCTTCGCTTTTCTCATCGAAATGGACCACGACATTCGGCGGTTCAATTAATCTCCTCCGAACGGTAACTGTGGCCTTGTAGAATTTATATAAAACAAAGAGAATACCTTGATTAAACATCATTGTATTCATCCAGTTATATATTTGTTGACTATCGAATTGATACAAGGATAAATCACCCAAGAGTTCTTTTCTGTTTCTCCAAGCAAAAGCAACCAAATATTATATGCATGATTTCATCTTGTATATATTCTGATATTGCACAGATCACAAGTTGAAGGACAGTCAGTTTTCCAGCGCTTTGATCGATTTTCTGGAAAGAACACCCATAGGAGTCTCAGTTGCACAAAAATCTTTTAATTACCAGAGGAGTATTTGTGAGTAAATATAGTTCTGCTGTTATTGAATGTTTTAAGTATTTGAAGTGACTGTAATGAGAGGTATTTAAGATTTGCGCATTGTCTTTTTGAATGCTTTGTTCAGTTGCTATTCGAATAATGCTGGGTATTTCAGTCTGTATAACAGTATAGTCTGTAAAACCCTTCAGGTACAAGAAGCTCTAGAAGAAGACTCAAGAAGTCTAGAATAGCTGACAGGCTTTCAAAAGTTTTGCATCTGCTCTTTGATGGTTGTGCAATGTCCAGAGGTGTGCCAAACAAATGCAAGGCAACCTGCTCTCTTTCATTTTCATGATCCTCACCAATAAACTCAAAAACTGTTTAATGATGACAACTTCCAGTGATACTCATCCACACTCCATTCTCAGCATAAAGCCTAGAGTATATTTTGGAAAATTCAGGTGGCGTCTTTGAAAGATATTCTAAACTTGGTTAACTACCTCTATTTGGTCGAGTGCCCAAAGGGGTGCAGCGTATAGTACGAGGCAAGAATGTCGGTTATGTAATTTCATTACTGCATTTAAGAGTTCATCGTGGATTTTGTCAAGACCTCCCATAAGGCACCAATTGCTACCAGGGCTTTGCCTTTGTAATATGCAGATATTTTGTTTAGTGAGTTTGCAGTTGTAAGCAGGTATCCTAATTATTGATATTTCATAGTAACAAACAACTGCCGCTCACACCAAAACCATTTGTCATTTTGTGCTAATGGATTTAGCCTTATTACTTTGTGTTTCTTATCTACAATCCTAATTTTACCTTATACCTTTCAACTTTAGAATTATACTGTTATACAGTTACATCTAATCATCTCTGTCACCGTTTGCTTTTTTTTTGGAATGGCGTCCTCCTATTGGTTGGCTACGATCACGCCACCTTTGCCCCCCCCCCCCCCATCATGCCTCCCCCACTCGCTCTTTCATTTTTGTAACTATTGTGTTGGAGCGGGTCGCTCCTAAATAAATGCATATATTAGTTAATAACTAAATGGAATCCTCTCTTTCTTTTTCCCAGTATGAGACGCCTACGGAAGCCAACAGTACAGAGACAGATAAAGCACATAGGCTATAGTTATTAACTAATATATGCATTTATTTAAGGCGCCAATTTATAATTGTAACAAATAGTATTTGAATAAAAACATTCAATCGGGTAAAACACGGGCGTTGCCCGGGTCATTCGGCTAGTGCTGTTATAAAGAGAGGTTCCACTGGGTGTGTGTGTATATAATAAAAATAAATAAATAGATATTCAAAAAAAAATCCCAACAAACTAATTTATTATTAATTCTTTTTTATTTTCTCACTAGTTGAGCCACATTTCTAATCTTTTCTTTGCCATTAAAACATCTTTGTAAAAAAAAAAAAAGCACCTTCCTTAACACAAGAGTTTGGAAAGTTAAAAAATAAATTTTGTAAAGAACAACAAATGTATAATATGCCAACAAACTGTCTGGTGGTTGCTGCTGCTGTAAGATGGGAGAAAGAGATGAGCTGCAAGAACAGGGAATAATCTTACTTAAAAAAAAAAAAAAAGATGGAAAAAAAGGAGGAAAAAAAAAAACAATGCCTATCAACTATACAATTATATTTCTATATAGCCCTCACAATGATAAAAAAAAAAATACAACAAAATAATCATATATATAAAATAAGAGATGGAACATGTGATAAACTAAAAAAAAAGCCAGCGGAGTAAAGTTACAAATAAATAGAAAGCACGGATGTTACCTGTATTTACATCTTTGTGGTGGTGGTGGAGTGTATATACACTTCTGGGCGGCCGATAGAGAGACTTAGAAAAAATAGCCAAGTATATATATAGAGAAATATATATATATATATATGTGGTATATATCACAACTCTGGTGGTGGGTGTTATTAAGAAGAAGAAAAAAAAACCTAAATTAGCCAACAAGGATGGCTCTCCAGATGATGCAGGTATCAAAAACAGAAGTAAATGTGTTGTGCAGAGTATTGTCTCCTCCTCCTCCCGTGTTAACACAGCTTTCTGCAAACACACAACCATGGTTATATGGTGAGTTACCTGGGGAGACAATAAGTTAAATTGACTTAATCACAGAGCTGTGATTTGTGTGGAAAATATTAACCTTGGTACAGTAGAACCTCCATGAGATAACACTCATGCTAGAGGACACCTCTCTACAAAGGACAGTTTTCATTTGTAAATTTACCATTTTTACTATTTAGAAACTCTTTGGTAAGAGGACACCTCTCCCTAAAGGACACTTTGGCTCTGCAATTAGGTGTCCTTTACAGAGAGGTTCTACTGTACATCACTTGGAACCAAGGTTATAAAACAATTGGAGCTTTAGAATGCTATAACAAAGTTTCTGTTACAATAAGGTTCCACCGTAATATGAACAATGAGATGGGGAGTGACATCCAACTCTAAATCTCACCACCAATATTTCACAAATATAATAGCTAATCATGAGCTTAATAGTTTTGCTTCTAGCACATAGATGGTGTGCTATTGTCTTATGTTTAAATATAAGTATTTCTAGGAATAGTGTTTTTTGTTTGGCTCTCTAATGCCATTCCGAAACAAAGGTGAAAAGTAGTGGATGCACCAAACTGCATATACAGTAGAACCCCATAAGCCAACACCTCTATACAAAGAATAGTTTTCATCATCAAAATTTCCATTTTTACCAATTAGTTTTTACCAATGGGTGGAAAAGGAGGAGGGGGAGCAGTAACAAGCTCACTAAAAAACTGGGTTCAGCTGGCCCGGCTGATAGTACCCTGTAAGGGCTCCTGATCCAGGGATACAGGATGAACAGTGTTTGTACTCCATGTTAGGAGTGGCTGCACATGGTGCCTGTTCCTCATGTCAGAGGCGGCCATTTCTTTTGGAGCTAAGTCAGCCTGCCACTGAGTAGTGCTCCCAGTCTTAATGACAAAGGCAGACACATTCTAATTCACCCAGTAGTTGTCAAAGCACCATCAAACTTCTCAAGCTCTACATGCTTTTGTGAAGTGTGAAGAGTAATGATAAACAGAAAAATAAAGTGTCCAGGGAATGGGAATCGAACCCAGTGTTCCGCTTACCGGGCAGATGCCATGTCCACTAGGCTACCCTGGACATATTTTTCCGTTCGTGAATATTATATAAAGTTATTTATAATAGAATATAATGCGGCCTATGATTGTAGAACGGCATTTTAAATTATCCCGCATATGTTTCTTTGGAACGAAAAATCAAAATTTATTTTAAGGAGAAATAACGATTATTTCTAACCTTAGGGATGAAGTATGAAAGGATGAAGTGTGAAGAATAATGATTGTATTATAAATTACGATGGGAAAAATATGTCCAGGGTAGCCTAGTGGACATGGCATCTGTCTGGTAAGCGGAACACTGTGGGTTCGATTCCCATCCCTGGACACTTTATTTTTCTGTTTATCATTACTCTTCACACTTCATCCCTAAGGTTAGAAATAATCGTTATTTCTCCTTAAAATAAATTTTGATTTTTCATTCAAAAGAACCACATGCGGGATAATTTAAAATGTCGTTCTACAATCAAAGGTCGCATTATATTGTATTATAAGCATGTATGCTAATGATAAGAAGAACCTATTAGTGAACGACTTCTTTTGATATTCAGCATTACTGTAAAGAAATAGGTCAATTTAGGGAATTAAAACAAAGTGACACTTATTAAATGGCTACCTTTTCCTGTGTGTATGGCTATCCTTTAATTAAACGGCCTAAAATTTTTTAAAAGTAACAAAAATAGCCAAACCGTGGCTATAGTGAACCAAAAGCTCTGTCCCATTGGGGTTCACTATAGAGGGGTTTTACTGTATATTAAATATCCTATATAGGAAAGAATAGTTTCAGGTTTATTGTAACCAATTTTATTCAACCTGTCTTAGGAACCAGCCTACTTTGAGAGTGCATTTTTTTTTTTTTGCTAGAACCAAATACGGAATTCCCTCCCAAGACAAAATCTTGTCCTTCTCCAAGTGGAAGGCATTTGACAACCTCACAGTATGCAATTTTGGGTGAGTTACATGACACAACTAGGCCAGAGAAACATCACTGGGTAGTTGGCGTTCTGCACTCCAGGGACCCCCCTGGGTCTCTCTTCCAATTATCCTGAAGAGGGCTGTAAATTGTGGGAGAAAGGATGGTCCAAGGAATACATGAGTAGCCACACTGGGAAAGCTATATCTAACTCTGCTTGCCACAGCTCAGATGAAAAGGAGCAGTAAATAGCTAGCTAAAAAACCTGGATTCAGCTAGTCGGGCTGATAGCACCCTGTTAAAAGGCCTCTGATCTAGGAAAACAGGAAGTGCATCTGTACTCCAAGTTGGGAGCACATGGCATATGTTTCTCACACTCCAGAGTTAGCCCTTTAATATTGGAGCTATGGCACAGAGAGAATGACTTCTCTCAGCAACAAAGATTCACAGAAGACTTGACACCTTCAAATTGAGTGAGTGAGGATAAGTAATGCTTAAAATAAAAGGTAATATAAGACCAAATTCAAATAAATAAATATATAGTGTCTGGCATTTCTATAACAGCATTGTTACCAAAACATCACACACTATTTATTTACATTTGGTCTTATTACCTTTTATTTCTAATCTATAATCCAAATTGTAATTTATCTGATAAGAAAAGCTAAGGAGTGAGACAATTTCAGTCCTAATTCTATCTGTAAATTTTCCTATTTTACTGCTGTAAGAACTCCTTAAACAAGTTCCATCAGAAATATTAAGAAAATCCACACTTCTGAAAGTCTTAAATCAGGAGTATTAGTGAAGTAGTGAAGAGCTGCATAATCTCAGAAATATACTATTCAATGGGAAGAGGGGAAGAAATGGAAACCAATATTGGGAGGTTTTTAGTATGTGGTTGAAATATGAGGATTAAAAATGAACAGAAAGATATGCATTTTAAAAAGTGTTTTTGATTTTTGTATAAACACAATTATACTTAACTATCGAAAAATAACTTTCAACTGATTATAAAGAAAAGAGCCATTGCTATATCTTGATGTTATCATTGTCTAGGAACAGACTGCATCACACTGACAGTTCCTAAACTTTTTTTATTAGAAGATAGGTCCACACCAAATTTATTGGAAATTTTTAAAAAATCAATTTTAATTTGAATGAAGATTTATATTAAATCTAAGGAACATAGACATTTGGATTGTGGGGGAAAATATGAAGGAAATTGAAATATTGAGGCATTATTCCATATTTTTCATTTTCTCTCTCTTTTTTTTTTTTTCATACAGATCTATGTATGCTTCTTATCCTTAAATAATTAATTAATAAGAAATAATTTTTAAAAAGCTTTTATTAGAATGCACTAAAACAGAGAAACATTTAAGTTACCACCATTGAGATTTATATATGTCATAAAAGTGGTGGGGGACGTCATATATTGAGTGAAGATATAAAATATTTAGGGAAAATTGCTTCATTTAAATCACATTAAGTTTTAAATTGATGATGATTATATTATGGCAATTTCTATCTTCAATTGGTTGACATAAGCTGGCCAGTATACAGGGGGGTCAAGAAACATGATACAATTTAAATACACATAGCTCTCTTGCGATGAATAATCAAAATACCAAATAAAACTATTTTAGAAGATTCAAGATGGTAAATACTTGGCGAAAAGATTTTTAAAAAGTCATAGAACTTGTAGCAAGAATGATAACATCAATATATCATTTAGTCACTCCAAAATATGCAAATTAGGTTGGGGGCAAATTGGTATAAGCTTTGAATATTGCCTATATAAGCTAAATGACTAGATTTTCTTCAGGTTATTACAGAAGAACCTCCATGATAGGATACTTTTGCTAGAGAGCACCTATCTACAATAGACAGTTTTCATGGTCTCCATTTTTACTAACTAGCAGCTCTGTGATAAGAGGACACCTCTTCCAAAAGGAGACTTTGGCTCTGCAACTGGGGTTGTCCCTTTATAGAAATTGATTCTACTATATTACTATTACTTTATTAAAATTTATCTCATTGTTGTTGTTGTTTTCAGCTGAAATTTTTACCATCCTTGATATTCAGAAACAAACAAAACTGCTCTAAGAGAGCATGTGTTCTGGTAGAACCTAATTTAACCTAGGGTGATGGAGCCAACTACTCTACCTGAAGAGAAAGTAAGGCTAGGCCCAGAAATAAAATAATCCTTTATTGAGTGAGAAGATGCTTTAGACTAAATACTTGACGCCGGGACCTTGTCTGGCTGCAACACCCCAGAGGATCACTGCCTGCCTGCCCTAGCTAACTGCCTACTGACGGCCCCATGGACTTACAGAGGGGATGAAGCTGTAGTTGGACTGAGGATGACCTCCTTGTCTAGACGGGAGGCAGAGTCTTTAGACAATGCCCGGCACGAAGCCAGCTTGGATTCCAAGGCCTGGAAACACAGGGCGTTACAAGACTGCAGTACAAAAGTTGATCCAATAAGTAAATATATACAGTCCAAATTCTTTAATTCAACACCCCAAGGAATAAATATTTTCAGTTGAATGAAACTTTTAATTCACTATAACATTACATGAGTGTGCATGGGCATTTTAAAGTCTGTGTTGAATTGTAGACAGCTAAAGTAAATAGGCCGAGTGAATAGGATTCAAAAAAAGGTTGAATGATAGCCGGCTGAATGAATTAAAGATGGTAATTTGAAATGGTTGAATTAAAGAGATGTACACACAGTGGAACCACCTCTCATATCACTTGGGACTGTTAGAATTACAGTGTTATGACCAAGAGTGGCTGATATATAAATAAGTTTCCAGTGTATTGGATCCCAAGCTCTTCATGGACATTATGTTAGTGTCCACCAAGTTGACTTTTGGTGACTATATGGACAATTATTCTCCAATTTGGTCTGTTGGTGACCATCACTTATAGCTCATCTAGTGACCCTAGGTAGCTTCCTTGATCCCTTCCAGCCAGCTCATTGTAGGTCTTCCTCCAATTTTGCCAGTAATCCAAGAAACAACCAAGTATATATATATAGAGATAGAGCAGGTGTCTACTCACCCCAACCTTCCTCAACAAGTCCCCCACTATGTTGAGGGCAGATATCCTGTTGACAGGTGTCAAAGGCGAGCTGGTGACACTGGTGGTGTTGTGAGTAGGGGGCGTGTAGGGGGCGGGAGCTACACATCCATTGCCTCAGTACAACCTTGATAGATAGTATTTCAACCAAGATATCTTCTAAGGCATGTATCACATGGAAAAACAGTGATTCTGGGTTCATTCCTACTCATTTTATAATGATTTCATGCAATTTGGATAACACACAAAAAAATGGAAAACTTGAAAGTGGTATCTCTCACAACAAATTACTATGAAAATTTTTGTCAACAAAATTATCTACAAATAACATCCTAGCTAACTTTAGCAAGTAAAATTATTAATTGAATAATGGAAAATGATTTTTTTTAAATAATAACTTTTTAATAACAATTGACTTAGCATCAATTATCTGGGCACTATAAACAAACAACAAATAAAATTCTGAAAATTTGCAAATTCTATAATGCAAGCCGACTGCATTACATTATTTTGGCAGAAAAAATTTACTTTCTTTAAAAAAATTATTTTGAGAGGTTCAATTCTTCTCTTAATCAAACTGCATCCATTTGACATTATTTTTCTAACACGATATCAAATTTAGCTCTTATTTATCTTCTTTAAACATGATCTCACATCTGTGTATGTGGGAGGAAGCCATACTGACACAGCTCTAGAATGATATCACATGAACAGAGGGAGTGGGAGAGAGTTACATATGACACCATCTTTTGTCTCTCTCTTCTCTTTCTATCTCTCTCTCTGTTTTACTATTACATATAATAAAACCATTTTGATCATTTTAAAAGAAGGGTGTTCTTTGTCACTGCACACATAAATAGGGGCAACCAGAGTAGACTCCAAATTTAAATAACTCCTAATTACTGTCTTTGTTGTTCCAATTCACACAAAGGCCACCTACCGGGAGGAGTCTTGGACTTGAAGGGGGAGGTGGCTGGGGACTGTGAGAGTTTGTTGGAGTCCACCATCAGTGGTGGAGCCTTGAGATCATTGTTGGGCTTGTTGCCCCCGGAGCTCTGCTGGATGAGCAGCTCCTGGCGCAGGTCCCGGGCTTCGTCCTTCAGTCTCTGGACTGTCACAGCCAGGGCCTCCTTCTCATCCAGCTCACTCTCCAGGAAGGCATTCCTCTCTATGGCCTGCCACCACACCATGAGCTATAGTTGAGGCTGGTCATTAGGAATATCACTTTTTGTTTGGTATAATACCCTGACTTACCAATCTGAACTACTGAGAGTGACCATTCCCCAGTGTGTGTTTCCCTACATTTTACAATGTTTAATTCAGAGCAGAGAAGGGAAGTTTGGAAATTATCAAGTGGCAGCAGAGGATCCAATTTGTATCTGTAGTAAATAAATACCAAGCTTCAAGACACAATGTTGAAGTACCCCATTTTCAGGAATCACATAAAACAGGAATTTAAATTCATCGAAGAATTGAGTAAATTTGAGTAGAAAGATTGGTAATTTTTGTAAATATATTTTTTATTTTGTTTGAGTTATTATTGAATAACATAAGAGTTTATTTATATTCAATAAAGCCTTGTTGTCAGACAGTCCTCATCACTAGCGTCTGTACAATGACATCATCCACTTTGCTCAAGCAATACTGGATCCAGTTTATGAGCTGATCAACGTTCTTGGCTTTCTGCCCCACTAGCGGCTTGGGTATGACCAACTTCTTTGGTCCAATGATCCAACATGTGAATGCCGCTTAGATGTTGAATCACCAGAGCATCTTGTGCAGAGTATTAGGCTCATAGAATGTTGAGCTCTGGAAACCAAAAGGAATAATACTCTGCTAGTGATCTCTTTTGACTTGTATATGACAATATAATATAATAGGTAATAAACTAATGCCTAGTTAATCTTGCCTCGTCTTGGATAACAACACATGGTGGCAGCGGTAAACTGAATTCATAAAGAAGGTCGTTGTTCGAAGAAAATTTGAAATTCGACATCAAGCAAGCTTAGAAGCAGTAAACTGAATTCATAAAGAAGGTCGTTGTTCGAAGAAAATTTGAAATTCGACATCAAGCAAGCTTAGAAGCGGTAAACTGAATTCATAAAGAAGGTCGTTGTTCGAAGAAAATTTGAAACTTGACATCAAGCAAACTTTTTGGTAAGTTATATTTTATTATAAATAAGTCTTTATAATGCCCCAAAATTATAATTGTGTAGCCCCAGAACCTTTTAATTTTTCAAATCCAGGTGATTGGCCAAAATGGATTAGGAGATTTGAACGTTTTAGGCAGGCAAGCGGGTTAATTAATAACCCAGAAAATGAGCAAGTTAATATGCTTGTGTACTGCATGGGTGATAATGCAGATGACATTTTGTTGTCATGTAAAATAGCAAGTGACCAATTAGAAAATTATGATAAAGTTATTGAATGCTTTGAGAGTCACTTTATTCCAAGACGTAATATAATTTATGAAAGGGCAAGATTTAATCAAAGATGCCAGCAGGAAGGGGAAAAGGTGAATGAATTTATCACAGCACTCCATAGCCTAGCTGAGCACTGCAATTTTGAGATGTTACATGATGAGTTGATTAGGAATAGGATAGTTGTTGGAGTAAGGGATAGAGCATTATCTGAAAGAATGCAACTTGATACAGACTTGACCTTAGTAAAAGCCACACTAATGGCAAAGCAATTAGAAAGTGTCAAAGAACAGCAGTCTAGCCTTTACCAACAAGATTCTATAGATCAAATAAAGAAAATGCCTAATCATATAAAAGAAGCAAAAAGGCACGAACCAAAAATAAGACAATTCAAGTCAAACCAGTTGGGAGGGTCATCACATGGATGCACCAGGTGTGGCAATTCAAATAATCATGATTGGAAAAATTGTCCAGCTATGAACTCGTATTGTAATAAATGCATGAAAAAGGGCCATTATGCCAAAGTATGTAGATCAGAAGCTATAAATGAAATAAAATCAGATATAGCTTTTCTGGGATCTGTAGAAGATAATTCTAAGAAATGGATAGTACCAATTAAGGTAAATAATAGACAAGTTAATTTTAAAATTGACACCGGAGCTGATGTCAACGTGCTCCCCCTACAATATTATTATCAAAGTTTCCAAAGAATAAAACTGGAAAAATCTGATAAAGTATTACAAGGTCCAAATGGAATACCCTTGGAAACAGTGGGAATGATCCACGTAAAACTTCAAAATAAAGGCCAGCACTTAAACTCGAAAATATACATTGTTGATAAACTAAAGCAGCCACTTCTCTCTGGGGAAACAAGTGAAAAATTAAACATTGTGAGAATGATTCAGCAATTATCATCAAATTTTTTAAATCCAAAAAGAGAGTTTCCAAAAATATTTAATGGTTTAGGACATGCTAAAATAAATTACAAAATATCCCTACAACCAGATGCGAAACCATATGCTTTATGCACCCCTAGGAGAGTTCCAATTCCCTTAATGAAACAGGTAAAGGAACAACTTGAAGAGATGACCAGGCTAGGAGTCATTGAATCAGTAGAAGAGCCGACTGAGTGGTGTGCGGGAATGGTTGCAGTATCGAAACCAGGAGGAAAAATAAGAATTTGTGTTGATTTAACGAAGCTAAATCAGTATATAAGAAGAGAAAATTATCCGCTACCTGCGACAGAGCATATCCTGGGACAGCTGGGAAATGCTTGCTATTTTTCCAAGCTAGATGCAAATTCTGGATTTTGGCAGTTTGGGTTAGCTAAAGAATCCCAAAAACTAACCACCTTTATAACGCCATTCGGCAGGTTCTTTTTCAAAAGAATCCCATTTGGAATAACGTCTGCACCAGAAATCTTTCAAAGAAAGATGACTCAGCTTCTGGGCAATATAGAAGGGGTTGTATGCTTCATGGATGATATTGTAGTATACGGATCTTCCTTAGAAGAACATAACGAAAGGGTACGCCAAGTTTTGAAGAAAATCCAAGAAGAAGGGATGACACTCAACCCAGAAAAGTGTCAATTTGGAGTTAAAACTGTAAAATTCCTGGGACACACATTGAGTTCAGAAGGCTTATTCATTGACGAAGAAAAGCTCGATGCTATTACAAAAATGGAGGCGCCTAGATCAACAAAAGAATTGAAGTCTTTCTTAGGCATGGTGAATTATTTAGGAAAATTCATTCCCAACCTTGCGGATAAATTACAACCCTTGAATTCGTTACTAAGTACAAAAAACGAGTGGGTTTGGGATGAACCTCAGAAAAAGAGCTTTAACCTACTGAAACAAGAGTTAGTATCTAGACCTAACCTCGCTTTATTTGATCCCTCAAGAACGACCATAGTATCGGCTGATGCTTCTTCATTTGGAATAGGTGGTGTTCTAAGACAAGAACAACCTGATGGATCTTTAAAACCTATAGCTTATGTATCTAGAACACTTTCAGAAACGGAAAAAAGATACAGCCAAATTGAAAAAGAAGGACTGGCTATAGTAAGGACTTGTGAACGACTAAAGGATTATGTTACAGGTATTAAAATCCATATTGAAACAGATCACAAACCACTGATTGCCATCTTTACGTCCAAATCCTTGGAAGACATGACTCCCAGACTTCAGCGATTAAAAATGAGGATGATGAGGTATTCTTATCAAATAAGTCACATTGCTGGCAAAAAGCAAATAGTGGCTGATATGTTATCAAGGAAGCCTATGTCTAAACCACATAAAGATGAATTGGAAGAAGAACTTTCTGCGTACATCCAATCCATTGAATTTCCAGCAACAGAAGAAAGACTTTTGGAGATTTCTAGAAAGCAAAAGGAAGATTCACTTTGCTCTCAATTGGCTAAATACTGTATGAGTGGATGGCCTAAGAATAAAAGAGAAGTAGATCCAGAACTAAGAGGATACTGGCAATTTCAGGAGGACCTGACCTATCAGAATGGTCTTCTTCTTAGAGGACAAAGAATTCTAATCCCTAAGACATTGAGGAAAGATATCCTTGAGAAACTGCACCAAGGCCATTTTGGGATCAATAAATGCAGATCTAGAGCAAAAGAATCGGTTTGGTGGTTAGGAATTTCCCAAGAGATTGAAAGGATGGTTTCGTCGTGTACAAAATGCTTGAAGGAGAGAAAACCCAAGCATGAACCTTTGATGCCCTCAGAATTTCCGATCAGACCTTGGCAAAAAGTCGGAATGGATCTCTTTTATCTAAATGGGAGATGGTATCTAATTGTATGTGATTACTATTCCAGGTACCCAGAAATATCAGTTCTACAAAATCTAACTGCTCAAGAAGTAATAGGCCGTCTTAAATCTATATTTGCTAGGCATGGAACACCTGAGACTGTTAGAAGCGATAATGGACCACAATTCCAAAAAGTTCTGGGTTCCGAATTTTCAAAATTTTCTAAGGAATGGTCTTTCAAACATATCACATCCAGCCCGAAATTCCCACAAAGCAATGGATTTATTGAAGCAATTATCAAGAATATAAAGCAAAGTTTTAAGAAAGAAGAAGATTGCTATCTGACTCTTCAAGCATATAGAACGATGCCCCTGGAAAGTGGTTATAGTCCAGCTGAACTATTAATGGGACGACGCCTTAGGACCTCTGTTCCAGCAATAGAATCATCACTGATGCCAAGGTACTTGGACTCAGAAGCTTTGCAAGAAAGAGAGAAAAGGAGGGTGATCAACCAGAAGCGCCTATATGATAAACGACACGATGTACATAGCTTGCCTCCGCTTCAACAAGGGGACAGCGTTTGGGTTAGAGATCAAAGAGTAAAAGGAAAAGTTCTTCACAAATCCGAAGAACCGCGTTCCTATTGGGTACAAACTCCCCAAGGAAAAGTTAGGCGAAACAGACTCCACCTCACACCTCTACCAAAAATGGGAAGTACCATGGATGCTTCTGAGGATGACCAGGAGCAAGAGACCGAGGAGGATTGCCCTACACCAACGGCCTCATCTACAAGAGATGGAAGGATGCAGAGGGACAACCAAGACCAGGATCCAGAGAAGAGCCTCCCTTCAATGCCAGCCGTGCATACAAGATATGGAAGGGCAGTCAAGATACCTCGAAGGTTCCTGTAAAGATAAGGGAGGAGATGTGCAGAGTATTAGGCTCATAGAATGTTGAGCTCTGGAAACCAAAAGGAATAATACTCTGCTAGTGATCTCTTTTGACTTGTATATGACAATATAATATAATAGGTAATAAACTAATGCCTAGTTAATCTTGCCTCGTCTTGGATAACAACACACATCTTCTTTTAACTTGCCCTCTGACTAATCAAATTGTATGTAGATACTTTGGAACATTACCAAATTCTCTTTGTGTATATACTCTATCTTATGAGAACTTTGTTAAGTTTAGAACTATTTGTACAATAATTTACAAAACAATACTAATCCATCGTGTAAATATTTAATCATATATATGTAAATAATACTAGCACAGCACAATAGTCCTTTGGACTTCGTGCTTTTGTAACAATAAATTAATAAAATAAATAAAACTTCTTTGGTGTAACAGACTCCTTTGATGTTGGCAATAACCACATGTTGTTTGTAGAAATCAAACCTTCAACTTTCAACCATTTGCCTCTATTTAATTGGAAAAAAAAAATCTTGTTTCACAATTTTAAGAAATTTATTATGTTTATGGACTCAAAATTCAGGTTTTTCAATCTCAAACTCAACACTCTCAAAAATTGGTTGAATTATAATAAGTGTTTAAGAGCCAGGAGAATTGAAGAGGTTATACTGTATATATAGATAAAACTGTAATATTCCACTAAAAAGTCATAGCTGTAAACATGAGTTTTGTGGATTATTCAGTTAAATCTTTTTTAAAAATGATTGGGTTCCAGGTTCAAATCTGACAAAGTCAGTGTGAGTTTTTAAAAAATATAGATATATATGTTTTTAAGTTTACAACTAGCTAACATTCCCAGCTCGAGCTCATTGAGCACAAAACAACAATTACTAATTAATTATTTAGACTCCCACTGGCTGCTAGTTTAGAGCACACAGCATGTGAGATGGGAGAGAGCAATAAATAAAACAGATTTCTAATAAGTAGGCATTAGAACAATGGGTAAAAGCCAACATTTATCAGAGAGGAAGGACCATTATCATATACACTATGGCAGGATAGGGCTGCCGCTGTTGTTTAACGATAGAAGGAATGTTATTTACAAAAACAGTGGAACTTTGCTGCTATAACAACATCACTTGGGAGACCATAGAATTATGGTGTTGTTATAACAAGGTGGCATTGTATATTTTATTTATGGTATATTGAAGAAGAAAAGCAGGGTGGTTGAACAATTTGATAATTTATTAAATTTTTTGACACACAGTTAACAACAGTGATTTTAAGAAATAATAAATCATGTTAAACACATATATTTCTAACTTTAGCCTGGAAACAGACAGGAAGGGGTCTTCTTGCACTCCCCTCAGATCTGTTCTCAGGAAGAATTTCTAAATGCATGCCTCGGCAGACACCAGGTGTCCAGGGCGTGGTCATCTATGCCTCTCCTGGAGACCTAAGTCTGCAGGTCAAGGGGCTGCTGCATGATTGTGACAACCTCCTGGATGAGGCAGGACCTATGGGCCAGTGACCCACAGGTAATGTAGGACTGTCTAGCCAAGGATGATTGCAATATCAACAGAGAAGGTGCAGTTCTGGAGATAAGATCATCCAGACGATGGCAATCCAGTATACGGCAGGTAGACTTGCGAGAATGGCATGGCCATCCTATACAGCACACTACATACAGCCTTGCCTAAGGTGTTCATGTAGATGGATTGCAGATCATTTTTGATGATCAGTCAACAACAGAAGCTTGTCAGTGATGTGGCATCAGTCAGAGCGCAGTACAGTGGGTGAATGAGAGGAGTGTTTGAGCTTGCGAATCCCCCAACACAGGCGCAGACCCACTGTACAGAAGCCTGGAGTTCGGGTGGCCAGCAGATGTTCAGTGGAATGAAAAATGTTTTTTAGTACATTTCTCTAAGGCATGTACAATCTCCAGCACGCAGTGGCCAGGCATCACAATTAATTGAAAAATCAATGATATTTTACATTATATTGTTTATGACTCTTATCACAATGTACTTAGTACTGGACTGTGAAGGCCTCTTCATTTTGCATTTCCCTCAGAGCTTCGTTGTGGAACAAGCAGATAGTGCCAAGAAAATTCCAACCTTTTAAATCTTTTAAAGAGAGATTCAAATGTAGGTATATAAAAGAACAGGAAGTGAAGAAGTTCTAAACCCAGGCCATTTGAAGGATTTAACTTGAGATATTAAGTTTGTTGAATCTAGTTCAGACATGAAGGCACAGCTTGCAATAAGCGCTCAGAATCACTTCAAGTTTATTTAATGGGGCATCCATAAATTCTTTTAAAAAGATCCTATTTGTGTGGGTTTTGAAATTATTAGGGATCCACTGTTATAGTTTTGTATCAAGAATCCAAACACCCCCACCAAAAAGAAAAATAAATAAATGTGAAATTGAAAAAAAGAAAAGAACAGATACCTGTATATAATGTCAGAAACTTGGTCTCATTTGTGCATATTTTTATAGGTTTGACAATTTTTCAACTCTGTATTATAATTCACAGTAGAACCCGGTTATAACAGAAACTTGGTGATAACCCAACAACCTGGTTATAACAGCAGTCATTTTGTTATAATGAGGTTTACCGTTTATTTGAAATTTAAACAAAAAATGTTGCTCACATCAGAATCCTACAATAATTTACCTTAGAAAAGGGTGACAGGGGTGGCAGAAACATTGGGATAAAAAAAAGTAGAAGATTGATGTGTGCTACCTTTATAAATCATTTTAAAAGTTGCCACCAACGAGGAGGAAGAGGGTGTGTACTAAAGAAATGTAGAAATTAGGATTAGGTTACACTGCCTAAGAAGCAAAGAGTAAACAATTGTTTTTTAACATAAGGTAATAGGTTTCAGTAGCAGCGTTGTTACCATCTTCAGACAAAAGTACTGAATCTATTTGCTGAATTTGCATTCAGCACTTTTGTATGAAGATGGTAACAACGCTGTTACTGAAACATCACACACTATATATTTATTTGGATTTCGTCTTATTACCTTGTGTTTATAATCTATAATCCAAATTGTGCCTTATCATAACTCTTTTTTAAGTAGTAAACATTTTTGAATCTGCCGTATGCTTGTTAACAAAAATGAAGCTATAAATGAGGTATTATGAGATGAAGCTCCAAGATTTAGAACAAGAGATGTTTACTCACCAAGTTTAGACGCGTCTCAAAATCTTCCAGAGAGGAAACAGTGGCCCTGGAACCAATTTTCCTGTTAGGCTGCAGTGTAACACAAAGTTGTTGAGGATATTTTACATTTAGAGAAAACAGTCATCATTATAGCCACTTGTATATAGATTTTTAAAAATTCAAAGACTTCACTCTTTTATCCAGTATTACACATTTATCCAGTATTACCTCTTTAATATTCAAATGATTATAATTCAACCCTTCTGCTTTCTTATCTCCACTCAATCACACTAAGGTATCAAGCTTGTAAAGCTTGAGATTTTTGATGGTATCTGCCGGGGAAGAGTAGAGCTCATCAATGGATGAGTCAATACAGTCAATAATATGTCTTGGGGTTGCAGGCTGAAAATTGCACTTAGTACATAGTGGGAAAACCCTGCAACCATTCTGGAAAGTCATTGTCCGTAGATGACCAGACTTAAGTCTGGAAATCAAAGACTGTTGTTCTCTTGGGAGGGCAGAACCGGTGCTTGTCCCTCCTGCTCTGTACTAGTCATGTGCAGCATCAGATTTCCATTCCTGCAGGCATTGGGTTTTGATGGTATGGAGGAGGTCTCTTTTGTCTAGTTGGGTGGTAGATTCTCTTGCTTCAGGTAGGCCAAGAGCTCCAGCCTTTGCCAGAGAGTCTGCCAGCTCATTACCAGGAATTCCAACGTGAGCTGGGAGCCATTGCACTGTGACTGAGCTGATGGCTGGGAGTCGGTTTACAGACTTAGCAATGCTCTTGAGGAGAGGTTCTTGACTGGAGAAGCAGCTTTGAAGGGTATAAATGGCTGCTCTTGAGTCGGAGTAGATTATTATTTTTCTTGGCGAGTTGATGTTGATGTCTTTTAGAGCCGTATCTATTGCAGAGAGTTCCGATTTATAAACTGAAAAGTGTCGAGGGTGGGAGAGGGAGATTTTTTCCAGGATCTTATCTTTGTAGATAACAATTCCACTGCCAGACAGTCCAGTTTCAAGTTGGCTACCGTCAGTGTAAATTGTGATGTCGAAGAGGGAGCTATTTTCCTCATTCAACCCTTACTTTAATTCAACCAACTATAAATCAACAGCAACTTTAATTCAACTGAAAATTTGGATCTTCTTGATAAGTTTTTTTTTTTTGCTTATCCCTAGTACACGTGGTACAGGCCATGATAATCATGGTGGGTAGTTAGCGACTGCTTTTACTGTAAGCGCACCACATGTCTACACATGTGAAAAGCAGTTCGACTATGCACTTACAAATGTGCCAGAGCCCCGTTTGATTACTTGCACTCGCTGGTGGGGTTGGACTTTTGCAAGAATCAGGGGCAATTGGAGCATATTTTTTTTTTTAATCAGAAAAGTGTCCAATGCGGGAATCAAACCCGGGTCGTAGTGGTCGAAAACCAACGGTTTAACCAGCCTTCCACCGACTCCCCCGAACCTCCTTGTAAAAGACAATACCTAGTTGCAGAGCCAAAGTGTCCTTTAGGGAGAGGGGTGTCCTATTACCAGATAGTTTCTAATTAGTAAAACAGGTAATTTTGGTGATGAAAACTGTCCTTTGAAGAGAGGTATCCTCTCATGGAGTATGTTCTATTGTAATTCTAGTGTTGGAGAAATAATTAATTAACCTTGAAAAAAACAAAACAATTTTAATACCAAAGGTTTGTGTTAGATAGATCTTTATAAAACACTATACAGTACTCCCTTTAATAACCACTATTGTAAGTGAAATCTTAAATATATAGCAAATAAAATCATAACTTGAATTGACATCACCCAATGACAAAACACCTCCAGGAGAATTCATGTTTTTACTGGTCTCTCAAAGGAGGCCCTTCTAAATATAGCTATGATGGAATAATATTCTATTAAATAATGCAAATGTTGGCAAATGTTGCCAATGTTGGTTTTAGACCGCTACGACCCGGGTTCGATTCCCATATTGGGCACTTTTTTCTGATAAAAAAAAATGCTCCAATGGCCCCCGATTCTTGCAAAACTCCAACCCCACTAGCGAGTGCAAGTAACCAAACGGGGCTCTGGCACATTTGTAAGTGCAAAGTCGAACTCATGTGTAGACATGTGGCGCACTTACAGTAAAAGCAGTCACCTTCTTCTACCCACCATGATTATCATGGCCTGTACCACGTGTACTAGGGTTAAGCAAAAAAAAAAAAAAAAGGTTTCTTGAGATGAGTTTCTTTTCATTTTTAATGATTTCTCAAACTTTGGGGCATTTCCGCCCTTCCACAGGAATACAAATGAACAATTAAGAAACGCCGTTAGATACTAACTATTTTGTTACTAATTGTTGTTATTAATATTAATTAGTATCTAACGGCATTTCATTATTGTTCATTTGTACTCCTGTGGAAGGCGGAAATGCCCGAAAGCTTGAAAATTCAATAAAAAATAAAAAGAAACAAATCTCCAGAAACATGTTGCATTATTTAATTCAAATATAGGAGATTTACATCAATTGCATTGAAATAATATTCTAAAAGTACAAAATAATAATGTATGTTGGATCACTTGTATATTGTAGAATTAATTTATTTTATATACAGCAGAACCTCTCTCTAAAGGACATCACCTAGTTGCAGAGCTAAAGTATCCTTAGGCAGAAGTGCCCTCTTTACTGAGTTGCTAATTAGAGAAAATGGTAATTTTGGTGATGAAAGCTGTCCTTTGAAGAGAGGTGTGTCCTCTCATGGAGTATGTTCTACTGTATGGATGGAGTCATATTGAAGTCATGCTGTGTTAGTTTCTCATTCAATACTTTCATCTGAAGATGGCAACAATGCTTGCTCTTCACTGAAAATGTCACCTATTGTTCTTTTTCATTTGGTCTTTACCCCTGTGATTCTTTGATATAATTCAAATTGTACCATTGGTGGTGGTTCCATTAGGTCAGGTGAAGACATTTTACCAAGGTCTCATCATATACAACAAATATGAGAAACTTTAGTGTATATACACCCCCCTTTCTAACTGCACCTACTGTTTGGCTAAGATTTTGTTTGTATTCACAATATTAAGTCATTTTTTACTTCTCAAATGTGATGTTAACCTTCCCCAGCCAAGTCTAGTGACCAAAACAGTAAAAAAAAAAAGCCAGAATTCTCAAAAAAGGAATATCAGATATTTTTCAGAGCTCATTAAAATAAAATTTTCACCACAGAATCTAGAGAAATATCCATGAACAGAGTAAAGAATGTGCCTGATACCCTGAGACATATCCTCTCCTGTAGAGCTAGATATTCCCCTTCAATTTCCCAACTGGGAAGTTTGGAACATTGTAGTTGATCAATATATTTATTTTTGACTATTTCCTTTGTGAGAAAAATAAAAGTAATCATATCTGGAGGTATAATCACTTTGTCTAATGTATTTCCTTTATAAAAGAAAGATGAAAATGTTCTCAAAAGACTAGAACAGAACAAGAATGATTGTTATCTCTGCTATAAGCTACTACTTCAACTCTCCAGTATAACCTTCACAAAAATAAGGAAGAAAGCCCTTCCTTTAGGAGAAACGAGTTTATAAAATTCCCCAGTGATGATCTTTCTGGGTGTGGAGCTGGGTGTACACATCTAATTGCCTAGATGATGGCAGCAATAAGCTTGTCATTCCTACCCACTAACTCTCTTCAATAATGCCATCAAACCTATTTCATTTTCTGAAGAAAAAAAAGTGATCGGGAGAAGGAGAACCACAAGGTTTTCAACCGAGGCCAAAAAAATAATAATGATCCTTTAGCAAATATTTTGGTTAGAAGAAGCTTTCAACTAAATGAGGGGCTTCTGGATACTTGGGCTGCACTCCTGTTGTTACACCTTGTACTTGATCAACCTAGTTGTTGTATATTAACCTCAATTCATGACTAACATTACAAACATAAATAATTATATACGATGTTGTAATAGTGTTGGTGTTATTTTTTATTTCAAAACACTAACCAACCAAACAAGTGTGTAATCATACCAAATTAAAATGATTTTAAAATATGGAGGCGTGGGTAATTTTAAAGGCAAATATATATCTCCCATATATTGGTAGCACATGTGTAGTACATAGTCTTCTATGAAGAAATTCTAGATAAATATAGATTGAATTTATTTCATAAGATGAAAAATGAATAGACCATCTGAACAAAATTATATTCCATGTTTTATATTAGTGTGCTATATATAGTTTTGAGCCTTGGAAAGAGTAAAACCTACATTAAGTATTAAATATATATAAACAGTAGAACCTCCATGAGAGAACACTCCCACTATATAAGATTCCATTGTCAAAATTACCATTTTTACTAAATAGCAAATCTCTGTTAAGAGAACACCTCTCCCAAAAAACACTTTGGTTGTGTAACTGAGGATCCCTTATACAGGGAGTTTCTACTGTATATTTATACCATAGTTGTAATGATATACAGGGAGTTTCTACTGTATATTTATAACATAGTTGTAATGATATACAGGGATTTTCTACTGTATATTTATAGCATAGTTGTAATGATATACAGGGAGTTTCTACTGTATATTTATAACATAGTGGTAATGATATACAGGGAGTTTCTACTGTATATTTATAGCATAGTTGTAATGATATACAGGGAGTTTCTACTGTATATTTATAGCATAGTTGTAATGATATACAGCAAGCATGTCAAACTCAAATCCTAACACGGGCCAAATAAAAAAGTAATAAGATTATGTGGGCCGCAAAACAAGAAAACAAGTAATTAAATTTTTATAGTAATATTTATGTAGGTTTATTTAAAAAAATACTAATAAGAAAAAAGAAAGTAAAGTTAATATTTTCTCCCTGATATTTGGCATCTCTTTTCTGCTACCATCTTTCCTACTTCGGGGGAAATCTTGTTCGCAGTGATTAATTTTAAAACTGACCCAAGGTGAACGTCAGTAATTCTCGATCTGATTGGAGTTTTATTTCCTTTCATAAGTGAAAATAACTGCTCGCACCGATAAGTACTTCCAAACATGGACATAATTTCATATGCTAATTTTCGAGTGTTTTCAAATCTGGCTGGCAAATATTTGTAAAATTCAGAAACGCCAACTTCAATGAATTTTGCCTTTAAATCTGAATCGCACTAGATATCTATCACCTCCATTTGCATATGATTAAGTACTGATTCTATATTTATCGAGAAAATCGAAGAAAACAAAGTAAACTTGCCTTCCAAAGATTTGAAATCGGAAAACCTTGTTTCAAATTCATTTCTAAGACTTAAAATTTTTTCCGCATATTTGTGATACGATGCAGTTTCACCTAAACTTGATTTGTACATGTTGCATGTCGGAAAGTGCATTAAATCTTCGTTTTTCAACTGCTTTTCCCAAAGAACTAGCTTACATTTGAATGCATTAACTTGGTCACACATGTTGGTAATGATCTGATCCTTTCCTTGCAGTTTCAAATTTAAATCCGACAAGTGTTTTGTTATGTCAACCATGAAGGAAAAATCTTGCAACTATACTTGATCAGAAAACAAAGTGATGTCTTGATTCTTGGTTATTAAAAACTGACATATTTCTTCTTTCAAGTCCCAAAATTGTTTGAGAACCTTGGAGCATGATAGCCAACGTACCTCGGTATAGTATGATAAACCTGAATATTCGCTTTCTAATTCAGTTAAGAACAGAGAGAACTGTCGCTGATTTAAACCTCGAGATCTTATGAAATTGATTAATTTTTTGATAGGTGTCTACACATTTTCAATTTTTATTACCTTCGTACATAATACTTCCTGATGCATAATGCAATGCGTATGATGAATATTGGAACCATCAGAAATTTCACTTAGTTTTTTTTCGCAGTAATGCTACGAAACCGTTGGTTTTTCCAGTCATTGAAGGAGCTCCATCTGTTGCTACAGAAGTCAATTTTGATTGAGGTAAATTGTATTTTTGCAGAAGATCATAAATGTAATTAAATATATCTTCTCCTGTAGTAGTGCCATGCATCGGTACTAGTTCCAATAATTTCTCAAAAATGTTGAAATCCCTGTCGCAAGCTAGAAAAAAAACAGCTAACTGAGCTACGCCCCCAATGTCTGTACTCTCATTACAGGCAATGGAAAATGCTTCGAAACAAGATGATTTTTCTTTTATCTGATCATTTAAATTTCTGGCCATATTAGTAACTCTTTCCACAACGGTATTTCGAGACAAAGATATTGCTTGAAACGTCTTCACACTTCCAGGACAAACAATTTCTGCAGCTTTAATTAAACATTCCTTGATGAAATCACCTTCAGTAAAAGGTTTTGAGTGTTTAGCTATCATCTCCGATAAAACGTAGCTTGCATGCACCGCCGCTTCACTCTCTTGTGATACTTTAGTAAACATAAACTGTTGTTTTTTCATTCCCAACTTGAACTCTTTTAACTTTTCTTGTCTCATTAAACCTTCGTAGGTATCATATTTTGATTTATGTTGTTCATAATGATGTTTAATGTTATATAATTTTGGTACACTAATAGCATTATTACATATCAAGCAGATGATTTCATCTTTTACTTCAGAGCAAAAATACTCTAATTCCCACTTTTCTTGAAAATTCCTATGTTCGTCAGCAATTTTTCGTTTAGTTTTACTGCCACTTGGTTTTGATGAAGACATATTGAATACAATTTTAAAAATTAATTTTTTTTTTAACTTACCAGACACAGAATAACTGCACAAATTATTGAACGTAACTTAAAAAAAAAAAATTTCTAGTACTCATTTGAACTTTTTAAAGAATCTGATAGCTACCTTCGAGAGTACTCCCCTAGTCCTCTGTGGAGATTTTAATTTCCGTTGATATCAATGTCAACTTAGATATTACAAACAATCAATAAAAATCTACATGGAAATTTGGTGAAAAGAAAGCAGATTGGTCACTGTTTTCAAATACAATTTCTAAACAAGAAGTAAGAAGATTGGAAAACGATATAAAAAAGGTCGAAAAACAACACTGATATTGACATGGTAGTTGACAGGCTAACGGATATAATTCAGGAAGCTGCATATCAATCTCTGGAGGTGAAATCTTCCAACTTCACTTTCGATACCGGGATCAAGTGGTGGAACAAAGAATTAGAACAAAAGAAAAAGTACTTTCATTATGTGAGAAATCTATACTTTCATCATAAAGCAATTAGTGTTAATGAATATAATTCTGTCAGAAATAAATATAAAAATGGTATCAGAAAAGCTAAGAGGAATAGTTGGCGGAATTTTATAGAAGAAAATGGATCTAATAATCCGTTTGGAAACGCCTATAAAACCTTAAAAAAAAAACTGAGTTCCTCTAATCAACAAAAGGGTTTACCAATAATTGAACATGCACCAGTAGATTCTAAAGAAACTCTAATAAAATATATGGTTAATGAATTAATTCCTGATGATACAACTATATCGGATACTGCTCACCATACATCAATAAGGAACTATACACCGAATTTTACAAACTCCAACTCATGCAATATTCATAAGAAAGAAATAGAAGAGCTAATCGACAAAATTAATGTAAATAAATCTCCTGGTCCAGACTATATTAGTAATAATATGATAAAGAATGCTTGTCAATTAATACTTCCGATTTTACACTCAATATTTAATAAATGTATTCAAATAGGATACTTCCCAAAAAAATGGAAACCAGCAGCACTCAAAATAATAGCCAAACCCGGCAAAACCAATTATGAATCAGCTAAAAGCTACCGTCCGATATCTTTATTATCAAATTTTTCAAAGATTCTTGAAAAGATATATACAGTGGTACCTCGACATACGAGCGCCCCAACATACGAGTTTTTCGAGATACGAGCCGACGAGCAAGTGATTTTTTGCTTTTAGTTACGAGCGAAATTCGAGATACGAGTTCGGTTCGGTAGTGTTGAAGATATTAATATGTGATTTTAAATGTTTCTTTTTGACCAGTACTTTTGTTATGTTTTTACTTTTCCTAAAATGTTTCTTTCTTCTTCTTCATTATTATTTGTTCTATATGCAAAGCTTTGTTTTTTGAGACTTGAATAAACAAATTCAAGTTTATTATATTTTTTGGTTTTGGTAATTGGTTTTGAGGAGTCAGAGGAGGAGGTTATTTCTACAAGTGAGATAAAGGAGATCTTAGGAATGTGGGAGAGAGTTTCACAGTTCGTGGAAAAAAAACACCCAGAAAAAGTTGCAACAGGTCGTGCATCTGACCTTTTTAATGACACTTGCCTAACTGATTTCCGGAACATTTAGAGAGGGAGGAAGAAACAAACCTCCTTGGACATGTTTTTTTCTAAACGGCCTACAGGTGAAAGCGAGAAAAATGTAGCGAAAAAGGCAAAGACCAGTGAGGATATCTAATTTATTTCTTTACATTCTCTAATGATAAAGCACAATTTGGATTATAGATTATAATAAAAAAAGAAAAGAAAATTTTATTCTTTTGTCTGATGATGGTGACAATGTTGTTGCCGAAACGTCACACATAAATAAATTATTTGGATTATATTTTTTTCTTTACATTCTCTTTTTTGTTTTTGTGCAATAAATATTTGATATTTATAAATATGTTTTATTATTTAAAACCACGTAACAAAAATAACTGGGGTGACATTTTGGAGGTTGGAACGGATTAATGGTAGTTCAATTGTTTTGTATGGGGAAATTTGCTTAGAGATACGAGTAATTCAAGATACGAGCAAGGTTGCGGAACGAATTAAACTCGTATGTCGAGGTACCACTGTATATATATTCTCAGAAATAAAATATATGAATTTTATATTCAAAATAATCCGTTAAGCCCGAGGCAGCACGGATTTATCAAGTCTAAGTCAACTATCACTGCTTTGAATACTATAATCGATGTAGTAATGGAGCATAAACAAAAAGAACTGTCTGCACTAGTTACAATAGATATCTCGGGGGCTTTTGATAATGCCTGGTGGCCAGCGATCATCAAAAGAATAGACTCAGATAATTTACTGGAAAAATTGATCAAAATTCTACAATCATATTTAAATTCCAGGACCATTTCTTTCAGCTACGACAATTTAACAACTTCAAAGACAATTACAGGGGGGTCGGTGGAAGGCTGGTTAAACCGTTTGGTTTACGACCACTACGACCCGGGTTCGATCCCCGCATTGGACACTTTTTTCTGTTTAAAGAAAAAAAAAATGCTCCAATGGCCCCCCGATTCTTGCAAAAGTCCAACCCCACCAGCGAGTGCAAGTAACCAAACGGGGCTCTGGCACATTTGTAAGTGCAAAGTCGAACTGCTTTCACATGTGTAGACATGTGGTGCGCTTACAGTAAAAAAGCAGTCGCTAACTACCCTCCATGATTATCATGGCCTGTACCACGTGTACTAGGGATAAGCAAAAAAAAAGACAATTACCAAGGGGTGTCCTCAGGGCAGTCCGCTTTCTCCACTTCTATGGACAATTTTACTGAATGATTTGCTGATGAATTTTCAGGTGCCCAATTGTGAGTTGATTTGTTATGCGGATGATATATCGGTAATATGCTGGAATAAAGATCTAACATCACTAAAAATAGATATAGAGGAAGCATTAAATACTATCGAATTATGGTGTATTAAGAACAAGTTAGAAATCAGTTCCGAAAAAAACAAACATTTTATATCTGCATAATAAAGAGAAGATCCCAGTTAAATTTAAAAGTGGATTAATTTCACCATAGTACAAAAAAATAAAAATTTTAGGAATAACAATTGCAAATCATAGAAGAAAAAATAAACTGAATTTTGCTTTTCATATAGAGGAAATAGTGAGCAGAACTCAAAGAATAAAAAAATTTCTATTCTCTCTTTGCAGCAAATCATGGGGTCTGAGCTCCCATAAAAGAATTACATTGTATAAATCTTTATTCAGATCAACTTTAACATATGGATCAGAAATATGGTTCAAATTTTTAAATAAAAAATCGATACAAAAATTAAACTCAATGCAATATCAGCTATTAATATGGAGCATACAAGCATACAAGACAACTTCGTACAACTGTGTTCACAGTTGGCTAAAACTCCATTGATTGCAGATTACATTGAAGCAAAAAATATGAAATTTGACTTGAATAACTTATCATTCGAGGACAAGCAAAAATACAACATCGATATTCCCTTTATAATTAAATCTTATATAGACGAAAGAATGTTGCTCTTACTGAATAATACAAACGAGACATTTACAAGTTTTTTCAACTGGGGTATTCCAAATTATTTTCGCCCTAATTTCCACAACCCACAATTTGTAACCAACCATGGTAATTTCGGGAGTTTTCTGGAAAGAATCCGCTCATCGGAGGATCCAGGCTGTTTTTGTGGATGCCGCATTCAAGATTCTACTCATCTTTTACTTAAGTGCCCAGCATTTCAAGACTACAGACTCAGTAACGGTATTCTCTGTACCGATCCAAGAGAACTGATATCCAGCAGGGACTCATACATTGAATTCAATAGATTTTGTAAATTTATATCAAAGTTTTTAAATAATCTCAGGTGTTAGGTATAATTGTAACTGTATGTGCTGTAGATATGATTTTTTTTCCATTTTTCTGTGTTATGAGGTGTGTTTAAATTAAATTACCTATGTATATAGTATGCTTGTTTGAAACCAATTTAATGAATATGGTAAATGCCTTTGTGCATATATTTTTGGCTATATAAATAGATTCTCCCTCTCTCTCTTATATTGCTTTCCTTTGGGCGCCAGTGTCCTTGGCGGGACATCGCGCTTTGTATTTATAGTTGAATAAAGTTGAATAGTACTCCGAAAGAATATTTTCTTTAAACTTTAAGGCACACAATACTTATGGTGATGTACATACGTTATGTAGGTAAAATATTATTAAAACTTACGACTTATGTATGGCGACCAGTGGTTCGTTATTAATAAACTAGCGGATGTACCCGGCTTCGCCCGGGTTTTACCCGAGTAAAGGTTTGTCTAACGAATCTCTCGATAAAGTGAACATTTTTTTCCCGGTCCCTTGAAAAATACTCCATAAGTTGAATAAAATCAATATTAATTGGTTCCCTCGGTAATTGGAAGTTAAAGGAATAGTATCTTGCCTTGGAATTGTATCATTATTCTTGTCTCAAATAAATTGCCGTGTCATCCTGAATTTTGTCTTTCCTAATTTTCTACATTACAAAATCATTGTATCATCATGATACTATTTAGAGCAGATTGTTGAATTATAACAGATAAATTAGAATATGTATCTTTATTATTTCTAGGCGAAAAGTTATTTCAAAAATTTTATTTGCTAGAAACCTTCCCAGTACTATACTAAATAACTTCCCAAAGTTTCATGGCGTTCCAATGAGTGGTTTGGTCAGGCATAAAGGACAGACAGACACACACATTCATTCATTTTTATATATATAGATAAATTATGTATAATTACAATTTTTAAAAATTAGGCTACAAATTTTTATTAATTTTTTTTTTTTATTTATAAAAAAAAAATTATTAAAATATATTATCTGGTGGGCCGCAAATTTATTCGTTGTGGGCCGCATGAGGCCCGCGGGTCGCAAGTTTGACATGCTTGATATACAGGGAGTTTCTGCTGTATATTTATAGCATAGTTGTAATGATATACAGGGAGTTTCTACTGTATATTTATAGCATAGTTGTAATGATATTGTTACATCATGATTAATGGCGTATTTCTTATATTATTTTTAATATATTTGAAATTTAAATTATATATTTATTTATTTTTATATTCTATGATATTTATTTAAAACAGATTATTTAGATTATCATCATTTGTATTTAGGTACACGTGTGACTTCACTGCTCTCTTTGATGTGAGAAAAATAAATAAATGATTCTGGAGGCTACTTAAAGTAGACTTATCCCATTATTCCCTTTAATAAATTTGTAGGATGGTTGAAACACGCTCTGGAAAGATGCAAGACACGTCTGAGGAGAGACTCAAGACTGAAGAATCTGCCAAACCGCAGCCCAGTGCAACAATTGGTAGAGATGCAAGTGCCGACCCAGTTGTTTTGAACCCCAACATAGACATCCCCAAATATGATGGAACAGAAGACCCTCGCCCATGGATTGAGTCCCTTGAAGAAATTGGCTTCCTGTACCACTGGGCAGAATATATTATTTCTCGCTATGCCGCCATGAACATGATTGGTAGCGCCAAAACCTGGCTGGACCTACACAAGATAAGTTTTACCAGCTGGGAACATTTCAAGAGCCGCCTAATTCAGGATTTTGGCTCAGACGCCAACAAAGAAGAATTGAAGATGAGGCTGAACAGAATGCAGCAGTAGAATGAACCTGCAATCAGGTTTGCAGAGGATATCCTGGTTCTGTGCAACAAGGTCGATCCCCAAATGGAAGAAGAGAATAAAATAAATTGGGTTATTGGAGGGTTAAAGAAAGAATACTCTTTTGCCCTCTACTTAAACCCTCCTAAGAATACCAACGAAGTCCTAAGATTGTGTAAAAAGATGGATTTGTTTGAAAATAATTATCAAGAACGTATAGAAAAATCAAAGGCTCTATATAATGGACCACGCTCTCCTCGTTCCCATCATCAAGAGCAATGGAAGAACGCTCCGTCGTTCAGAAGACCAGACCAGAACACCTCCAAGCCACAGGCCCCCGCTCCGAGGTACTACCAGAACACCCCCAAGCCCCAGGCCCCCGCTCAGAGGTACTACCAGAACAAGCCGCTGCCCCAGGTATCTGCCCCTAGACGATTTTACACTCCCATTCATGAGCCAAAACCGGTCTACCCAAGGAAAACATACAATAAGAGTCCAGATTCAAACAGGAATAGGACAGAAGACGGGAGACCAATATGTTTCAAGTGTAACAAGCCAGGACACGTAGCGCGGTATTGCAGAGTCAAGTTTGTGAGGATCGTAGAAGAGGACCCCTCAGTTTCCCAAGACAAGAGCCAAGAAAACCTTCAAATGGACGAAAGGAAAGATTATATACGGCCTCGCCTCTATGCGGATGTTTGTAATGACACACAAACGAATATTCCTACACGGAATAGATATTCCGTGTTGGAAGATTTAAACTAAGTGTCGCGCCTGATTCCTTTAATCAAAGCAAGTCGACCATAAATGGAATTAGAAAGTTGGACCCTAGGTACAAAATTAATATTAATGTGGACAAGATAGGGTTATGCGAAGCTTTGATTGATACAGGCGCCGATCTTTCAGTGGTCGACCTTAGAACAGCACTTTTTGCTGGCCGTGAAATAAATAGTCTCACTAAAACGTGTTCAGGACCCGATGGGAAAAAATTAGATATGGTAGGTAGCATTATTTTAGATTTAAAAATTGATGACACTGAATTATCCCACGAATTTGTAGTAATGGACGCGCATCTACGAACTCTTATCCTTGGACGAGATTTCCTTAAAAAAATGAATGCTAAAATTGATTGTAAACGAGAAACAATAAAATATAATTTTATGAGTAATCATGACGTAAGCAATTATGATCTAAAAAAAATAAAGAGCACTACAGATACCGTTATACCTAAACTATCTATTAAATTGATTAGGGCCTCAATAGAAGCAGAGGATGGCGAATATGTCATCGAAGAGAACAACATAATGACTCAAACAAATGGTCTTCGATTGGCAAGAAGTTTGCTTACTGTCACGGATAAGAAAACCCATATCTGGATAACGAACCCTTATCCTCGACCTTTAAAAATCATGAAAGACCAAACATTGGCTTATGGAAGTCTTCCTGCAGGGGTAAATTTTATAGAGAATAAAGAGAAGCAGAATGAAAATGACGAAATACAATTTCAAATAAACAAAAATTTATCATTTAAAGAACAAGAGAGGTTAAAACAAATTTTGGGCAAGTATACTGATTTGTTCTCATCGAGGTTAGGTAGGACCAATTTGGCAAAACATCAGATTCATACAGAAGACGCAAAACCGATAAAGCACAAGCCTTACCGGGTAAGCGCTAAGGAACGAACCATCATAAAGGATCAAATAGACGAGATGCTCGAAAAAGGAATAATTAGACAATCTTCAAGTCCCTGGTCCTTTCCCGTTATATTGGTCAAAAAAAGAGACGGCAAATACAGATTTTGTGTGGACTACAGGAAATTAAATGAAGTAACAGTGAAGGATGTTTATCCAATCCCAAGAATTGATGATGTAATGGATACTCTCCAAGGATCCAAGTACTTCTCAGCAATAGATCTCAAATCGGGATATTGGCAAATCGAAATTGAAGAGAGAGACAAAGAGAAGACGGCTTTCACTACTGCACATGGGTTATATGAATTCAACGTAATGCCCTTCGGTCTATGCAACGCCCCTGCTACTTTTGAGAGGAACATGGACAATGTCCTCGGAAATCTGAGATGGCAGATTTGCCTTTGCTACCTGGACGACGTGATTATATACAGCTCGGACTTTCCAACCCACATTAAAAGACTTGAAGCTGTCCTCAGATGCTTCAGCGAATCTAATTTAAAACTGAACGCCAAGAAATGCAGATTTGCTTTCGAGGAACTTGAGATCCTTGGACATATAACCAACCAAGAGGGTATAAAACCTGCCGAATATAATATCAAAGCCGTTAGAGATTTTCCTCAGCCCAAGAAGGCCAAAGAAGTGCAATCATTCCTAGGAATGTGCTCATATTATAGAAAATTTATTAAAGATTTCTCATTAATCGCTGACCCATTGACCAGTCTCATCAGAAAAAATGTTCAATTTATCTGGACAGGAAAACAGGAAGAAGCGTTCCAAAACCTTAAAAAAGCTCTTATGAATCCGCCAATTTTAGGTCACTTTGATCCAAATGCAGCCACCTGCATTCACACAGATGCCTCTAACATCGGCTTAGGCGCAACACTAATTCAAAATATCGGTGGCGAAGAGAAGGTAATATCATATTTGAGCCGAACCCTAAGTAAACCTGAGAAAAATTATTCAACCACCGAAAAGGAATGTTTAGCTGTAGTGTGGTCGATATCAAAATTACGGCCCTATTTATATGGAAGGAACTTTAAAATCGTCACTGATCATCACGCACTATGCTGGCTTAAGAATTTAAAAGATCCGACCGGCCGATTAGCACGATGGGCACTGAAGATTCAGGAATATAATTTCGAAATTATACACAAATCGGGAAAAAAACATCTGGACGCTGATGGTCTATCTAGAGGACCCTTACCAGAAAACGAATGGGACGAGGATTATGAAAGACTATTTTTGAATCAAATAATAGACGAAAAGGATGATTTTATTGAGAATATTAAGGAGAACCTTAGTGGAAACAAGCGTTCAATTACACAGAACTTTAAAGAAGAAAATGGGTGTCTCTACAAGAAAAATCCAAATCCTGAAGGTAGAGAATGGTTGCTGGTAGTGCCAAAGAAGAGAAGGAAAGAAATCATGAGTGAATACCACAACCATATGCTGAATGGCCATCTGGGCGTCGCCAGAACCACATACCGATTGAAGAATAAATACTATTGGCCTTCCATGCTGAAAGATGTTTCCGAATTTGTAAAGACGTGCCATCTTTGCCAAAGTCGGAAAGGTTCAAATCAGTTGCCATCTGGACTTCTACAACCTATTCCCCCAGCTAACTACCCTTTTGAAAGAATCGGAATTGACTTTGTTGACCCCTTGCCATCAACGAAAAGAAGAAGGAAATGGATAATTGTGTTGACGGATTATTATACCAAGTATGCTGAAACAAAGGCAGTACCAGAAGCGACAGTGAAAGAAGTCTCTACATTTTTAATCGAACATATATTTTTACATCACGGGGCTCCAAGATTTCTTATCAGCGACAGAGGTTCACAATTCACTAGCAATTTGATGAAGGAGGTTATGAAAATGTGCAAAGTTAAACATTGCTTCACAACGAGCTACCACCCCCAGACTAACGGGCTAACGGAACGGCTAAATAGAACTTTAATCAATATGATCAGCATGTATGTGAATACGGATCAGAAGAACTGGGACGAAATCCTTCCTTTTATCACCCACGCGTATAATACCACAATTCAAGAAACCACAGGCTACTCTCCATTTTTCCTGTTGTTTGGGAGGGAACCCATGTCCCTCTTAGACGACGAGAATATCACAACGGACAGTAACATGGACGATTACGACGAATATATAGAAAACTACTTAGATAAAATAGCAAGGACGAGACAGGTAGTCATTAACAACACAGAGAAGACTCAGGAAAGAATGAAAAGAAACTATGACAAAAAACACAACAAGAGAATCTATGAACCAGGACATTTAGTGGCAGTTTGGACACCAGTTAGGAAAATCGGAAAAGTGAAAAACTATTGAGAAAATATTTTGGCCCATATAGAATATTAAAGAAGCTGTCCAACGTAAATTACTTAATTGAACCAAATGATAATCCTGGCCAAGACCCATTGATTGTCCATGTCTCAAGAATCAAACCCTATTTTGAAAGAATTGATGAGGTCAATCACGAGGATGTGACGACCTCTGGAGAGGGGGAAGTGTTACATCATGATTAATGGCGTATTTCTTATATTATTTTTAATATATTTGAAATTTAAATTATATATTTATTTATTTTTATATTCTATGATATTTATTTAAAACAGATTATTTAGATTATCATCATTTGTATTTAGGTACACGTGTGACTTCAGTGCTCTCTTTGATGTGAGAAAAATAAATAAATGATTCTGGAGGCTACTTAAAGTAGACTTATCTCATTATTCCCTTTAATAAATTTGTAGGATGGTTGAAACACGCTCTGGAAAGATGCAAGACACGTCTGAGGAGAGACTCAAGACTGAAGAATCTGCCAAACCGCAGCCCAGTGCAACAATATACAGGGAGTTTCTACTGTATATTTATAGCATAGTTGTAATGATATACAGGGAGTTTCTACTGTATATTTATAGCATAGTTGTAATGATGTGTGATGGTCAGGTGTAAGGGAGGGGGTCAAGGCTGGGGAACCAATCCTTATATCTGCTAGGAATATTACACTGCAGGTAGGTCCCCCCCACACCTACACCAATGATGATTACATGTCCTAAACTACACACACTTACTTTTCTAAAACCAATGCCAACTCCTTCTAGGCTGAGGTCAAAGCTGCTGGTAGGAACTCCTCATTCAGGTGAAATCATTTATAAAGTGTACAATTCAGGTTCTAGATAAACATCACAAGAGGTAACAAGACCAAATACGATCCAACTTTTGAATTCAATACTCCAAGGGAGTATATAGTATACTAGACGAATGACCCGGCTTCGCCCGAGAATTCTCCCGAGTGCAATTTCCTTCATACTGAAAGTACATAAATAATAAATAGTAGAAGTGCCATAGAATAGCAATACAGAAGTAACACATAAACCACAGGCAAAAAGTGTGTGTGATGGCAAAAATTGTATTATATTAGTGTTTAGGTATTTGATTTAATTATTTTTTGAAATCCATTTAGTTGTTTCAAAATCAATATAGTTTAAATAGATGGCAGCTTTTCCACCCAACCCCCGAGGTACCCGCCCCAGCGCATTAACCCTTGAAATTTCCTGAGTTGAGTGAGTATCTGCGATGGTTTTGACTGTGATGCCCATCTCAGTAAGAATAAGAGAAAAAAGGGTTTATAAAAAAATTAATCCAAAATACTGGCATGTAAATATTTTTCTGTAAAAAAATAAAAGAGCACATGGAAATTAGGCAACACATGTGTTTGCTAATGACTGTGACTACATTTTAAATGATTTAAAAAAAAAAAGAGAGATTAAAAAAAGGCCAGAACAAAAATTAATTTAAAAAAAAAATACGAAAGCCATTATTTACATACAGTAACGCTAATTTTGTAATTTTTTTTTTTTTTAATTGCATTGTGTGCACTTATCGTAACTTAGTAATATAAATTTCTCTCTCAATACTTTTGTAAAAAAAAAAGTAACACTTGTGTGTGTGTATAAAACATACATTGACTTTTATATATAAGAAGATATAAAAAAAAAAACAAAGGCCTGAACAACAATTGATAAAAAATACGAAAGCCATTGTTTAGATACAGTAACACCAATTTTGTAAAGTTTTTTTTTTAAATTGCATTGTGTGCACTTACCGTAACTTCCTTATATCTATAAAAATGAAATGCGAAATCGATGTTTGTTATCGCTTCACGCAAAATCTACTGACTCAATCATTATGGAATTTCGCATGTAGGTAGCTGAAGATTTCGTTTAACATATAGGCTATTCAAAAAACTAAAAAAGTTAATGTGCTTTTTTAAAAAAATAAAAAAAAAACAAAAAGCGTTAGTTCCAGTCTTTTACCGCTAGGGCGCAGCACTGGTCGCGACGATAAATGAATTTGATTGGTTAATAATTAACACGTGGTTTGTTGACACGATGAATGTTAGTTTGTTCACACGATGAATGTTTTTAAAAGGTAAGATTATCCAATCGCCGTGAAACTTTAGGAAGTTATTTACTATACTACTGGGAAGATTTCTGGTTTGAATTTGATTTGAAATAAATATTCTTTGCAATTTTATTTGCAAATTTTCTACTTTCACTCGCAAGCAGCGCCTCTAGCGGCGTCTGGTGAAATTATATTTATAAATTGTAACAATGCTTAAAATGTTTTCCAAGTATAATAAATTTAATTTGAGAATTCAGTAATATAATATTCCAATGACGTAAAAAATACTTGGCATTTCAATATTAATATATATTTAAAGAAAAAATTGTAACGAGTTTGTGTTAAATGTTAAAATGTAATGTTAAAATATATTTTTACATTGTTAATTTAATTTGCTGTTGTTTTATAAAAATGATGATGCAACTTTAATTGTTGTTGTGAAAATATCTCTCATTTACGGAGCTACTAACCATAATAAATGATTTTTGAGCCCCTAATTGTTGTTTATTATCGTTTGTTTATATAAAAAAATTACATTGTATGTGATGATGATAACAAAAATGAAATTTTAAATTAATATATATAATTCATTGAGAAAAAAGAAATAATTAATTATCAAATTCACAAAAGTGACAATATCTTATTTAAAATATAATAAATGTTTTCAAAAAATTATGTGTTTCAAAAATATATTTAAACGCATATAACCATTTTATATTTATATACGTTTATAAATCAATATATAGGTGGATTGAATGTTTTCTAGAATCGTTTTAACAAGTGTTCGTTAGGCAAACTTTTACTCGGATAAAAACTGTACGAAGCCGGGTACATTCGCTAAATACAGTTATTTACAAATCTTCGTTTGTGGCAAGATACTATTCCTTCAACTTCAAATTACCGAGTGGACCAATTAATACTGATTTTTTTCAACTTATCGAGTATTTTTCAAGGGACCGGGAAAAAAGTATCGAGAAGGTAGACAAGTATAGATTCAGTAGGGATTGGATGTTTGCTAGAATCGTTTTAACAAATGTTTGTTAAGCAAACTTTTACATGGGGCGAAGCCGGGAACATATATATATATGTTTGTCGGCTATGCACGCCCTCAATATGTAACTAATCTCGCTGAAATTTGAACAGGACAGAGAGTTAAATCTGGAAGTTTTTTTGTCGAACTTTAACCAATAAAAATTATATTTAACCAAGTACTGAGCAAAAATATTTTTTTAGAGAGAGTCAGAAATGATGATGACAATATTTCCGTATCATGCTTGATTGCATTAAAAAATTCTTTTGGGGAATATTCACTAAAGCAGACCACGGGTAAAGCCAGATAATGATTAATAGTAGGCAGGAACAAAATTCTACCAGCGAAACATTCACTCGAGCAGAAGACACACAAAGCCAGGTCATCTCTATATAAAATATAGTTTCTCGGCCTTTTGGCTAAGATCATGTAGTATATCTCTAGATATTTTTATATATGTATATCTTTTTAAAAATCTATTCAGTAGAGAGTGGATATGTTTGATCGAAAAATAATTTCATATATTATATAAATATATGACATAACGAATTATATTATCATAATATTCTGTGTGTTCCCGAATATTATTATCAATAATATTCGTTAGGCAAACTTTCACTCGGTAAAAACCCGGGCGAAGCCGGGTACACATCCGCTAGTAGTAATATAAATTTCTTTCTCAATACTTTTGTAAAAAAAAGTGACACTCGTATAAAAAGATATTTTAAAAAAAAAGAATGCAAGCAACTTGAAAAGAAATGCAGAATGCTCATTGGTCGCTTAATTGGCCTCGTGTTGTTACTTCGCCTCGTATTTACTCCGCGTAAAAAAAAAGTTCTTCAAATGAAAAAAAGAAATAGCCAAAATACTAATCAAAATGTAGTGGAAAATTTTCCTCAGGTTTATAAAAAGCGACATGCAAAATTTGGTACCAATTGGTTCAGTAGTTTTTGAGTTTATCGCGAAACAGACATTGACTTTTATATATATAGAGACTAGCGGATGTGTACCCGGCTTATTATATCTATATTATATCTTATTAAGGAGAGAAAAATGTAATAAAAGTAATTATATTGGTTAGAATCAGGTTTATATTGATGTTTTTATTTTAAATAGAATTTTTTTTTCTATTTAAAATAAAAACATCAATATAAACCTGATTCTAACCAATATAATTACTTTTATTACATTTTTCTCTCCTTAATAAGATATAAATATCTATATATATATACAGTAAAACCCCGCTATAACAAACCCTGGATATAACAAACCTTCCCTTATAACGAACCCACGCCGATTCCCAATTCCATTCCATTGAAAATACCATCGTTATAACGAACTTTGCGATTTTTAGAATAACGAACTACCCCTATAACGAACCTATTTCGGGTCCCAAAATGATAAAATCTATTAAAAATACTATGCTTATAACGAACTTAGAATTGTAATTTTAAAAAAAATTAAAAAACAAAATTTTGAGCATGTTTAAAGCTCGCGGATCGCGATTTCAAAACAATACATTTAGCGGAATTGTTTGTTTGATTTTTGCACTTTATTTTTGCTGTATGTTGTATAAATTTTTACACATTATACTTTTTATTAATTAGAATATCTTTGCATCCAGTAAATTTGAAATATAAAAAATGCAAATGGCTTCCAAAATGAAGAAAACAAAGGCATTTTAAAAACAAAAGCATTATTTGATTAAAAAAAAAAAAGGCCATTTTCAGAACTTTTCAAAGTGAAACAACATAGGCAAAATGTTAAGAACATATTAAAATAAGAGAATATAACTTTTCTATTATAAAAGATAAAATATAAAGTTATTAAAAATTGTTACAAAGAGGAATCAACTTCAACTTTTGCCGCGATCGCGATCGTACGTTTTAGGGCTAAAAAAAAAAAAGTCCAAATAAACGGTCCCGTGATGAAACAAAAATTATTTTTATGCCATTAACTATGGTGATTTTAAAGTCAGCAAAGTTTTGCATGGCAGGTTAAAAAAAAAAAAAACGAAATCTAGACCTAGAAGAATATGGGGAAACATGAAATGGAAGAAAAACACTAACTTTATTTGAATGGTGCAATGCTTGGAAGAATGCTTTGAAACAACAAGGTATTAGAGCCATTTTTTCTAGTAAAAATTGTATTATATAATGTGATAATGATGTTTTAAAATCATTTCATATCTTTGAATATATATTTAATAAAACTTTGCCTAGGATTTGTCTTGATTTTTAACTTAGACATAGAGGTACATGTATGTTAATCATAAGAAGAACCTATTATCTAATGATTTCTATTATTATTCAGTATTAATATAAGGAAATTAGTCAATTAAGGGAATTAAAATAAAGTGACCACTATTAAGAGGCAGCCTCTTCTTGTGTGTATGGCTGTTTTTTAATTATACGGTCTAAAATTTTTGAAAAGTAAAAAAAAATAGCCAAACCGTGGCTATAGTGAACCGTGGCTATAGTGAACCAAAAGCTCTGTCCCATTGGGGTTCACTATAGAGGGGTTTTACTGTATAAATCAATGTCTGTCTGTTTCGCGATAAACTCAAAAACTACTGAACCAATTGGTACCAAATTTTGCATGTCGCTTTTTATAAACCTGAGATAAATTTTCGGCTACATTTTGATTAGTATTTTTGGCTATTTCTTTTTTTAATTTGAAGAACTTTTTTTTTACGCGGAGTAAATAGGAGGTGAAGTAACAACACGAGGGCAATTAAACGACCAATGAGCGTTCTGCATTTCTTTTCAAGTTGCTTGCGTACTTTTTTTAAATATCTTTTTATACGAGTGTCACTTTTTTTACAAAAGTATTGAGAGAGAAATTTATATTACTAAGTTACGGTAAGTGCACACAATGCAATTTTAAAAAAAAAATTTACAAAATTAGCGTTACTGTATGTAACAATGGCTTTTGTATTTTTTATTAATTTTTGTTCTGGCCTTTTTTTTTTTTTTTTTATAATAATAAATAAAAGTTACAGTCAATATGATATAATTCTTAAAATTAAACAAACAATAGTCAATATGCAAAAAATACAAACTAGCTTAATAAAATATTCTAATATCAAGCAATATGCAAAATCTCTCCTAATATTTAAATGTACATATTATTAGCATCTTAACGGCGTTTATTCGTTTTTATGTACTCCTGCAGGAAGGCAGAAATACTCGAAAGTTCAATATTGTTTTAATAAAGTGTAAAGAATCTCCAGAACTATTTTTTGCGCGGCAGTAAATACGAGGCGAAGTGACAACACCAGGCGAATTAACCGACCAATGAGCGTTCTGCATATTTTCCAAATCGCTTGCCCAACTTTTTTTTTTTTTAAATATCTTTTTATAAGAGTGTTACTTTTTTTTTACCAAAGTATTTAGAATTAAGTATTAATATAGAAATTTGTATTACTAAGTTACGGTAAGTGCACACAAAAATGCAATTTTAAAGAACTTTACAAACCTATCGTTACTATGTATACAATGGATTTTGTATTTTTATTAATTTTTGTTCTAGCCTTTATTTTTTAAAAATATTTTTACAAAAAAATCATATGTAGTGAAAATTTAATATGAATTACTGTCTCATTTAACAGCCAAAACATGTGTTTGTCTATAATCCATTTACCCTTTGGTTTTTATCAGCCTAAAATATTAACTAAAAAAAAAAATATTAATTTTTTTTAGTATTATTATTTTTTGCTGACATGTTGTGATAGGGCACTACATTTTACAAAGTTATGGTTAGTAAACAATGCAGATTTGACAATATTTACAAACTTTTATTACTGTATGGAAACAATGGGCTTATGTTTTGTCATTGTTATAATGGCCTTTGTTTTGTTATTATTTTTAAAAAAGCATATGTTTCATTGATAGTTTAAAATTTATTGACTTATTAACATGACTGTATTTTGGCTTGCATTTTTATAAGCCTATTTTTTTTTTCTTACTGAGAGAGATGGGGAATTATATTAGAGAGCCACCAATAAATCAGCTTATAAATTCTCAGGAAAGACCGCTACAGTTCTATTTTTAGAACAGAGTTGGGTGTATGACTCATTAAGGGTTCGCGGATATTCCCACTGGCCGTTTGTTTATTACCGATTTTATGTTTGTATTTTTGAACATTTTTGAAGGCGATTTTACCGATCGCGCATACCATGTTTCGCGTTCAATTTTTTTCGGGTCAGATACTTTTGATTCATCTTCAATTGTTTCAGAATACACGTAAATTGAATAATTTATAATTGAACAATTTAAGAATAAAAGATCTTTGTATTTTAAAGAATATTCCCTAAATTAAGTGGCTGCCCTTTCCTTGTGTATGGCTGTCCTTTAATTATATGGTCTAAAAATTTTGTGAAAATTAAAAATTATAGCCAAACCGTGGCTATAGTGAACCAAAAGCTCCGTCCCATTAGGGTTCGCTATAGAGGGGTTTTACCGTATATATTTGTATATATTTGAAAGGTAACATCTCTAGAATTAGAATATGTAAGGACAGTTGCAGATTATTATGATTTATATTAATATTAGTTTTTTTTATTATTATTTTTTCAGAAAAACATTACGAATGTTTGACTGGGGTCTGAAAACATTAGATTACAGGCTGCTGGCCAGGCTTGGTCAATCACGGTCACTCTTCTCAAGCAATTTCAATCCCTATCCCTTTTTATCCAAAGAGTGTAATAGACCTACAGAGGATGCACCACTATATATAAGAGTTAACACGCTAGAGCGGGTACCTCGGAGATTGGGTGGAAAATCTGCCAACTATTTGAACTATATTTAAAACACCTAAATGGATTGAAAAATAAATAAATAAAATACCTAAATACTAATATATTGCATTTTTTGACATCACACATACTTTTTGCCTGATAATGTATTACTTCGGTGTTGCTATTCTATGGCTCTAATACTATTTATTAGTAATGTTCTTTCAGTATGAAGGAAATTGCACTCGGGGGAATTCCCGGGCGAAGCCGGGTCATTCGTCTAGTAATACATATAAACAACTATTTAATCATCTAACTTAAACACAAAAAAAAAAAATCAACTTTCATCTTATATATATATGTAATAAGTTGAGGTTTGGTTGTTGACTCTCGCTACACTGTGTTAACCGAGAGGAACAGTCAGGATGTAGAGTTTTCCAGTACCTCTCTGCACCTTGGAAGACCTTTAAAAGTTCTCACAAAATACAGGCAGTCGTGGTCGAGGCAGAGTGGAAAGCTTGGGAATGTCCACACAAAAAACGAAGACACAGTTGCACTAAGAAAGTTCCGTACACAGATAAAAGTTGAGCTAGGAGCGAAAGATGGAGATAGAAGAGTCCTTACAAGTCTACATGGTGAATGAGGAGGACCTTGGTGACAACCGACTTGAGCTTGCGTTGAGGGTGAACTAACTGTCAAGTGACTGTATTTATAGGTTAAGACGGGGGGGCCTTATGTGACAGGGGGCCGTTTCTGAGAAAAGGGGCTTTGCATGTCACCAGGTGTGAGAGGGGGCTTTGCATTCCACCAGCTGTGAACAGTGTGGGTGGTCTTGTTGTAGGAATTCTAAATCTATCTCGATTTTGACGTTATGACTTCTATCTCTTGCTTAGCTCAACTTTTAATCTATTACAGATTTTTATTTATTTATCCTCAGTTTGTACAAATTACATTACATATGATGATGCAAAGACACATGTAAATAATACGTATAATCATTTACAGATGTGTTTCTATTATACAACATTAAATCTTATTATAAGTTATATACAATATGGGGTTGTTGGTTTAAATTACCATATATATATATGAGAAAACAATAGAAAAAAATAAAAGATAAGTGGGTCAGGTGTTGATATTAAAAATAAAGAAGGCCTCTCCTGACCACGAGCACATGTGCTTTTTAGATGGCAGAGCGCCATCTAGTGGAGCAAGAATAAACTAAACGTTTATTTAGCTTGCTCCGTGATATTTGGCCAACCCAATTTCTTGATAAATCAAGAAAAGCCATCCACGAACGCGTTTCGCACTGTTGGCGCTTGTCAGCGTGGAGTAGGCTGTAACCACTGCGACCAAAAAGATTTTTTGGTCCCAATGGCTTCTTGAGAAATCAGGAAATGGGTATTTAAGGCCAAATTTGCGTAAAGCTCGTGGTCATGAGAGGCCTTCTTTATTTTTAATATCAACACCTGACCCACTTATCTTTTATTTTTTCTATTGTTTTCTCATGTGTTAAGCGTCTTTACGCAAATTTGGCCTTAAATACCCATTTCCTGATTTCTCAAGAAGCCATTGGGACCAAAAAATCTTTTTGGTCGCAGTGGTTACAGCCTACTCCACGCTGACGAGCGCCAACAGCGCGAAACGCGTTCGTGGATGGCTTTTCTTGATTTATCAAGAAATTGGGTTGGCCAAATATCACGGAGCAAGCTAAATAAACGTTTAGTTTATTCTTGCTCCACTAGATGGCGCTCTGCCATCTAAAAAGCACATGTGCTCGTGGTCAGGAGAGGCCTTCTTTATTTTTAATATATATATATATATATATATGTAGTAATGTATAGTTGTTGTATCTGTTGGATGAATGTAGTGTGGCATGTTGGTTGCAGTCGTGGTGGCCACAATGATTAGAGTGGTTTCAGGGGTGGAATTGGGATTACACAAAAGGACGAGGCATGTTGGATGGCACCATAGAGATGGCGAAAAAAGTGAGTGTAGCCGGCGCCGGTAGGGGAGAGATCTGTCTAGAGGGGTCTGTCCATCATTGTGTCTCAAAGCCGACTAATCTGTTTGAGTAAGAAAGGGCACACCTAGGAACCCGACTTGTTTTTCGGACCTCTTTCCTCCTTCTAGCATCGACTGTCACTCACTCGAAATTTTATTTGTCACTTTGGCAATTACATTATACATTTATACAATACATGGAGACATAGATATATTGGAATATATTACAACAGTTTATGCCCCGGTTAATGAAAATTAGCTTATGGTGATTATATAGATGAAATCATAAGATAATTAAAATTGGGGAAAATAATTTGTATACAAATTGGTTTAATATATTATGGGGTTGTAGAATTATAATATTGGGTAGGTTTTCCTTAATAATAATGATTAACAATAAAAAGAGAAATGTTAACAAATAATAATGTTAAGCCCAATGTATAAAAATATATGAAAAAAGATTTTTAAAAAGGTAAAGATATAAATATAAATTTGGGTGATTATATACAGCATTGAATGTTGGAATTAATAATTGAAAGTGCATTGAATTATAGGGTGAGCTAATTCAAAAAGTCTAGATAGGTGGACATTGAATAGATTCTGGTACTGCGATGCAATGCGACGTTATGGGATCGTAGGCATTGGTCCATCTACAGTATGTTCAAGGTATTCGATATGGGCTGTCCTATCAGACGGATTTGGGAATAGGTGGTGGAAACTTTGGTCGAGAAAAAGAGTGATAGAAAGTGTGGCAGAGAGAATCGTTCTGTCGCATAAAAAAAAACGATTTGGCCGCGGTAAGGCAGTGAAAGTGAGGTGATTGAAAATTAAAAAAAAAAAAAAAAGAATTGCCCGAATGTGAAAAAAAAAAAAAACTCATCTAACTAGCTGCTCAAGTTCGACTGTTGGGAAGGTTACAGCGAAGAAGCGTTTGTAGTTAAGATGGAATAAATGTGAGAAATCAAAGTTTTAGCGGATAGTAACGATCTCTCTGATAAGGTATGGGCTGTGATGCCATGAGAATTTGGAGGGTAATGGTGTCGATGCATCTTCTAAAATTTTAACTTAAAAATCTAAAAATAGAATTTAAAAATTGAAGTTAAGAAAAAAAATTCAAATTGAAAATTGTGTGTGATGAATGTTGGTACAATATTATAAAAAGTAAAAATGATTATAAACATTGAAGATTAAAAATAAAAGTTATCATCTCGATTGTTCATATAAAAATAAAAAGACAAAAGTTAAAACAAAAAAAAAAAACTCGAAATATAATTGAAATAAATAATTAATAAATATGCGAAATATAAAAAAAGAGGTATAGTATTTGAAATTATTAAAGATAGAAAAGTAATATGATATGAAAAGAGAGTAACAATTTTAATTAATTTTAAAGAAGGAAATATATAGAACAGTTGGTGTTCAAGCCAAGACAATCTTTAAGTATACATGGATTGACATTGATGTAGAGGTTTCGGCGTGGTTGCTTGTCATGTGTGTGTGTGTGTTCTTATGCAATAGTGCTGTGGAATGGTTGAACAGTGGTACTATAGCTGCGGTTTTATTTTTCGCCAGTCGATCTGAGGCATGTAACTGCCATGGTAATGATGGGCCAGGTGAAAGTGGATGTGCCCGTCTGGTGGTTGGCAAAAAAAAAAAAGGAAGGCGGTAAAGTAATACGACGGCATAGCAGCTATAGACAGTGGAATAGATAAGTGTGCCATTGTAGGAGTGATGTGTGTCGTGTGCTATATGACTATGGCATGGGGAATGTAGTTATATCGGCGTTCGTAGGTCGATGTATTTCGACATAAGTTTGACTAGGTAAATGTTTGTTCACGAAGTGTTAGGCTAGATATGCTCTATTAGATAAGACTTGCGACGTGGACACGCTTTCGAGAGAGAGAAAGGGAAAAAAAAGATAAAAGTGTCACAGGAAAAATGAAGGCATAATGTAGCCTGGTAAAAGTGGAAAGAAAAAAATAGTGTTGTCAAGTCGCTGTGACACGTGCGAAAAAAAAAATTGTAAATGGAAAGGCGTCACGTGAAATCATTGTTTGGGTAAATAATCTAGCCTAATTCATCACGAACAACAAGTTTACTGAAGTCATAGGTGGTTGTTGTACGAACATAAAACGAGATTTTGTGAATGTTGGTGTTTAATTATGAACGAGAGAGAAAAATTTCGCTAAGTGGCAAGCGAGTGTAAATTTTACGTTTGAAATACATTGGTAGAGAGGACGTGTGTGTGTGTGTAGAAATTGGCTGGCGGTGACCTAGCTTTTGAGGGAATTGAAAGGTCCCGCGTTATATTTAACCTTTGTTGTTGAAGGAAAGATGGTTGATTAGTGATGATTTTGAAATTTTGTTAATTTATATTGGAAAATGGATTTTGAAAAAGGAATGTTGATAAGGTAGCGAAAATCATCAATGGAATAAGGACATGGAAATATAGCAAAACTTTTTTTTTTTTTTGAGACGTTTACACGTAATGGTGTAGATGGAATAAAAAGCAATTTTGCAAAATTTAATCATAAAATGGGTGTAGGTAAGGGTGAAAGAGATGGAGGAAAATGTGAGGGTGATATATTTGCAATTTATGTTTGAAATTCAAGAGTTTTCCTTTTAAAACAGCGTTGTTATCATTAGTTGGTTTGTGGAATTGAATGTTTTTATAGAAGGAACAATGATTAGAATGGCATTACACTTGGTGAGGTGAGTTGGTATTTGTGAATGTAGTTGTGATCAAGACATGGGGAAACTTTCTAAGTGCTGGCTATATATTGTTTTAGTTGATAGCAGGCGCACATTTAAAAATAACAAAAAAAAACTTATTTTTTTCTTTAAATGAGAATTCTGAGTTATAGAAGGTTTTATTTTGAAAATGACATTATTCAAAATGAATATGTAAAAAGGGGTTTAAAGTATAAAGGTTGGTTGAGAATGCAATAGTTGAAAATATTAAGGATAAAATTATTATGAAAAGCATGTAAAATGAAGTGTTTTTTTTTTTTTTTTGTCGTGAAATGAAATTATAGTTTTTATGATATGAAGATTTAAAAGTAAATGAAAACTGAAACGGCTAAATTACTATAGGTTAACTGGCATATAATGAAGCATTATAGGCGATTGATAGACTTAGAATTTAGTAGGATGGGTATAAAATTGAATTGAGGAAACTTTGATTAAAATATAAGCAAAGAAAAAAATGATGGTTATAAATTAAATACAATATGGTTATCTAATTGCAGGGGCTAAACGTAAAATGAAATAAACGAAATAAAAATCTATTTAACAAACAATTGGATATTTAAGTTCAAAATGAGTTGTACTTACAGTACAAAAGTGTCAATTGTAGTGTATGTTTTAATGCTTGGTATTTAAGATTTAGAATACATTTATAATTTAAATATTTTTATTCAATTAAGATTATAATTACACAAGCATAACATTTAAATATATATATATCCTGCCTAACAACTCTCTATACCAACCATATAACATTAAGCGATCTATTTACAGTTTGTTTTGGTCACTGGTCCAATATTTTTATTTTCATAGACCAAATTATAAGATTAATTCACAGATGAAAAATATGCAAAATAACTAAACAAATATATACATCAATTTGATATTTATTTAAAACAAATGAATAACTATATACATCAATTTAATATTTATTTAAAACAAATGAACAACTATATACATCAATTCCCCCTTCTTAGGCTTGGCCCCCCTTATTTATTTATTTACTCTCCATATCTCTGCGGACATCTGCGCTCCTTCTGAGGATACCTGGGGGTTGTAATACTTTTCTCCTCCGATATTGGAGTTGGCACACGTTCAGTATCATACATATTAGTGGGATGTGATTTACCAGGCAACATTTTTCTAATGTAGTTCTGATGAACCTTTTTTATACTGTCACCTTGTTTTATTAAATAAACATTCCTTCCTAGTATTTTAATTATCTTTCCTGTATACCAAGAGGGATGCCCATTAGTAATCCACCTAAACTTCACAGTCTCATCCACTTTAAATTTACCGCTAACATATTGACTATTGAATTTGGAGGCTTTTACATCAAGATGGCATTTGATACCTTTAATAGGGTCAGATTTGCATTCAAAAATGGACCCGTAATCATTTAAAAGTGAATCTATACTAAAAGAGTCCAATTTATGCAAATAATTGAATGAGATATTGAAAAGATTAAGGAAATCTCTTCCTAAGAGAAATTTAGAACAATTTAAATTAGTTATTAGTATTTCAATGGTTCTAGAAACATTTCTTAATTTTATATCAAATTTAGCCTTGCCTAAAATAGGTATTTTAGAGCCACGATAGCCGGTCAAGACTGTATTGCATTTATTTAATTTAACATTTTTGAAATATTTAAAGTACTCATATTTAGTTAATGTAGTAATGGCTGCTCCAGTATCAATTTCAGCCAACAATTTTATATTATTTACATATACTGTTTCAGTCAAAGGAGGATGTAAATTTATATTATTCAATGATAAATTATTTTGAGATCCCGAAGGATTATTATCATTAACATGCTTTTTAAATTTATTAAAAGTATTTTTGGGATTTCTGGGCAATTTACGGGCAGAACTATCTTTTTTATAACATATAGTAGAAATATGCCCTACTCTACCACAAACTCTACAATTAGCTGATTTAAAAAAACAATTATAGTGTAGATGGTTGGTCTTACCACAGTGTTTGCAGGGATTATTGATGGCATGAAGATGCTGTGGGGACAGATGGGCATCTTCGGATCTCTTGAGGTTGTGTAGGTCATTATCTGCAGACTCCGCAGACAGCGCGATGTCTAACGCTCCCTCAAAAGTCAATCCTTCTTCCTGTAGTAGCTTCTTTTGGGTTGGTGTATCAATGATGCCCGCCACAAATCTGTCTCGCAGGGATTCTTGCAGAACATCTCCAAAGTTACACCTTTGAGCCTGTTCCTTAAGGCGTATTATGTATTTAGATATTGTTTCGCCTGATTTCTGATCCATTTTCTGGAATACAAATCTTTCATATATTATATTGATCTTAGGATTGAAATGTTTTAATAAGATCCTGCACAATTTATCAAAGGGAACTTGATCAACTTCTTCTGGAAAAACTAAGTTTCGCAAGATCCCGAAGTATTTAGGGCCGATGCTTGAATAAGAAATGGCGTCTTAAAGTCTTCTTTTGTTTTAGAAATTAGCATGAATTGCTTCAATCGATAAATATAATTTTCAACATTCTCTAGATTTTCGTCGAATCTTTCAAACATACTTGAAGACATTTTTAAAGTATAATTTCTTTTCACTATTTAAATTCTTTTTTCTTTACAAAATTTGCTTTTCCTCGTCGCCAGTTGTTTTTAATGCTTGGTATTTAAGATTTAGAATACATTTATAATTTAAATATTTTTATTCAATTAAGATTATAATTACACAAGCATAACATTTAAATATATATATATCCTGCCTAACAACTCTCTATACCAACCATATAACATTAAGCGATCTATTTACAGTTTGTTTTGGTCACTGGTCCAATATTTTTATTTTCATAGACCAAATTATAAGATTAATTCACAGATGAAAAATATGCAAAATAACTAAACAAATATATACATCAATTTGATATTTATTTAAAACAAATGAATAACTATATACATCAATTTAATATTTATTTAAAACAAATGAACAACTATATACATCAGTGTAGTTTGAAAGTTTGCACTGGTTGATGTTGCCATGGTCACGTTCTTGGTGATGGTTGGAGAAGGCGTGAGGGAGGAGAAATTCTCGTCGTCAGGTGGATTGTGGATGTTTGCAGTGAGCACGTTGGATTTGTAATGGCGAGTAGAATGCAAGTTTTGTGGCAATTGAAGATTGGCTATCTACCTAAGGCTTGGAAGCGGCGATGTCTTGGATCGTTTCTGCGAGTTGTGCTACGATGTCCGTGGCTGTGGGTGACATGGTGGTGATCTTCGGCGTTGCTCTGTTCTCCAGGCTCCATCCTCTTTGCGTTGTCCTCGGTATATCCTGTCGACTTTCTGTAGTAATGTATAGTTGTTGTATCTGTTGGATGAATGTAGTGTGGCATGTTGGTTGCAGTCGTGGTGGCCACAATGATTAGAGTGGTTTCAGGCGTGGAATTGGGATTACACAAAAGGACGAGGCATGTTGGATGGCACCATAGAGATGGCGAAAAAAGTGAGTGTAGCCGGCGCCGGTAGGGGAGAGATCTGTCTAGAGGGGTCTGTCCATCATTGTGTCTCAAAGCCGACTAATCTGTTTGAGTAAGAAAGGGCACACCTAGGAACCCGACTTGTTTTTCGGACCTCTTTCCTCCTTCTAGCATCGACTGTCACTCACTCGAAATTTTATTTGTCACTTTGGCAATTACATTATGCATTTATACAATACATGGAGACATAGATATATTGGAATATATTACAACATATATATATGTGATATTATAAGGTGGGAAGAGAAATAATCACATTACAAGTTGAAAGCGGGACCTAGACAACCAGGAGAGAGAGACGGGGCTGGCACAGCCGGGCGGCCGTTCGTGTCGCACACAATCCCCAGTCTTAGAAGTCCTGAGGTGTTAACTAACAGGCCCCAGTGGTCATCCCTTAGAATGTCGCTGATATCTCAAGTGACCGGACTTTACACCCTGTCTCTCCCTGGGCTGTCTGTAGGTTGGCTTTATTATTCCTGGAAGAGTATATATTATGACATATATATATATCGTATTTTAAAAAATTACCAAAAAAATTTGATTTTCTTCCTCACTCTATATGACTCTTTATAAGGAAAGATTTGACTATCCTTTAACTTAAGTTTTGAAAGTTTTCAATGTCCAAGTTTCAAACCTAGGTAGCCAACCCTTAACCGATTTCAATCTTTGAGACTGTAAATATTGAAAAAAAACATTGAGACTTTATTTATATGCCAAATTAATTGATCAAATATGTGCTCTAAGTAATTTTAAAATATGTATGTCAATATTACTTTTTTAGCAAACTTTTTCCATTAGAGAAAAGGGTGTATAAATATCAACATGAGCAATCACCTACACAAACATGGACAGAGTTGGTCTCTGTTAACTCAGTCACTCCTAGGAGGTATTCAGTATTGAACCAAAGAAAATCACTTAAGTACAGGTTGGTGGTTTGGGTAACATAGCTTTTTCTTGAGAGTTTATAAAATGTAGGATAAAACATGCTAGAATGTAGTGAAACACTACAGCCCACAAGTTGGGGTATTACAGCTGTACCAATGTTAAACAAAAAAAAAGAAGAATAAATATTTGTAGACATCTCTTATCAAGACACTTCAAATTCAAACAATGTTATCACTCCCCTAATAAGAGAGAGCATTGGAAACTGACATCAGAGTACAATGACATGTCTGAAAGAAATGCTAGACTGCAATGACGTGAGCAATGATATGATATCATCAATGTATCCCGGAACAAAGTTATCACTCCCAGCAAATGTTGGAGCACAACCTTTTAAAAGTAAATCTATTTGGTGTCAGCTATATAAAAATCCTATACACACAAGATAATAAGATCATATCCAAATAAATAAATAGTGTGTGACATTTTGGTAACAGCGTTGTTACCATCTTGAATGAAATGTCACACACAATTTATTTATTTGGATCTGGTCTTATTACCTTGTGTTTATAATCTATAATCCAAATTGTGACTTATCATAAAAATCCTGTCTTTAGTAAATACATGGAGCAACAACACCTTCCATGAGCAACCCATCTGATGAACATCCACTTCCCAGAGCAACTAAAGTCCAACCTCACTATAACAACTATAGGACCAAGATTTTAGGTTGTTATAACTACCTCATTGTTATATAGCAAACGGTTAAGACTTGAAACTTGGGGCCTCAGAATTAAGATGCTATAACCAAAATGATGAGACAATTTATTTTATAGATATGAGTCACAAGGTGAAAAAAAGACTAAACCCAAATAACAAACATATGATGTTTCAGTAACAGTGCTGTTACTGAAACAACCCGTATAATTTTATTATTTGGTCTTCCTTCACCTTGTGATGGTAGAACCAAGTTGTTGTTTTAACGAGATTCCACTGTATTTGTATAATCAAAAATGGCATCTATTGCTTCCAATATATAAAACCAAGGCAATCTTCAAAGAGCACTTAACTTCCAGAAAGAGCAAGTGTCTCTTATGGGATATATGCAAACAGAACTTTCTCCTACTAAAACATGTTTATAGAGAAAACACCAGTCTATAATAGAAGTCAGGAAGTCCCACCAAAGAGTAAGCAAATATGAGGAGAGAGATATATATATATAAAAGAATGAGGCCAATATATCTTTTGAGGTCTGAACTAAGTGTTCTAAAGATAGCAATAATAAATTAGAAGGCTTTGTGGACAGAGGGCTTCACTTTTGTTCTAATATTGTTTGATTAGGTCTCTCCCCCTGTAGCTCTTCCTGGAAGGCAGCCAGGTCCTCAATGTGGAATAAGAAGGATTTCAAATGGTAAATCTTGCTGGGTCTAAGCAACAAGCACTGTTGCCTCATCACACCCCCCATATCCCACATAGTCCATTCTTTATTTAAGCCAGAAGAACTGAAATTTCAATTTTGTCCTATTCAGAAATTCAAGTATCACACCAAACAGTTTTCCATGAGGTAATTGGAGACTACAGTGACTTCTATATAAAATAATCCGAATAAAAAGTAAAATTTCAGAACATGTACCCCAAGGGTCATCTGGAGAACATCTATTGAACATTCTGGAGGATAACAACTTGAAGAATGAGGGGAGGGGTTGACCAAGGAAGGATTGCTTTGGTCTTCCCAAAGGTTGGGGTCTGGAATTGGATAATAACAATCAAGTGTGAAGAGAATTGTACAGAAGTGTGGGTGACATTTCATGATATCTCAATGTCCAGGTTGGAGAAGGCATTACAAGATGTTCATATACCAGATTTAAATTTTATGGGCAAGAAAATTTTAAATGGATTTAATCTTTACTCCAATAGGCCTTATATCAAAAATCAATTGTACTCCCTTCAATATAAACAAATTATCAGGCTAGGTATTCAAAGAATTGAAAATGAATAGAGTCAAATGTTGACTTATTTGCTTACATGTATCAACATTAAGTAATAGGGGCAATAAATCTAGGGGAGTTTTGCATTTTTTAAAGCTTCACCAGGATTTCTATACAGATATGCTATCTGGAGAAATCAGTTAAATGGAAAAAAGCACTTCTTTTTTTTTACAAAACATTAACCAGGGGGACATGTTTCCTTTAAACAGAGAAGTGCAAAGATTGGAATAGGGGTAAGAATCACAAAAGTCAATATGTGACATTTCTATTAACAGCCTTGTTACCATCCTACCAATCTCTAGTAGATAGCCACACAACACCAAAACAGCTTGCCAATCTATCAATCACAGGGAGTTAAGTTGAGCTAATCCTAGTTAAACCGTGTGGGTTCCCCACACCACAGCCATCAGGTAAGAAGACTGACCTCTTTGCCCTCTCCAGGTCATCATTGGCTTGCTCCAGCTCCCGGATGTACTTGTGGAAGTTGTCTTTGACGGCTTTCACATTGGACAGCTCCTCCTGGAGCTGGGAGATCTGACTGTAGCTCTCTGCTTTCAGCTTCTCTAGGCTCTCCTGGTTCACACACCATTATATTAGAGTCAAACTGCCTTACTTACCTTATCACAAGGTACAATTTGGTTAGTGCTAGACTTTGGATTGCTAGGAGCTGAGGGGATTACTAAGTAACACTCAAGATTAAGTAAGGTACAATTTGAATTGGTTAAAAGGAGAGGTGTGTGTGGTTGAAGATAGCTAATAAATGAAAAAACTCTCTGCAAATATTTCCTTCGTTATTACATAATTTGGATTCTAGATAAGAATAAACATAAAGTAATAAGTAAACTAAAGGTCTTTTGGATTGGGTCTTGTGGTAAGTTTCCAATCTATAATGACAAATTGTACCATATCATTTTGACAGACTTCAATGAATCTTTTCTTCTCATGAGCTGAAGAAAATGAATTCCATAGAGCAAACCTCGCTTGAAGATTCTATTTCAAAAAGTTGAGGATCTGAGGCTCTCATTTGTTCCCAGGTAATTTATTCACAGTCCAATCTCACTATACCGGCGACACTTGATTTTATGTATACAGTAGAAACTCCATGAGGGATCACATCTGGGGGCAAAGTGTGACTGTGTGTGGATAACAACCCTCCTTTCCCCCATCATGGGGGGAGAAAGACTTTCCAATTATAAAACTTAATTTAGGAATAAATGGAGCAGGAAAAGGTGAGATACAACTACCACTTAGATAATAAATTGGTGAGGAAGAGATGCACAAAGATCTCCTCCCCTCTCTCTATTCCCTGGTGGAGAAGTTTCTTCCTTCCCACTGTTAACTTCTGAGTAGAGATGTCAAGCAAGCTCTTTATTACAATCCAATATTGGAGTCTATTGTAGATTCATACATGGCATGGAGGCTGCAGAGAGAACTCTCCATTATCCTGGTAATTCCATTGTAGCAATAACACACAATGTACCTCAAGTAGAGATTTGAACATCTTCCAACATTGAAGAAGAATATATTATTGTATTTTTTTTTAATACAATGGAGCCTCCTTATAAGAGCAATGTAGTTTTTAACATCATAATTCTACAAGTCCTAATTGTTTTAATTGTGATTCTAACAAAATATAAAATCTTGGTCCCAAGTTAAACAACTTTAGAAACCAGTTTTTTAAAAGTTTGAACTTTGAATAGAGTAAAGAAGTGTTTGTGAGATTTAACCCTTAACTGGACGGGTTGGGTAGATTCTGCCCATGCATAAATTTGATATAGGAAAAATATATATTTTTCGTTTACCTAGAGCTACCACCTTTCATGTATTCTATTTTTACAGTGATACAAACATTTTCCATCCAACGTTTATAAATTTCAGTTTTGGGAGGGGGGTTAAATTTGCATGTGTGGGCGGATTCCGCCCATCCCGTCCAGAAGCGTGAGAATTTTTCGTGTCAGTGTTAGCTCGTGGCTCATACTTGAGTCTCTATCTTCCGCTATTTTTAGTTTCCTTTTTTATAAAATAACACTTATTTCTTTGGATAAGTAGAATTATCAATCAAGTCAACAGAGAGAACTATCCCTGCCAACCCAAAATATATGTTTTAGAGATTAGTCGACCACACTTTGGAAGAAATATTCCAGCAGACAATTGGTTCACTTCAGTAGAGTTAGTTGATAAGTTGAAAGAACATGGCCTTACATATATAGGAACGATGAGAAAGAAAAAACCTTAGATTCACCACAATTTCAACCGCACCCTAATAGGGAATCAGGAACCTCTATTTTTGGTTTCTCTGGAACAACCACTTTAGTCTCCTATGTTCAAAAAAAAAAAAAGAAGTAAAAAAAATCGGTAATCAGATTGATAAAAAGGGTAAAAAGAAAAGGAGTCCTATTATTGTTGATCTTGGGAGAGCATTGACTGATGAACACCTGGCCACACGTAATCTCAATTCTCTCCCACTGCAATTACAGACAAGAATTCAAGAAGAATGATGGTTCAAGTTAACCAAGTGAATCTACGATGCCACAACAATCTGATACTCCAAAAAAGTGCTACAAATGTCCATCAAAAAGCGCAGTAAAAATAAAAACCCTTTGCTCTGTATGTCAACTAAGCGTTTGCAATAACATTTCTTAAGAATTTGTGAAAACTGTAAATAGATTATATTCAGAATTTTTAAAAGTCAAAATCTGTATATTAACTATTTATTAATTAAATATATATTTTAAAATATTGATTTCAATCAATATTTAGCGCTTATTTCATAAAGTTACATAAGTGGGTTGAATCTACCCAACCCGTCCAGTTACGTAAGTAAAATCCACCCGTCCAGTTAAGGGTTAATGAGGTTCAACTGTAATTACCAGCAGAGCTATTCTAACTTTAAATGAAGTGGGAGAGAGTGATGGCACCCTTACAAAGTGTGGGAAAATATTTGTCAACTGGGAACAATCAAGTTTGACTTGTATGACCTCCCTCCATAAGTAAAAAGACCAGACAAGGTTGCTTGGTCATTCCACATTTTATCTTCTATGTGGCCTTGTGTTTATAGAACAACCCAGCTTTTCTGTGGGCCCTAGGAATTCCATGTATGGAGGTTGGATGAAATCCAATGGGTGAGTCACTCCATCTTTGGGCCGTGGTTGACGGCACGGTGGAACAAATGCCAAGACACTGCACCACAGTTATACTAGGAGAGTATCACATCTAGTGCTAGGGCAGAGTTATTTCTTCTATTGAAACCTGCAGCAATCTCTATTGGTTGTGTGAAGTACCAGACATTTCCTTTCTAAGTTATCTCTAGCTTGTTACACATGATTTATACATATAGAATGAAAGGATTTAAAAGCACGAATGTTTCTTTTATACATAATACAAATTTCTACTGCCCTTACTGTGATGAAAAAATATATATTGGGAGGGTTTGGCTCATCAGTGGTAAACCCTCCAAGCGGTTTCGCCAATTTAATCCATCAGTCCGCTTCTCAGAGCTCTAATACTGTATTGGACGATTCTGCTTATATACACAGCACTGAAGGATGGAATCTCAGAAATGATTTTCAAGAAAACTATGGACATAAGCTTATAGGACAGTAGAATTACATTCAAATACACTGGTGTCCAAAAAATAAGAAACTTTTGTTTTTTAATGATATGTTTTAAAATATACAACGCTAAAAGCTAAAAAGTAATTTAATTAGGTATTTTAAGTCGTAGAATTTATTTATCGCAATCATTCGATTCGGTAAAATTGAAAATATGCTAATTTTTGCTTGTCTTTATAAGTGTGCTATTTGGCGTGTCGTTTACCCCATCTAAGAATTGTCCAATTATAATTTTATTTAATCCTTGGTTAATTATGAGTTTACGAAAAAATTTATCAGATGATTTAAAATGGAGAGCTGTTGGAAGAATGGAGGCAGGGCAATCACAAGTTGAAGTAGCAAAATGGCTCTAGGGAGGTGTATTGGAGCTCGTCACCCCTCTCCCAGAACCCTCGTTGAGCTAAGAACTGCTCTATTGGAGGAGTGGGGTTTACTACCCCTGGACCTCCTCCAAAGCCTGGTAAACAGTATGAGGGCTCGCTATGAGACCTTGATAGCTGTTAGAGGTGATCATACTCCCTATTGATATCTTATTTCTTTAAGATCTGGAACCTTAGCTTTGGGTATGTTGGTAATAATTTGCACACACACACACACACACATATTTCATAATTTCAAACATATTTTTTAATTTTCATATAGCTAGTCAAATTCTCCATAGTTTAAACTATTTGTATACTAAATTTTATATTTGTTAATAAATTAGCTTTTGAGAAATTTCAATATTGGTTAAGTTTCATATTTTTTGGACACCAGTGTATGTACATCGTCTATGTAGAAATAAAAATTTGTTTTGCAATTAATTTTCATTATTCGAAAAGATGGTAAGGTTTCGAGTTCAGATGGATTGGATAATAAGCTTGGGGGTTACTGAATAAATCTGTGGTCAGCAAAATATGGAAACAGTTCATTGAGACAGGAACCATCAAAAGAAAAGAAGGTTCTGGTAGAAAAATAAAAACAGCTACCTCTGAAGACCGTTATCTGGTCGTAACTGCCAAGCGCCATAGGGAGATGACAGCTATTCAACTCTCTAATGAACTCTCAAGTGCTACTGGAACGAGAATTTCAAGACAAACTGTTTACCGAAGGCTTCACGAAGGTGCTCTTTATGCAAGACGACCAATGGTCTGTATCCCTTTAACCTCTGCTCACAGGAGAGCCCGCTTGAATTGGTGCTTGGAACATCACGCCTGGACTCATGATCAGTGGGCCAATGTTCTCTTCAGTGATGAGTCAAGATTTAGTTTAAACACAGATTATCGACGAGTTTTCATCTGGAGGGAGCCTGGAACCCGCTATCATCCCAGTAACATCAGGGAAATAGACAGTTTTAGAGGGGGCAGTCTCTTAGTCTGGGCTGGCATCAGTTCTAGCAGACGCACACCCCTCCACATTTTTTCTGGGGGCACTTTAACTGCCCAAAGGTACAGGGACAAGATCCTTGAGCCCTATCTAAGACCTTATAGAGATCAAATTGGTCACAATTTAATTTTTATGGACGATAATGCTCGTTCGCATAGGGCTAGGCTAGTCAATGAATAACTCCAGAGTGAGAATATTCGAAGAATGGATTGGCCAGCCAGATCTCCGGACCTGAATCCAATAGAGCATGTGTGGGATGCTCTAGGGAGGTGTATTGGAGCTCGTCACCCCTCTCCCAGAACCCTCGTTGAGCTAAGAACTGCTCTATTGGAGGAGTGGGGTTTACTACCCCTGGACCTCCTCCAAAGCCTGGTAAACAGTATGAGGGCTCGCTATGAGACCTTGATAGCTGTTAGAGGTGATCATACTCCCTATTGATATCTTATTTCTTTAAGATCTGGAACCTTAGCTTTGGGTATGTTGGTAATAATTTGCACACACACACACACACATATTTCATAATTTCAAACATATTTTTTAATTTTCATATAGCTAGTCAAATTCTCCATAGTTTAAACTATTTGTATACTAAATTTTATATTTGTTAATAAATTAGCTTTTGAGAAATTTCAATATTGGTTAAGTTTCATATTTTTTGGACACCAGTGTATGTACATCGTCTATGTAGAAATAAAAATTTGTTTTGCAATTAATTTTCATTATTCGAAAAGATGGTAAGGTTTCGAGTTCAGATGGATTGGATAATAAGCTTGGGGGTTACTCATATTAGTAGTTTATTCAAAGATAAAGAAAGTATATTCTTAATTTTATATTTACATACTTGTAGTCATAAGGGGTAAAAGTTTGATGAGCTAATGAAAGAAGAAGCAGACTTCCTACACCAGTTCAGAACCACCCTAGGAAGTATAAGGTCACCATTGGTACAGCAACAAAAAATAGGAAGGAGTTTTCTAATCTCTCAGTGATTACCCCAATGATACAAGGGTTAGAAAAGGCCACCCTTGCCATTTAAGGGGGGTGAGAAAACTCTCCCACACAATGCATCAAATGCCTCACCACAACACATTCTAGACTGCATTGTATCAAACAGAAAGGAACTCTTCCTCAACTCTAAAGAGGTCTTGAGAAAGCTAGATGTGCACAACCTCCAAGAAATGGTGTAAAGATTAGAACATGCACCACCAAAAAGAGAAGAAATAAAAGCCTATAAAGCTTGAGCTCAAAAGCTTGTCCCATTTTTTAGTAAAGAAACTCAATTGCAGGAAAAAAAACTTTCTTTTAAACTCCATGGTAGATATTTTATTAATTATTTTTTAATAATCCCTAGTACAGGTTATATGGGCCATAGTGGACAGTAGTTAGTGACTGCTTCTATTGCAAGTGCACCACATGTCTACACATGTGGAAATCAGTTCGACTTTGGCACTTATAAGTGTGCCAGGACCCTGTTTGATCACTTGCACTTACTGGTGGGATTGGACTTTTACAAAAATTGGGAGCCATTGAAGCACGATTTTTTTTTTTTTCTTTAGAAAAAAATAACCAATGAGGGATTCAACTCTAGGTAATGGTTGCCAAAAATTATATTATTTATATGGTTCAGCCACCAACTAACCCCTTTGGACTACCAACCAGTAGTGAGAGACATGAAACAACCAGGCTACAATATAGGCTGCTACTGCCGTGACAGGATATAACTCTACTAAGTGCAGGTGATGATATAAGCTGAAGGAAGAGATTCCCCCAGCTGGCAACAAGAGAACATTCTTTATGGATAACATTAAATGTCATTTTGGGTTTAATTAGGGTATATTTGGGTATAATTAGCCTCTCTAATGCAAAATTGAAAATCTAACCTTAGGTAAATAGCTGTATGTATATATACACTGTCAATTTCTAAGAGGGTTTGCTTTAAATAAATATAGATGCTCTCTTAGTATTTGCCAAGGTGGTGTCTCATTGGAGGCTGCACGATATTTCTAGTCAATTTTGTCTTCATTACAGCACTCCTCCCCAAATGTGAAATTTTACATATTCAAATGCATGTGTTAATAAAAAATCCCTAGAGTATACAAAATTCACAGAGAGGGGCAAGAAAGAATGGAATGAGGGAAGGACAAACATTTGGAGGACGTTAATTAGTCCATTTACACCACACAGTTAATTTTCTCTCTGGGTGGAAGAAATATAATTATTCCCCCTTCACCCATCACCTGAATTATAAGTGAAGTAAAAATGGAAGGAGAAAGAAGAGGGTTCTAATTTGGGTTTAGAAAAGAGAGCCCTTTCCTTAATAAAAGTTTTGTCTTAAATGGAGCTTTCTTCATGATGGATGGGAGCAAGATGGATTATCAAGGAGAGGCGTGGAGGTATCTATATATATTTACGTGGTAATAACACAGACGTCTCCAGAAATAGCTACAAGAACACAATTGGACCCGATAGCGGCAAAAGTTGCCGATAGCTTCGGACTTCACTAGGCGCAGGTGGGACGACACGGCGAAGAGCTCGGTCTGCCAGGTGGGGGCTGAGTCATGCTGCTGGCACGGCGCCAAGTGGCGACAAGGTCGGTCCGCCTGCCCGCCCGCAGCGGAGAGAAAAAAATGAAAGCAGACGTTCGTCCGTCTCCATTGAGGGGTCATCCACTACTTACTGCCGCCATTCATATCTGACTGACATTTGGCGTTCTTATATTCACGCGATCTCGTTCGACAACCCGACACTTTAGCTGCTAGCCTCAACGTGCATCACGAAAACACCAGTTGGCATGGGTATGTTGGGGACAAAAATCGCATATAACGGTTACCGTAGCCAACTGGCTCAATAAGACACAAACCACAAAACCGGAAAAAGAGGCCTTCGACCACCGTATTTTGGGAGACGGTGGTCCCAGGTTGGCTGCGGCGGAAACTTCCGTGCGACCTCTGTCACCGTGACTAATGGCAGTTCCATCGCCTTCCCGGCAGCCACTCGTGCCAACACAAGACGGCCTCTAGTGTCGATATCTGTACTACGCGACAGTCAACAACACAGCAATGTAACTGAAACAGATAAAAATGAAAGAAATGACTGTCTCAGTCAGTGACTTTGAATACCTTCAAAAAAATAATAATAACAATCCGACAAAGATTCACATACAGATAATAAATACCAATAATCGCTCAAACCACCACAGGCTAGAAATCTAGGATGATTTTCTGATCGCAAGCTTGCCAGTTTGCAATTGAGGAAGCTTGTCGCTTTTCTAATATTTGATAATCGTTTGTGGGAATCATCAAATCGATATAGACGTACGAAAGTAGCACCTCTCTCTTTAAAAATGCCTTAAAACTATACATTTGGTTTATTACCTCAGTACAAAACTTTGAGGTAGTAATAGAGCCACACCACCAGTCTTGGCAAATTCAGACAAAAGCTAACAACCTGTATACCAAGGCTATGGACTCATCAGTACTGGGGCGGCTTCTTTATCACCACCATTACGTTTTGTACTGGAGCCAAATGAATTTTAAAAAATAGGATAGACCTTATTTTTTTAATCTCATTTAATATTCACAGAGCCCGTTTTAAAAATTTTAATTTATTGTTATTAATTTTATCCCTCTAATATATTAAATGTATAAAAATCCCCCTCCACTTTTTTTTTTTTTTTCTTCTTCTTAACAAAACTATTTCAACTGTAATTTAAAGACGCTACGTGGCGCTGAGTTTGTTTATGCAAAATATAAATACGTTGTTATTCCTTGACAAATGTTGGCGTTCAGCCAACCGAAATATTGGCAAATAAATATTTTCATTAAATCCAATATATATATGACTTTTTTATTATTTAAATATATATATTATATAACCTAAAGAATTTATTGTGTAGATGAAATGCCTATACACACAGAACACAATATCCCATATATCTAGATATCAGACAAAAAAAAAACTTGACAATAAATCTTTGATGAATAAAAATTCTAAATGTGATTTTCATATGCGCATCAAGCACACACACACAAAACTAATTTAGAGTTTTAAAAATATTTTAGACACCGCAAAAAGATTTAAGCGGCCTTGAGGTAAGAATAAATTGCTAAAACACCAATAGAATTAATTACCCCAATAATAGGAAAGTATTTCCTCATTAAGAGATACCAGTCAAATTCGTTTCGCAACTCTTAACAATGGGATGTTGTTAAAAAAAAAAGTGTACCGCTACTTTGGCAAAATTTAATCTCCAAGTGACTTAAAACGTCCGTAGACAAACTGAGAACTCCTTCATTGAAAAATCGAAGTCTGTCCTTGGATTTAATCTCCCAAAAGGTATTGGGTTGCTTCGGTAAGTGATCGAAGAGGTGAAATTGATGGAACATTTGGTCTACTTTTATCATCGTTGAGTAGTGCTCGCTTTATATTTGCTATGAAAATTACTAATGAAGTTGGATTGATTTGTGTCTTGTAATCTGTACAAATACTGAAGTTGTATATAATGTAGCTTATATAACTGTAGTTTAAAAATGAATCCATCTTGGGTTGCATGACTGACCTGATGAACATTTTATTCTCGTTATACCGAATTTTCAGCTGGGAATGTTAACCACTGAAGAGCCAAAAAGTCTTCACAAATATGATTTTCATCTTTAATTCCCTAATTGTATAAATCCGTCCTATATTAAAAAAGAAATAGCGTTACATAATCCAAACCTCAACAAAGTGATGCTGCTAAAGCGTTTAAATGCTATCGTCAATTCCCCAGGGTGCTAGCTAGCCCGTCGGTCGAATCCCAGCTGAATGCTCTCAAGAGACAAAAAAATGTTTTGCGGTCCCAGCCTGCAACATTTATTTTTAAACTGTCTCTTAACCTCGCGGTGTGTATAAAATGTAGGCCTGCTGTGTTGTTGACGACATAGTGGTGTATAACTCTCTCTATTAGGATGGAACTACAATGTATATATAATGTTAACGCGACGGCATGTATTAATGATAAGTAATGTCCATTAAGAAATATAAATAACTCGGAGAGCGTGACAAAGGTTGAGAGCTAAAAGATCATACTTTACACCCATAGGGAAATGGTATGTTTATTCTTGCATGCCACAGTTTAAGCGCAGTCATTTTCCTGGTAAAAACACAGTTTCCTCGTATGAGGAGTACAACGATGCACACAATTCTCTCCTGCGAAAACAAATCGTTAACCGCTGCTAGATTTGGATGCTATGGCAAGGAGTCGCAACCACTCGACCAACTACCGCCGGACAAGTTGAGGACGGTTCTGAGTGAAGAAGCCACGTAAGTGTCGTTCCGCTACAACGCCGCGACAAATTTTTGTCCTCGCTACGTCACCCGGGTTGACTATGAGACATCAACCATCTCAACTCCTTCTTTCCCAAGCAGGTAAAATTTCGGAAAATTTGTCGAAAACGTCCCATTTCAGGTTGAAGAATTCGGGTGTGTGTGTGTGTATTCAGCGCGTTACAATAAGAGGAAGTGAATTTTTTTTTTAAATGTCCTATGACCATTCTTTTTGTGGAACCAAGCCTATCAAGGATCTTGTTCCATTTCACAGATGACGTGAGGGAAGTCCCAGATGGCGCCGATAAACCGCGACCCTGCCGGTGGCAAGCAAACAAACTGGCGGTAATTAGCGTTCACCGGGAGGCTTCCTGTGTAGAGGCGGCGATGACAGACTAGGCGGCCAATATTCAATGGCGGGTCTCTCCACAGAATGGGTAAAATATATAGTCTCAAACATGACTTCCCCTTTTTTGCTCCCCGATCTGGAACCAAACTTTCTTTCAAAAACGTTAAATATGTATTAGGCAACGTCACACAACAATTTGAAGCTTCACTTCCTATTTTGAAATTAGCGGGGTGACGACGTCAATGGAGAAGTTGGCCAATCCTTATCAACACAGATAGTCAGCTAGGTTCGACACCAATTGTTCTGGTCAAACGTAAAAGTTCAAAGACTTGCCTTTTTTCGAGCACCCTGTTCCCCTCATTTTTGTTTTTGGATTCTACACTCCCTCTCCCTCCCGCACACACCACTAGTCATTCATTAACGTTAATGATTTTTCCCCCCATTATTAGCTTTCTGTTCTTTTCTGTTTAAAATAAGTCACCTTTTGTAACATATTCTTATGGAGGCCTTTCCCCTCCATCACTCTCTCCAAAATGAAGGATAAAAACTCTGGTTTTCCATTCCCCAAGAATTTCAGTTCGGAGCAGCGAGCCGTTTGTCCCCCTAAGAGATAGTCGAGAAAGTATCAATCCAAGTGTGTGAGGGGGATGCCGTTACGACCTAGTCAGTATGGTCGCACTGGCAGTTACCGGGGCAACAGTCTATGGATCTATGAGCTATTTGGAGCGGTCGGTCGGTCGGTCCACTCCGCAGCTCGGGCGTGTCGAGGAGCTGCGTGCGGCGGGAGTAGGCATGTCTGGCATGGCGAGCATTATTGATCCTGCCAGGATTTAGATGGGAGACAAGGACGCCCGCCCACCGAGGGCGGGCCCTGGGAGGAGGGAACGAAACGTGCTCGTGCAAATTGAAGGGGTCGGGCGAGACGCTCCAACCTCACGTACGACGCGTTCTCTTCCTCTCCGTGGAATCGTCCTAGGTTTGGGAACACCGTGCCTGATCATCTAGTACCGGTCATTGTCCTGAACACTTGACACTGCATTTCAGCTCCAAAGCTCTTGTTCTTAAAGTTGTGCACGAACCTTTGAAAACCACCTTATTTAACTAGAACAAAATCGCTAAAAATGAAATATGGAATACCATTTTGTCAAAGATTTCCAAGGAGAGAGTTAAGATGTACGACTTGAGGTGATCCATTCGCGCTGCATCCTACGTATATATCGACGCCTGTGGATATTTCAGACATGGCGGGAGCTACCCGACGAACGAAGAGATTGTTGCAGACGATAGCAGCAACCGCAAGTGACGAATAGAGTAAAGGTATAAAAGAACAAAAAAAAAATTGATCAAGTGGAAAGGTGTCTATACACAAATAACAAATGGACAATGGATATTTAACAGGCGGGAAATGGGAGTACAATGACAATTCGGTGGTAGAAATGCGTTGACCGGATTTTATTCGTTTTACAAATTGATGTGGTAAAATAGGGCAGTACACCTTTATATACCTACAATATACACTTGTAATTCTTCAAACTACACTTGAATATAGGAATTGATTTAATAGGTTCTGTAGTGTATTTGCATGCTTGGTTATTTGTAGAAATGCAAATATCCTCTTTGCATACTTAATTATTGAGTTAGGAAAATGTATATAAATAGCGGCAGTCAGTCAGTAGGATATTTCTAATATTTCCAAAGTCCGTGGTGGCCTAATAGAAGCAACACCTTGTCAACACCTGACAACTCTCTATCTAGTGATACAACATGTTTATTCTCTATTTTTAATATATAAGTGTAATTAAATTATATATGAACCACATAATGGATGAGGCAGTACATCCATCGGTTGCGAAATGGGGAACTATATACAATTCTGGAGACCTGGATGTTCCTCCAACTTTCCCTACCCTGTGGACAACTGTGGCTGTAAGTTGGTCTTCTTATGTGCGTCGTTGGTAAGTCAGTAAAGGACAAGGTGCATATCTCAAAGTGTTCAAGTTTGTAGACGTAACCTATTTGAGTAGTGCTTTCAACTAAGGATGGTTTACTTGGTTGTAAGATCTTGTTGAGATTAGCCAAGTGTTTAAAAGGTAAGAAATAAAACTTTTGATCAGAATATGTAAATGAACTAATTATTAAAAATAGTGTTTAAATATTTTATTAAAATACGCTAAAAATAAGAAAATATTTCAGCGTCCGCTATTGAGCAATTAGATGTACATATGAGTCCAAATAAAAGCGGCGGGGGGCAATCGATCATTGTGTGTTGAGTGAAGAAGTAAAATATTTAGTAAAACAAAAAAAAAAAAAAAACTCGCAAATCAGTTGTTTATATTAAATCATATTATGTCCGAATTCTTGATGATCTTTCCCCGGCGCTTTTATTTTGACTCGTATAGATCTAATTGTTCAATGTCGGATGTTGAAATATTTATTTTCTCCTTTTTGATGCATTTTAATAAATATATATTTTTTTAATTTGTAACAATTAAAATTTAAAAGAGAAAATTTTGCGGGTTTTTTTTTATAAAAAACTATATTTATTAATTACTAGCGGATGTACCCGGCTTCGCCCAGGTGTTTGTAGTCTAGTAATAAGAAAATATACTACACCTAAAAACTATCAGAGAAAAGAGAAACCACGGAAGGTGAACAGAAAAATGCTTACAATGGATGTTATGTTTACGATATCAAGTTAAATAAAAACAAAGATAAAATTTGCATATGTTGGTCACTATAAATTTGTATATTTGTTAGGCGAAATTAGAAACATGATAAAACAATTGGGTATTTAAAAACAAATGTAGAAATAAAAGTTGAAGTATAATAAACAATGTTAAAGATTAGTTTTAATTATTAATCAAGATTGTGTGTGAATATGTGAGAAAGATGTAATATCGTTGTTGTTTTTCTTGGCCGACTGTTTTACATATGGTGTTATCTTAAAATTGCTTGTTTTGAATATTTTTTAGATTGAGATTATTAGCTAGTATGTAAAAAAATTAACTCTGTTGAAATTTAATTTTGTATTTATATATAAATAAAATTAACTCTGTTGATTTTTTTTTTTTGTATTTAATCGATAACAGCGAAGTTACGCATGTTAATGTTAGGAAATATATTTTGATGTTAAGCAAAACCTGCTCCATCTCGTTTTACATAAATGTTGAAAATTTGGTTGAAATTGATGCATTGTAACGAAAGTTTTTAGTGATGTCCACTTATGAAATTTCCATTTTATTAATATAGATTTATTTAATTTTTAATACTGAATTCTAAATGTACAAATGTATTTTTTTATATTTTAATTATAAATTTTTGTTATTTTTTTATCTTTTTTAGCTACTAGAAATGATTATATATTTCTGATAATTTTATTTATAGCTCTATATATATATGTTATAATAAATATTATTTTGAGATAGAAATTAATTGCTGGTTCTTTTGAGTACATGAGTACCTAATGGTATCGTTTGCAGTCGTGCCATTTTGAAAGAAAAGCAGAAAAAAATAACTATTTACTATCAAGTAGTTTTTATTTTAAATTACTTGAAGAAAATTACAATAAGACATTTTTCAGTCATATAGAATTTATTAAATGAATTCTATATTAGTGGATTTCAAAAATAGGTTAGATAACTACATATTTACAACAAGTATATAAAAGTCGGCGTATTCTAAAACTATGGTCAAAAACAAGTAGAACTATCAATGAATGAAAATAAAATATATTTTTTTAAATTATAGAATATTTTTATATTTAGATTATATAATATTTCCCCCCTGTGAAAAACTAGAATTAGCGGGTTCAGAGAAAAGTTAGAAAATATAGTTAAGAGAGTGTGATTATGATATAAATGCAAATGACAAAAAAAAAATATTGGTAGAGAGTGAAAGTCAAAGTTTGGTATCCATTATCATATTGGCTTTTTGTGAACCAATAGATTAGAAAAGACATGAAAAATAATACACATTATGATAAAAATGAGAAGGAAAATAAAATGAATATTGAAAGTATATAAATGAAAATATAAAGACGAGATAACATTGGCAACAATATAAAATTAATTACATTAGTAAAGGATTGGTGGAACATTAAAACATTGGATATTTTATGCAAAAGGGCATTTTTAAAAAAGCAATAAACATTAAGCAAAGGTTAGTTATTTACAAAGGCAAATGTGAAACAAGGAATGAACATGTAAAGATAAGGTAAAGATAAAAAGTAATGGTAAAGCATAAAAATGATCACATTTAAACAAAAGAATAAAGATGGAAAAATATAAACAAAAATAAAGTTTAAAATAAAATTGGTAGCTAAAAAATATTTAAACGAAATCAAAATGTCTATAGAAATAATTATAAATTTAACAATAAAAATCAAAGTAAAGCTATTTTAAAAATAAATAAAAGAAAGTTTGTTTACAAATAATTTATATATTTAGAAAATATTATGATAAATATGTATATATTTAATAATAATGATAGATTTATATATAAAATATTAGACGAATAAAAGGGCAATTAAAATATGAGTAATTATGCCATTATACTAGTTATATTTCAAAATATCAAAAGGCAGCAGAAAATGTTTATTTTTACGCAAATAATAACTCAAAATAAGTTGTTTCTAAAATATTAACATTTAAAAGTATATGAAAATAATATATAATTGTTTTTTGTTAATAATATTTGAATAATAAAATGATAATAGAGAGATATATGGAATGACATTAAGTATTTTTTGTAGACATAAGATTTGATTCTGATATTTAAAAATGATTTGAAAAAGAAATATAACTATAAATTAATGAGCTATTGAAACTATTGAGAAGCATGGATGAAGATCAGCAAAGTTGAAAATGGCAATTTGTGCAAAATGGTAGATACAAAGTACCTTGAAAAGGATAAAGCTGGCTGGAGTTGATGATCTTGGAAAATGGTTGTAGTTGAAGAGAACTATGGTTGCTTGTTGAAAACCATTTTTGATTGAAGAAAACTCTTGTTGATTGTAGATAAGAATTGTTGCTTGTAGAAGACTATATTTGATTGGAGAGGGTTATGTTTGGTTGAGGTAAGCTATGTTTGATTGAGGTAGGCTATGTTGGTTGAAGAAGGCTATGTTTGTTTGGAAATTGCTATGTTTGGAGATGAATATGGTTGGTTGAGGATTTTCATTTTTAAAAATAATATATTTTCTCTTTTAGCATTTTAAACGAAAAAACAGGTAAATATCCTGTCGGCTTCTGTTATAATAAATATTATTTTGGGATAGTAATTAGTTGTTGGTTCTTTTGAGTACATGGGTACCTAATGGTATCGTTTGCAGTCGTGTCATCTTGAAAGAAAAGCAGAAGTATAATTATTTCTATCAAGTAGTTTTTATTTTAAATTACTTGAAGAAAATTACAATAAGACCTTTTTCACAGTCATATAGAATTTATTAAATGAATTCTATATTAGTGAATTTCAGAAAAAGGTTAGATAACTACATATTTACAACAAGTATTAAAAGTCGGGGTATTCTAAAACTATGGTCAAAAACAAGTAGAACTATCAATGAATGAAAATAAAATATATTTTTTAAATTATAGAATATTTTTATATTTAGATTATAATATATATATATATAGTTCATACTACCGACTTATTTGTAAGGAAGGTCAGCCACAAATGGTTGCACCTTTGATATATACAAATTCTATTCCGCGGCCATCTAGAAGTCTAATATATTGTACAATTGCGTTGTTAGCTAGATTGAATGAGTATACACAATTTTAGACTTATACGTAGCCTAGAAGTATATTAAAATTTTATTATAAAATTTGAAAAAATATATAGAAATTAGTCTGATCCGATAACCTTTAATCTTAGTCTTAAATGTTGTAGACTGTGAAATTGTTAGCAGGATGAGCGAGTGTACAAAATATCAGAATTCCATGTGGCTGGGGAAGTATATTGAAACTTGATCACAAAAATTGAAAGGAAATAGAGAAAATATACCATCTCCAACCATATTTTTATGGAGCCACTCATTACGCTAAAGAAACGGCTGCGCCTATTTTTGTTCGTTTGAAAGAATATTCTCTTCCCTTGTCTATTCCCAACCCTCGCGGCCGCACCTAGAAGTCTGACTTTTTTTTACTTTGCAATCTTAGTTGGATTAAACTAGTTTATTAAATACCAGACTTCTATATGGTCAGAAAGCATATAACAAATAGGCCGAAAAATTGAAACGAAATATTGAAAGTAGTCTATTACTGGAATTGTTTGTCAACTTGCTGTATTGAACGAGTCTACAAATTTCCAAGCCTCTGTGTAGTCTGGACGTATATTAAAATTGAACCCAACATTTGAAAATAAATATAGCAATTAAAATTAGTTCATTGCCGACCACCCAGAAGTCTGTAGGTTGTTAACTTGCAATATCACAAGGTTTCAACAAGTGTACCGAATTTCAGGCTTCTATAGGTATCCTGTAAGTATATTAAAAATCGATCTCAATATTTGAAAGAAAAATAAAAATTAGCCGATCCCAAACGACCCAGAAGACCCATTTGAGATGGAATCAAGTTTGAATGAATGTACCAAATTTCAGACATCTAGGTGCTCTATAAGATTACTTTAAAAATGTATTAGCTGGGTATCGAGATGACAGCTAGAAAAAAAAAGATATTTAATGGTATTTTTTCTCACAATTAAAATGGCAATTACAAAGGAGTATGAAAATAACGCCGCAACCTTTTATTTGCCAATCAAAAAAAAAGTTGTGACGTATTATCTTTTACTCTTTTGTTATGGCCAAAACCAGCTTGGTGCCCGCAGCGGAAGAAATGAATTGTTATTGTCAAAGCTAGAATCCCCTTGATGAAAAAAAAAGGCAATTAGAACAAAGTGCAAAATAAAATGAAGAAGAAGGTGCAAAACCATCCGAAGTTAACGTCTAAATAAGAAATTTGATATCATATACGTCAACAGAAATTCCCCAGTGAGACAACCGGTCGGTCACCATGCCCAGCAAACTATTAATCAACTTCTTTCTTAGCAGCTTGTTGATCGCCCGCCTATCTCCGATTCTAGTGGTTTTCCCACACTTGGATCTCTAGGGACAGGCAGTCTGCAGCTCACAGGGTTCACACAGCCTTGTGGGGGGGGGAGGATTAGAACGGGGGAGCACATTAAGAGAAGAGAGTTAATTTTTCCTTAAAAGGGTGGTGGCATCAAGGGCAGGCAGTCCGCCAAATCCCCAGAGAGAAGGAGAAATCAATGAAGGGACGTGAGGCGGGTGTTAACGAGATCAGGCCACGCGATGATCGGTGTTCCACTTGCCGAGGTCACCTCACCACCTCCCTCTCTCGGTAGATAGCTAGATAGATATATAAATAGACGCCTTTGTACGGATGTTGTCTATCGGCACTTAGTTCATTGCCCGCGCTTGCCATGGGTACACAAATGACCGCTCTAGGTGTGCCGAGTTCTCATAGCTCTTATAGTTCTCCTCTTATCTCTCTCTTATAGCTCTCCTATACTTCCCCATTTCTCAACTCACAGACCGTAGATAATCAATTCTGGCAAGGAGAGGACGTCAGTATCTTGTGTATCCTCTTTTACAACTTAGCGAGGGCAGAGGTGCCCTCCTCTACTAAAGAAATTTTATTTAATAAAGAAACGCGTTGCGAAAGGTTTTGATATCAATGTCTTGTAGTTTTCAAACGTTCGTATTCTAACGAGCGATTTTTTCCGGACTCTGTGAAGAATAAAAGTCGTCCAAGGTTTTGATCTCCCTCTCAAATGACGTTACCGCAATTAGCGTAAAATGACGGTCAGATTTGTAAAAGTTCGTCGTGGCCGAATCGGCTTTCCACGTCTCGAATTATCTTCCGAGTAAGTTGCCTTTATTAACCCTTAGTTACTCGCGCCAATTTTACTGACGTTAGTACTCGCGCGGGGTCTCGCAGACCCTAATATTCTAAAAAGGATAAAATACTTTAAAAATAAAATATTGATATAATTTTTGCTTGCATCCGAAAGAATAAAGTCTCTACTTTACAAATATATCAATAAATTATAAAACTTACATTATTGATTATTTTTATTTGATAAAATTGGTAATAAGGCAAAAAATCTAAATTATCAATATAAACGAACAATTTCCTTAAAAATATAAATGGAAATCTAAATTATTCTTGTGCACACTTCTTTTAAGTGTTGTTGCATGTTCATTATAAATATGTTTAGCGCATTTAGCATATATAATTTTGGATTTTCGGTTTTGAAGCGATCACAAAATTGGCAACGCTTCCGTTTCGCTGACGATGACCCTGGCTTATTTTCCTCCTGAAGAAACATAAGAACTTTATATCTGTCAATTAATTATAACATTTTAGGACTTACTTGTTGTGGCTAATCTGTAGAAGAATGTGTAGATATGTTTTTGGTATATTTTTTAGTGTAAAACATTTAGTTTGCCGTGTTTCTAGATTTGGATCAATTAGCCAAATTGCTATCTCTTCAAAAACGATTTTCTTTTTAATATTTCTAAATTTCTGTTCATTTTATATATAACTTCTGTTGAAACATTGATGAAATATAAGTAGGCACGATGGCCATCTCCTTGTCCTCCTACTTACCATGTAATTTTACACAATTGATCAACTAGATCTGATTTTGTTTCATTACAATATTTTCCACTATATTCAGAATCTATTTGTTTTGTGTAGTCCATGATTAAAATTAAAATAACTGCTTTGGACTTTTTTGTGGTACATATGAAAACAGTGTACTCTCTCTTTCCTTGAAACCAAAAATGGAAGAGTGAGTTGAACATAGCTTTTGTAGCAAAATATTGTGCGTAATTTTCATTTTTATTTTATTCATTGTTTCTAAAAAACTAAATAAGGTTATAGAAAAAAGATATAAAGTGTTGCCGAGCTATAAGGCAGTTACCTATTTGACCATGCTTAAAAATTAAAGTTACGTTATTACTCGCGCGGGGTCCAGTGGACCCCATCTCCATATTATTGACTATTATAGGGCAACAAAATCAAGTTAATACATGTTTACATATTCATTGTCATATAAAATTAAGCTACTAAAGTTTTGATCTCCAAATGTTTTATAGAATTCTAGATATTTAATGAAATAAGTGTGTCTGGGGTCTATCAGACCCCGCGCGAGTACTTATGGGTTAAACCAGAGGTCTACTGCAGATAGGAATCATTATTTTGGTCAGAGAAAGAGCCGTATAAAAATTCTAAGGGTGTGTATAGCGCCGCGCTATGCGAAACGAAGCTGAATAATTGGAACATTATATATTGAATGCACGCCTCTCAAGAAAGAGACTCCCTCCCCCGGATTGGCCATCCACGCCATGTTCCTTACTATATAGTTCAGTGGTAGTATATTGCTATATAAGTGGCGTATAGAACTTCTATGTGCTAGGAATAGTTGGTATTCAACAGATTGAAAGATTTCTTTCTACTTAGTCCAGGAGAATCTTATATTGGCCTTCCGTTTCTCCTCTAAAAATATAGCTTTAATTACACATAATATTGAACCATTTTCGCACAAGGCCGGTGCATCATCCTTTCGCTCGGCCAAATCTTTCAATTCCACAATATGAGCGAGAATATCTAGGCCTCACTCTAAGGGGACGTTCCGAATACATCATTTGTAGTCGTGAAAACCCCTCATCAATGAATCCAATCCATTAGCAAAGGGGCTGGGGGGCAGTCTAATTGAATCCTTCCCGATAGGATGATTTTTCACACCCGACTACTGCCGGGTTCCAATTTAACCAAAAGAGTAAAGTTTGTAAGAGGAAGTTAACTATAAGAGAAAGAGAGTGTAGGTAATTCGCTATATAAAAAAAAAAAGAAGAAAGAAAAAAAAATTGTAGAAGAAGAAGAAAAACAATCTGACCGAGATATACCTCGACCTACTTGACGTTCCGCTCCTCTAAAGGCCTTCTTATCCCATCTCTCTAAAGATGAGACACAAGTAGTTTGACCACGCCCTGAGTCGGATACTATGGGTATTAATTGCATATCCCGTAGGCAGAGGAAGGAGTGTTGATTAGCACGGCGGTGTCAGAGGTCGTTCAGCCGAGGGCCAAGAGGTCGTTCCCACGCCCGCCGAGTTCCGGCTGGCTATATGGCCGCCACACCTCGGTCGGTCGCGACATAGGTCCGTCCGCGTTTTCCTCCAATGAGGGAGTTCCCCTCAGAGGGTTGACGTCAAGGAAATGGCCATTGACGCAATGCTTGTCGACAACTCCTGTATCAGCGGCGCAGGAAAACTCTCGAGCTGCGAATAGTCAGTCCAATTATCACACTCTCGGGTTACATTCGCCGCCCTCCAGCCTCGGGCCTCTGGCCCTAATTTGACTCCCTCGGGGCGCTACTTCTTTTTTTGCTGGTGTCCTTGGAACCAATGGAGAAAGTTTGCTCTCTCTCTCAATAGTACACACGACGTGTATATATTTACGGAAAGAAAAAAAACTGTTTCTGCTACCTTTTTTCGTGCTCTTTTTCTCTCGACGTCATATCCAACAACATGCGAGACCATTGATAGCCAGACTTCTCAATGAACCAGAATAATGTGTACAGTAAATATGAGACAACCTAGTTATTGCCTAGAGGCAATGCTAAACCTGCGTCAGTAGACACACACACGTCCAAAACTCGGCACGGTGCCTAGGATCGGGTTGGAGCGCACCCAGGACCTAGATCGCCCCCTCTAAAACTTACCACCACCATTACGATTCCATAACTTGGTGCTCAATTCTTTCTAAACCCAAAGGCAAAAATAATATATTTCTAGGTTGCACGCAACAAGTGACAGTGCAGCAACCAACTTGAGAATGACATGTTCCCCTTTTAAAAAATTGGAAAATCACCAGCTGACCGGCCGTAAAGCAGCTAGAAAGAATGGCACACATTAACTTATTCGATATAAATCCGAACTTTCGCTTTAATTTTCAACTACGCACCTATGTTTTAATCTAAACAATAGAATATATGGAAAAGGACGGATATATGTTCCCCTTTCTATCCAAGACTATGTATAGTTTAAACAGCTATTTTCTTACAATGCCTTTTGTCACGATTAACGGCTGTGCTAAAATATAACAAAAATAGAGTTGATGATGTGTCACTCACAGTTCGGTCTATAAGATGAAGTTTCAGTTAAAGAATCCAACAGTTTCTAATGGCGTGCAAGGTCAACAAGTACCCAGTCGGAAAACAGAGTGGAGAACTTTGTCAATGCTCAGATTTGCTTTCTGAACCTTAGATTGTGAATTTTGCCTTTTTATAACCCACCAAGTATCGTGCCGTTTACGGTGGTTCAAGAGAAAATTCCCGCCAGATTCCCCACTTCTCGCGTCCAAGGACGTCTTTCACCGAAAGTGATTAAGCAATCTATCTTTCGCAACCGTATTTAAAATAGCAGTTTAAAACGGGAGAGAGAGGGGGGGGTGTTAATAGAAGCGTATGTAAATATTTCAACTTGTATGGTCGCCAGAATGGCAGGCGGAACCGCAACTAACACCCACCGTGACGACACCGAGAAGACAACGCTTGAAAGGCGAGCTGAAGCTGTTGCAGAAGGATGCTCAGGATCTAAACTACAACGATTCAATTGTCTAATCCCATTCTCCCCTAATCTGCCTGTCAAACTCTTTTTTTTTTTCTGTAAGAGGCTAAACTACAGAGGACAGAATTACCGATTAAATATAGCAACCACGACTTTCTCACGGCTAAGAGAACCAATCAATGAGAGGACGCTACAAACCTTACATAGAATGGCTTACACAATTCTTTCTGCAAACTGGGAGAGTTCCGCGACCTGAGCTCGGACTCTTTTTTTTTTTAATATAAATATTGTTCGAGTTCTCTGGACCAATTTGCCGATTGTTCTTTCCGAATCCTTTAAATTTTTAACATGGTTTTTGCACGATTGTGTGTGCGGAAATAAAGATTGTTATATTATTCTGCCATCACATTTTATAATCAACGCGTCCACGAATTACCTGAAAACACCGAAGGGAAAGTCGGACTAGCACAAGATAGTCGTGCAAGTAAGTCTCAAAGTCGCGGAATACAGAGCTACAATTCCTTCACCCCAAGTTCTTTTATGTAATGTACATTCTTTATTGGGGCGCAAAGCGTGAAAAGAAGCAGAGCAAACATGTAAGTCGGCAACAAACTTCACTTATCCAATACAGCGCGGTGTGAAGAGCTCGTGGCACAATTTAGAAAGAGACGTCAAAAATTGTAAAAAGTCTCACTACCAGGGAGCGTACGGAACCTAATGTTTGCCAACACGTAACCGCCATCATTGCTCTCTGCTTGACCTCCAGGTCGGTCTTGTACCCTAAACCCAACAACGCAATGCATCCTAACAGCGGTGTTATTAACTATTGTTCTCCTGCCAGGAAACAACAAACGTCGTTGGGCAAGGAACGCCACCAATTACATCGCGCGCTACTTTCAACACGTCCGTCGTGGCGGCCACCGGCCTTGTTTATGCAAATTGTGGCAAAGACGTGTAAGGTTCAAGGATGGGAAGGTCACAACCTGAGTAGTACGTTCTCCTCAATAAATTCACATGGGAGGCGACATGCACCTTCCATATCTCGGAGTTTCAGAACCATTGAATAGGAGAGAAGTTTCTTCTAGTTGGGATAGCTATGCAAAACATCGAAAACATCCGTTGTTTCATAAAAATTACACTGGATAAATGTCGCGCTCGAAAAACAATAGATCGCTATATCTGTGATGAATTCTCGAGTAGAAAAAAAATATATAGTTAAGTCGGTATTTAAGTTTTCAAAATTAAAATGTGAGAGATTGGGTTTCCAAAGAGAGTTATTGCCATAAACATATGATGTGTTGTGTCCATTCCATCCTTGTCGAACGTTTTGGGTGTGAAAAATTGTGTACCATGTCAAGCGGAGTGCTAATTGTATATGTGTCCAAGGACACTTCTGTAATGTTAAGGGGGCTGTACATGTGTTTGATCCGATAACCATTCTTGTAAAGGGGAAGAATGTTGACCGCTTGTCTCCTTTGTTTCACAAGTCGGGTTAGTGAGCGAGGAAGACGCTAGGGTGTCGAGGTCGTCAAAGCTTGGCTCGTGTTTGTCCGTACGTTATTTATAGGACGCCGTAGTATTGATCAATGGAGGACGACACCAGTAAACGTTGGAAGTGCTGACGTAACCTCTGTTGGCCACGGGAACCAAAGGAAAACAAGTCTGCTCTTACCACATGCTCTGACACCGCTACTGCTTCTTAAATTAGGCTCTACCCAGAACTGTGGGGTTGGTGATTACTTAGAGTTCGCCCCGTCACTTACTTCGCACAAGTCACTCATCACGCCATAGTATAGAGATCGGTGTGTTGTAGTTGAGTTTCCCATGAGAAAACATAGCCTAGAAACACGGTCTCTTTGGGTGGTGATTTCTTAACAGACTCTTGGGACAAGAGGATTCTTTCAAACGAAACAGTCTCTGCTATGAGACAACCTCCAAAAGAGGCCAGGTGTTTAGCCATGTTTTTAGACTCTCTTGGGCGACTCTACTGTACGAGAGTTTCACAAGAAATATACCGCGAGAACTTCCGTGGGGAATAACTCCCGAGTTCCTTTTTAAATCTACATTCCGTCTTAGAATCTAGAAATCATATGAAGAACATAAAAACACAGATGTAGCTTTAAGATTGTTTTTGAACGATGAATGTATGAATAAATAAATGAATATATTAACTTTTATTTAATATATAGTACACAGAATCCATAAGATTAAGAAAAAAAAAGGGGGGGGGGGGAACCCCTCTGTTATAAAAAAAATCCATCAAAATAATACATGTGATTGATCCTCTTTGCGAGATATCATAAATTGAGACAAATGAATAAGCCACAACACCAGGTTTGGCAAATTTAAAAAAAAAATCCAACCTGTATACTATGGATTTAGGCTATGGCTCTCATCAATACAGAGGTGGCACTAATTCTGTAGCATCCTAAGGAGAGGAGTTGTGAAATCTGCCACAAATTGTGTACTGCCGTAGCCATAGTATACGGGTTGTTGGCTTTTGTTTGAATTTACCAAAGCTGGTGTTGTGGCTTAATCGGTGATATGAATTTGCGCGCTGTGCGCAATGAAGATTAAACAAATGTTTCGATGTAATGCATTTTAAATACAGTAAAACCCCGCTAATACGAACCCTGGATATAACGAACCTTCCCTTATAACGAACCCACGCCGATTCCCAATTCCATTCCATTGAAAATACCATCGTTATAACGAACTTTGCGATTTTTAGAATAACGAACTACCCCTATAAAGAACCTATTTTCGGTCCCAAAATGATAAAATATATTTAAAATACTATGCTTATAACGAACTTAGAATTGTAATTTAAAAAAAAAAATTAAAACAGCCAAATTTTGAGCATGTTTCAGCTCGCGGATCGCGATTTCAAAACAATAAATTTAGCGGCATTGTTTGTTTTGAATTTTGCACTTTATTTTTGCTGTATGTTGTATAAATTTTAACACATTATACTTTTTATTAAATAGAATATATTTTCATCCATTAAATTTGAAATATAAAAAGCTATTTTCAGAACTTTTCAAAGTGAAACAACACAGGCAAAATGTTAAGAACATATTAAAATAAGAGAATATAACTTTTCTATTATAAAAGATAAAATATAAAGCTATTAAAAATTGTTACAAGAGGAATCAACCTCAACTTTTGCTGCGATCGCGATCGTACGTTTTAGGGCTAAAAAAATCCAAATAAATGGTCCCGTGATGAAACAAAAACTATTTTTATGCCATTAACTATGATGATTTTAAAGTCAGCAATGTTTTGCATAACAGGTTAAAAAACAACGAAATCTAGACCTAGAAGAATATGTGGGAAAATGAAATGGAAGAAAAACACTAACTTTATTTGAATGGTGCAATGCTTGAAGAATGCTTTGAAACAACAAGGTGTTAGAGCCATTTTTCCAAGTAAACAATGTTATATATAATGTGATAATGATGTTTTAAAATCATTTTATATCTTTGAATATATATTTAACTAGCGGACCCGCCCGGCTTCGCCCGGGTTTTACCCGAGTAAAAGTTTGTCTAACGAATCTCTCGATAAAGTGAACATTTTTTCCCGGTCCCTTGAAAAATACTCGATAAGTTGAATAAAATCAATATTAATTGGTTCCCTCGGTAATTGGAAGTTAAAGGAATAGTGCCTTTGAATTGTATCATTATTCTTGTCTCAAATAAATTGCCGTGTCATCCTGAATTTTGTCTTTCCTAATTTTCTACATTACAAAATCATCGTATCATCATGATAATATTTAGAGCAGATTGTTGAATTATAACAGATAAATTATAATATTTATCTTGATTATTTCTAGGCGAAAAGTTATTTCAAAAATTTTATTTGCTAGAAACCTTCCCAGTACTATACTAAATAACTTCCCAAAGTTTCATGGCGATCCAATGAGTGGTTTGGTCAGGCATAAAGGACAAACAAACAAACAAACAAACAAACAAACAGACACACATACATTTATTTTTATATATATAGATAAAACTTTGCCTAGAATTTGTCTTGATTTTTAAATTAGACATAGAGGTACATGTATGTTAATGATAAGATGAACCTATCATCTAATGATTTCTATTATTATTCAGTATTAATGTAAGGAAATTGGTCAATTAAGGGAATTAAAACAAAGTGACCACTATTAAGAGGAAGCCTCTTCTTGTGTGTATGGCCGTCCTTTAATTATACGGTCTAAAAATTTTGAAAAGTAAAAAAAATAGCCAAACCGTGGCTATAGTGAACCAAAAGCTCTGTCCCATTGGGGTTCACTATAGAGGGGTTTTACTACATGTCCATCTACACAGAGTGTGAAATTGTATAGTCAATAGAGAAGTGTAGCGCTGGAGAAGGTTGGCCTGGTATATTGGTTTATAGGCGAGAACCCACCTGGAGCAAGTCGCGGTCGGCCTGAAGGCGATGGTTGGCCGTCCGTAGCTCGCGGCCGCGGGACTCAGCCTGCTCCAGCTGGGCCTCCAGCTCGGCCTCCAGCTCCCGGCTGCTCTCCTGGAACTCCTCGAGCTCCAGGCTCGTCTCCTCCCACCTGACAATACAAACTATCCGTGAATCCCCAAGAATAAAACCTTCTAACTATATCTGAACACTACATTAGTTGTGGCGGTCTAGTTGATTAAACTGGTCAGATTCCCTCCCGCTTGTAAGGTTCAGCCAAGTCTTCACAATCTTTAACAATCTCCGGTGTCCAGGCCGTAACTGAGAATACCATTGCTTGTTAGTGCAAGCCGCACCGCACCAAAGTAATCGAAAACTCTATTTACCTTACTACTAGATTTCTGCGAACTTCAGGCTGACAATGTTGAAATTTAGTTAAGCAATTTTATTTTAGTAAGGATGTAAGTTTTAGACCCAAGATCGCAACATCTAACTACTGAACGAATCCTACCTACGGATGTTGTTAGGTCGAATCTGCCTTTCCGTCCAATTACGTAAAATTCTTTTAAAATACAACGTACGTGTGCGTGGGTAAAATGATGGGAGAGAGCGATTAAGGCATGAGTTAGAAACAAAAACCACGTAGTAAATGTCGAATTTTAAAAAAAAGCCTAGCACAACACTGTGGGGGGGGGGGGGAAGAACGCAATGCTAAAACGTAAAGAAGATTTCACCAATTTCATCTAAACTTATATTGTCGACGGCCGCAAAAATAAGTAAAATGTCAAGGGGACACTTTAAAACAACCCACCATTTTGCAAGAAAACCGACTGACTCGCTCGAGCCATCCAACTATTGTCGGAAAGAAGATATTGCGACCTTGCGGGCGGCCGGGTGTGTGGCAACGATTCCTGCATACTTGGCTCGTCTGAGTGGCGAGCGATAAAGTCTGCTAACTGGTGTTGTTGCGTGGGGGTAAAAACAAGTTTCCTTGTATACCGACCGCTTTCTCTACCTTTCCCTTACCGAAACTCGCCGAGTCAAAAGCCTCCTCCGTGTAATGGCAGTGAAAGAAGGCGGAAGGAACCCTCCTTTATTATCGTGGCGAGGGTCCGCCCATAGATTCGAAAGGGTGGCAAAAGGGACGACATTACTTATGGGATTCCGGAAATGCCGGCGATTCCTGGAGAAGCAATAACACGGGGGGTTGGATCCCCTATAATACCTCGGTCTTTGTCTCCCTCCTCCACCTGCTGCGCCTCGTGATTTACTGGTTGGCCCCGGCCGGAATTGTTGCCCTCGGCAGATTGTTTTATTACACAAGAGCTTTAAAGAAACAGTAGTCTGAAACAAAGCTTCACTACCTAGCTCCGTTTCATTCCGTTAAACTATCCAAAAGGAATTAAGTGATCTAAATATAAGTAAATGTCTTACAAACAAGCCAATAAAGGATGTAGTGTATCCCTCATTATTTAGTCAAGACGAGGAGGTGTCGAGCTAAGCTACTCTAGGCTAAAGATAAAAACGAGACACTATCGACGACGAACAATTATAGAGGTGTGCAATATTTAGTTGTCTGTAAATATCTCGATGTTTCTATTCTATAGACCCATAGATGAGTAATCAGCCCGAAAACTTGTCTTCTACTTGGCTAAATAAATAAACCTATCTTTTATCAAGTGAGTGGATTTGATCAAAATAAATTGCTTTATTTTTATTATCTTCTTTAATACATATGGTACAGGCCATGATAGTCATTGGTGGGTAGCAGTTAGTGACTGCTTTTACTGCAAATTCACCACATGTCTAGACATGTGGACAGCAGTTCAACTTTTACAGTTACAAGTGTGCCAGATCCCCTTTGGTTAATTGCACTTACTGGTGGGATTGACTTTTGCAAGAATTGGAGGGCATTGAAGCATTTTTTTTTCCAGAACACAAAAGTGGGATAATTTAAATATGTAAGGTTGAAGGATTATTATAGAGCGCTCTTTGTTGCACTTTTTTAACAGCTTAGATTGCATTCAAGGTTTCTTACTCAACTTTTAAATGTTGTGTTAGGATGTGATTATATTTTCCCCCTTAATCCTCTAAGGAAAGTGGACCAAAAACCATGGAAACAAAGAAACTGCATTCTGAAAAAAAGGGAGGTAGGTAAAATGCCTATAATTGTGGACCATAGAAATTACTAATAAGGTAGCGGTGAGTGATCTTGCCAAACGTTCGCTGCCCACACTAGAGAGAAGGTCACAGCCATAGAGAATTGATAATCACATGTGGTGGGAGGGATTATTTATGAGTGTTCAAAAAAAAAATCAGGGCCTAGTATTAAGGATCTCTATGGTATTGGATTCTTCAGAGAGATGAGAAATAAACTTGGAAGTTTCCCCAAAACCAAGAGATTTATAGTAATCAAGTTCATCTCATGGTCTTGAAGCTTTATGACTTGTCTAAAAATATCCATATGTACTGAGCTCCCCAAAAATAATTGTGAGGCCTATCAAGAAAGTAGATTTGTTCAAAAGCATGACAATGACTCAATAGATCTACATTAATCTGGCTGGGTTTGTTTATAATTTTGTGGGCAAAGGTCGGCCAATATAGTAGCTCACTTAAAAAAGAAAAGACAGTATTTTCAATGTGATTAATTAATTCCATTGTGCAGAAAAAACGATTCAATAGTTTTTTTTCCCAATTAAGGTGAAGGCAGGCGTCCTTGAACCCGAGGGAGAGATATAAAACCATTAATTTTTGTTCTATTCATCCTTGGAAAAGGAAATGGTTCCTAAAAGGCCAACAAATGGAGTATTGTGCACATTACTTCCGAGCAGTCTTCCAGCTATAGAGGTCAGAGCACCCTGTGTTTATGCTACTGACGTTGGTCATGATACTGCCTATACGAGGTGTGTTCAAAATGTATCGCGACTTTTGTGTTTTTTCAAAAATTATTTATTTATTCGTGAATACCTATTTTGTCCCCTTCAAAGTAATCCCCATGAGATATTATACACTTGTGCCAACGGTTTTCCAATCTTCGAAGCACTTCAAAAAATCATTTTTTTTAATCTTTTTCAGCTCCTCCTTCGATGCCGTCTTTATCTCGTCAAGCGTAGCGTAACGTCGTCCTTTCATGGGCCTCTTCAGTTTAGGGAACAAGAAAAAGTCACAGGGGGCCAGATCTGGGGAATATGGTGGCTGCGGCATCATTAGTGTGTTGTTTTTGGCCAAAAAGTCGCGCACAAGCAACGATGTGTGAGCAGGGGCGTTATCGTGGTGCAAAAGCCAATTTTTGTTCTTCCACAAATCCGGGCGTTTCTAGCGGATTGCTTTGCGCATAACTTGCAGGTAATATTCCTTATTGACCTTTCTACCCTGTGGCAAGAACTCATGATGCACCACGCCCCTGCAATCGAAGAAAACTCAGCAAAACTTTCACATTCGACCGAACTTGGCGCGCTTTTTTCGGTCTTGGTTCGTGCGGCAGCTTCCATTGAGATGATTGAGCTTTGGTTTCCACGTCATAACCATAAACCCACGCTTCGTCACCAGTTATGACCCTCTGGAGCAAATTTGGGTCGTCGCGGACAGAGTCCAACATCTCATTAGCAAAGTTCATGCGATGCTGTTTTTGGTCGCAATTGAGCAATTTTGGTACGAATTTTGCGGCGACCCGTCTCATGCCCAAATCATTGATAAAAATCGAATGGCACGAGCCAATCGATATGTTTAGGTCCTCAGCAACTTCTCTAACGGTGATTCGACGATTGGCCAATATCAATTTCTCCACTTCATTCATTTTTTCGTCTGTTGTTGAAGTGCTCGGGCGTCCGGCACGCTCTTCGTCGTTCACATCTTCTCGGCTTTATGAGAACATTTTGTACCACTGATAAACGTTGCTTCGGTCCAAGGTAGCTTCTCCGTATGCCACAGTCAACATTCGGAATGCATCCGCGCACTTAATTTCGTTTTTCACACAAAATTTGATACAGGTTCTTTGATCCTTTTTTTTTTTTTAACAGGTAAAAATCGAAGACGATCCAAAACACCTGCAAGCAAAGCAGCTGTCAACAATTAGGTGAACATTCAAAATGGCCGTGCTTGTCGGCATAAGTGAGAGACATGAGTACCAACATAAAGCCACAAAAAGATCGAAATTCGAATATATGTAACCCGCGAAAATTCAAAAGTCGCGATATCTTTTGAACACACCTCGTAGAACTTCATTGAATATTGGTCACCTTTTTAAAAATAATAACCATCTTTATTTCTGCACGCGCAAGCACAAAGGTCACAAGAGATCATTAAGCGAGAGAGAGGCTATGTACAGTGGAATAAAATGATTCCTCACAATATTTACATGAGCAGCTCAGTCCAAGTTCATGAAATGTGTTGCTCTCACAATAATCATTATGGAGGCTTCATGTCAGTTTTATGGTGTGGTAGCGTTCTTCGATGGATTCCTTCCACCAGGAGTAAGCAGGGTCATCCAGTCTGTATCCCCTCTACTGTAGTTTCCTGTGATGAAATTGGTCATATACCTCCTGGGTACTTGGATCACAAATGTTTTTTCACGCCATAAAAAGCACTTTCCTATCATCAATAACTATCATTGAAACTAATACACGTCTGGCTATTTTCAGGTTTGAGAGAGAAAAATAAAAACTCATATCTGTGTGGAGATTATGACTCCTAGCTCTAAATTGCACCCTGTAAATGTGGAATCGCAGGGATTTTCTAATGGGGCCATATAGAATGGAGAAGCCACAACACAAACCTCGCATCGCGGCTCTAGGTAAAAGGCACTTTATGATTTGTACCAATTTAGTTAGTACTTATATTTAAGATCCTAAATCTCACAATTAATATAACAGCCTCTCTTTTAGAACAGCAACTTGTGGTCCTCAGGTTGCATATCCCAATTGTTTGAACCCTGGTTCTAACAACAACAGCTCCAAGTGAAGGTGCAAGGACAAACCATTGGGACCATTTGATGCCTTCCCTCCAGCAAGTCCCAAGTCGCCATTTTTCAGAGATGGCATTGAATAAAACCTTTTTCATCAAGTGGTAGTGAGTGGCCATTCATCAGTATCTATCAGATCTCCAGCAAACATAGTTTTCCACATTTAATGACAGGTATTTTAAGACAATGTGTGCGTTTTCTAATGACAACTGGCAATTATTGCGACAACAGGATGCTTCAGGATGTCCAGTTTTTCCTGGTAAAACCAGTTTCAAGTTCTCCCGTAATGCTTACCTTTGGTGGTATCCCTCAGCATCAATAACTACACCCATTCTGACGCTCCATAAGATTAAATATATATACAGTAGAACCTCCACGAGAGGACTTTCTTACTAGAGGCCATCTCACTACAATGGACAGTTTCTTTACCAAATTTAACCATTTTTACTAATTAGTAGCTCTCCAGTACATGGACACCTCTCCCTAAAGAAAAATGTGGCTCTGCAACCAGCTGTTGTCCTTAGGAGAGAGTTTCTACTGTATTAGACCAAATTAATGATTATTTTTGTATCTAAAAGTTTACCAGAGCATGACAATTGAAAAGTATGTGTTATGCATAGATCAGAGAGAAAAGAAATATGGGGTGGGATGGATCCCCTGGTTACTTACTTCTATTTATGTACTACATTTGAAAGTATTTTCAATCTGTATTTAGGAATTGAAACCTGGCTCATCAGTGATGACCCACCCACCCAGGCAGTTTCTCCCCCCCCCAGTTTAATAGTAGAGAGAAAACAATCTGGAATTCAACTTGTGAAACCTCTGGAAGTGTTCTACAATGATGAAGTCAGGCCCTCGTACAGTTTTTCTCATTATTGTAAGGGCAGTAGGAAATTATTCATTTTAAATACAATAAAATAGAACCTGTCTTGGGAGTTTTTGTTTGGTTCCTAGCACAAGTGCACTCCTAAAACAAGCTGAATAAAATTGGTCACAATAAACTTGAAACTATGCAAATTCAACAATGCGCCCTTAATTTGTTGATAATCAACACACATTTAGGGACTTGACAAATGGGAATGTGTTAGACAGGGTCAGAAAACTAAATTAACCAATGGTTTCTTCTAAACATTGACTCCTAAGACAGGAAAACTCTCAGAGACTTCTAAGACAAGTTTTACTGTGTAGTTTCTATTTGAAAGTGAAAAACAAGGAACATGCTCTTGCTTTGCCTCACTTTTTTTCTACTTCTTGTATATCTCTTGTACACTTCTCTTGTCTATTTATTTTACATGGCATATATAACCTATTTAAGCCAATTATAATTCAACACTTAGTTTAATTCAACCAAAAATTCCCTTGGGGTATTGAATCAAATAAGTTGGACTTGTGAAGTACATAACATTTTTTCATATTCCTATTTTTAAATCACTAATAGAAATAAAAAAAAGGAAGGTTTTGTTGAATGAATGAATTTACCAACAGTTTAATCAGTTAATCACAAAAAAAAAACAGTTTAAAACAGTTTAATCACAAGTAAAACAAGAGCTTCATGATGGTTATTTCTACTAGTTAGAAATGTGCTACCCTCTATAAACAAAGGGCCATTTATTAAAAACACCCTAGCAAAATTCTATGACAAATTTTCTATAATTAGAAGAGATGGAAATATCTAGTTAATTGATTGCTATGTAGTTTGATGGAGAGAGAGCTTGCCATGGAAACAATAACCCCCATTGGGGGCAGGCAGGTACTACACAAGCCAAATAAAGACAGGCCAGCACTAATTGACAATGTAATTAACAGTCATTGGAGGAAAGGTGGCGGTTCTCTTTCCTCTCTCATTTCAATTAATGAGATCCTTTCTCTTGGAGAGAGTTCCTCTACAGCAGCAATTCACAACCTCACACCATACTTGTCTGCATCTTTTTTAATGCCATTTGAAAAATTATAAAACTTTGTACATTATTTTTTACCTTAATGCTTTAAATAGCTGGTAAAGTAGTCAGACCTATTCCAAATATAAATTTTGCTGGGAGAATTTTGGCCCTGGACTGACAAGGGTCATTAGCCAGAAACCATGGTCTCCATGTGGAGCTTCTCAGTTTGCCAAAACTAGTGTTGTGGCTTTGTCACCGACCGGAGTCTGCGATAGTCAATTGATACCACCTAGTGTAGGCGTCTATTTAATGGAAGGGCAATCTTCATGTAAATATTTCTACAACTCCCATATGTCCTAGCTTCCTTAAATGTCAAGGACTACACTAGCTATATACATTGGATCCTTGTTATATCAGCCTCTTTTATAACAGCAAAGTCATTATATAACACACACACACACACACAAAAGGCTTTATTAACTCTTAGTGACTTAGTGTCTTTTGTGGGTTTGTATTGCATATTTTAACAATGGGTTTTCTGCAGGACCAAAGAGACCTCACCAGACCACCTCTTGGAATGCATGGGAGCCTCAAGACAGGACCTGTATTCCAACCCTACCAAAATTGTGAATTTGATCTGTGAATATAGTCTCCATGACCTTGTATAATTTATACAATGGGATAATAAAAAAATATAATAATTTTAAAACCATGGTTATAACAACTACATGATCATAACAACATAAAACCTTACTCCTCCCAAGTTCTATCAAAGTTGGACTATATGTAAGCTGAACAGCACAATACATCACCAAGAAGAAACCTTCAGACTATATAAGCAGAATGAACAATACAATAGTTGTAGCTTAGAACTGGTGGATTAAATCACTGGGAAGGTTTACCACTGAAGCCTTCACAACTCAGTTCACTGATTGTAGAACTTCTCCTTTATTTTGAAAGGGCAATAGTAGAGTTCCAACCTCTACATGCTATGTGAATTATTTTAGAGTAGATTAAAGAGGCAAAACTACTGACCACCACTCTCTCCTTAAATGTTTCTCATTGCAGTAAGGGTACAGTATAAGATTTTAAATTGTGTGTTATAACTGTTATAGAATGGCAGTTAGGCCCCACACACATACTGCCTTCTAATTAAAGACAATTGAGATTAGAAGAAGAAGAACTAACAAAAACTACACAAAGATTTAACTTCCCAACCAACAAGCAACAAAATCATTATTGATTACAAATTGTTCTTTGTTAGCATTGTCCTAATTTGGCCACAAAACAAATTGATAGCATTAATAACCCGGCAACAAAAGTGGAATCGTTAATTAACATTTAATGGCATCTGGGAAAGGAGGTCGGCCTGTGGACCACTCCCTCTATAAAACAAACAATACTTTCTTATCTCTATTTCTAACAAGGAAGCTGCCATCTAAAGAAACAATTGAGCCCATCATCCCTATACATGAACACCTGAGACATACATCTTCAGTAATTGCCATCACAGTTGGGACAATCTGGGTGTCAATTCTAACTGATTGTTATTATCATTCTTGGGAGATTACTTTGAAAGAGCACTACTCATTACAGTTGTTATAACCATAGTTAAAACAGTTAGAACAATAGAATTAACATGTTATAACCAAGTTTCTGTTAAGGAACACTATTTATTACAGTTGTTATAACCACAGTTAGAACAGTTGGGACATTAGAATTAACATGTTATAACCAAGTTACTATTATAACATAATTCCACTGTACCTTTACAAAACAAGTATACCCAAACAGGTAAACAATATAATATGGGAGGTAGCAGAATTACTCCCAACAACAGCGTGGGGAGCATCATTTAGACTAGGATGTACAATATATCAAAGGCCTGCCATTTTGGTATGCAAATAATTATCATTTTAAAACTACAATATTAATACTCCTTGAATTGATCCTTTCAGTAAAGGAATTCTTCAGTTCATCATACAGTTAGGTAGCAAGGAGGAAATCTATGTATCCTTGAAGGAAGAAGTATCCAGGAAACATATGCTGGTGGTGCAACTTCTCTATACAGGGATTTGTAGGAAATAAGTTGGATTGTGTGGGGAGGTAAACTTTCCCCCAACACACTAAATCTGTGGAGCCCTGTATATGATGATCAGGTAGAGTAAACCCGGTGAATAGCCACTTTTGTCAAGCTCTGATCCCTTGGGGTGTTGAATTAAAGAGGTTCGACTGTATTTAGTAATTTGGAGTTGGTATTATTATACCTTGTGTTTCAAATCAATAATAAAAATTGTACTTTACCCTTCTTGATAAATTACAAGAAAAGCCAACCATAAATGGAGTGTGTGCAGGCAAGTTCTAGAGATACAAGGTAATAAGACCAAATCCAAATAAATTAACAGTGTGTGATGTTTCGGTAAGTGTTCATCATCAGACAAAAGAATAAAAAAAACTTATTTTCTTTTTTTTTTTTTATATCTATAATCTAAATTGTGCTTTATCCACTGATTCTAGAGACTTCAAGAAACATCAACAAAGTGTGTGGGAACACTAAGTGAAAAAATGAAACTAAGTGTTTGAAACCAAGTGGTCAAATTAAGAAAAAACATATCCTGATTGTGCAATTGAATGTTGCATTGGATTGCAGTATCTATTGGATTAAATAATAAATAATCATTGATTTTTTTATTCCATAGAATATAAAAACAAAATTAACAAAACCTTATACCTTAGAAATATAAAAAGTTGAATGAAAATATCCATATAGATAAAACATTAAGTGAATTTTTATTTGTAAAGTTTTAAGCAATCTCCTCCAAAGACACTGAACTATACATAGCGGTCTATATACAAAAATTTTTGTTATTTTTTTAACTTCATGTGTCACATTTATTTTTATTCTCCAAATATATTAGTAGGTATATTTATTTTTTTCAAATTTCCAATCATAGATGTTTTGCTTCAAATTTTACTTTATACATTTATCATCACCAAATTGCTTTATTTTTAGAATAAGTGTTTGTATTATTGAATCAATTTTTATTGGTAGATATTTCATGTTTCTATTTCAATTATTAATTTTACTTTCTGCTTATAATCAGAATTACTTCTTTGTAGAAATTTTCCTTGGGGATCTACTCCGGATGCCCAGAATTTATCTGTTTTCGTATCTGCCCGAATATATAAACTTTGCTTAGAAAGTATTTTTATTTAAACTTACTTGAAATGCTGTTTCTAATAAATCATAATACACCTATTGAGATTTTTAAGCCACCATCTATACTCTTAATGTGTCTTCATCACAGGCCCTTCAGGTAAACCCGGGGTGTTGCCCGGGTATAAATATAATAGAACCACCATAAGAGGACTCCTCTATACAAAAGACAGTTTTCATCACCAAAATTTCTATTTTTACTATTTCATAGCTCTCTGGTAAGAGGAAGCCTCTCCCTAAAGGACATGCTGTCTAGGTGTTGTCCTTTACAGAAAGGTTATATAGCCAAATCTTGTTATAGCAACATAACTTGGTCCAAAATGTTATGTTAGAATATAACCACAGTTGAACCAATTAGAATTATGATATTAAACCCCCAAGATGTAATGAAGTTCCACTGTATATGGTAGAACCTCCCATGTGGGAGAGACACACCTCTCTCTCTCTGCTGGAGGTAGTTTCTCTTTGGCTACTGGATTAGAAATTTATAAAAGTTCATTTGAAAAGCCAGTAATGGGGGGATTTGCCTGTATGACACTAGAGGAGCAATGCTCCCTACCAGGACTGAGTGAAGCAACCAGGAAAAGTGTGTTAATTGTGTAAAGGGCTAAGAAGAGGCCACACAGTAAGATAGGCCGGGCTATCACCCCAGAACCTTAACCTCAGAGAGACCTCCTGCTATCTAATAATTATCACCTCACAGAACAATGGAACTTCAAGGTCTAGGACAAACTGAGGAAAGTCTTGACAATATCCCCCAGCCATGTCAGAATGGGATGAGAGTAACCTATGTGGGGACCACCTTCAATAAGGAACCATATTCTTAAATAGGCATATAGATACATTGAGGAATCACCAGAAAAACCCAAAGACTAACTCTAATATACATCAAGAACCCCTTCACCCTCAATAGAAGTCCTCAATCAATACATAATATAGTTTCATCCATTATATGGGGAGTTGACAGCACCACCTATCTAAACATTTAATCCATTAAATAGCTTGTGGAGAACAAAAGGAGATTCTTCTAAAGCGTTTTTTTCCCCCCAATTTGAAGAAATAAAATATTTTGAAGCAATCAAAGAGCTTTTATGACTTTCACTAGAACTATAATGTGTTCATCATATGTCTGTCTGTCAACTAGCCATCATCATTCCCCACAAGGTCCCCCTACCACCAGGAAGTTAAGTAACAAGTGATGGCTCCTCTATTACCTAATACTTGGATAATTGATAGATCCTTCACTCAAACTTTACTTCTAATGTGTGCAATTCAACACTTGATTTAAAACTGATCATACATAATTCAACATTAACTACAGAATGTTGAGGCCTAGAGGTGTTGAATTAAAGACTGTATTTAATAAAATCATGAACTAAAAGCTAGGATTCCATAATACAAGTGAATACAGGTGGCTGTGAGTCCCTGAAATATTGGATCAACAATAAATTATGGTTAGGTGTAGCCTAATATATATTCTACAAAAATAACACTTGGGTGGCGACACTTGGGTAACAAAACTGGTGCATCCTAAAGAATTATTTTCCCAAGTGTCGCTGAAACATTACATATAACCTACTTACATTTAAGAAAAAAAGACATTTCCTGATCGTTCAACAAAAAGTTGCTGATGGTTGTGCCATCTATCGGAATAAATATCAACAAATCATTGATTTTTAATGATTCCAGAATTGGCCAAATACCCATTCTTGATTAATCAAGAAAAGCTAACCACGTACGTGTTTTGCGCTATTGGCCCTCGTCAGCGTGGCCATCAGCTACTTTTAGTTGAATGATCAGATGCCTTTTTCTTAATTTATCCACCTAATCCCAGTACAATTTCACTTTTTCACATTGTTTGACACTCTCATGCCCTTCCAGCCTAAATAGCCACTTCATGGTTTTTCAGGATTCCCCAAAAGACCAGCTTTTTTGGTCATTGAGGTACAGTTTGCACCATGCTGATGAGGGCCAACAGCCCGAAATGTGTACGAGGTTAGCTTTTTTTAAATAGTCAAGACACTGTATTTGGCCAATCCTGGAATAACTAAAGATCAACAATTAGTTGATATTCCGATAAAAGGTGCAAACCATCACCAACTTCTTGTTGCACAATCAAGAGATGCCTTTTTCTTAATTTATCCACCTGATCCCAGTACAATTTCACTTTGGTACTATATTTCACTGCTTACATTTGTTACTTTGTGATACTTGGTGTGAGTAAACTCCCCCATTTACTGACAAAAGTACTGAATGAGTTGAAGATGGTAACAACACTGTTACAGAAACATCACACACTATTTATTTATTTGGATTTGGTCTTATTATCTTGTGTTTATAATCTATAATCCAAATTGTGCATTATCATCAAATTAACTCTTTACTACGTGACAACTTTCTGTCTATATTTCTCGGTTTAAGAAAGAGTGTCAATTAAATTCTGCCAAAAAAATTGCATGTTTATGGAGAATATCATTATTATAGGTTGTATGTTAGCTACAATAAATAAGACCCATTCCAAATAAATTAATAGTGTGTGACGTTTTAGTAACATTATTGTTATCATGATTTATTCTTTTGTCTGATAATGGTAACAACGCTGTTACTGAAACATCACAACGCTATTAATTTATTTGGATTAGGTCTTATTTTCTTGTAGCTATAATCTATAGTCCAAATTGTGCTTTTCAGGTTGGATGTTATAAGGTACAATTTGGGTCATATATTAGAACTACAAGGAAATAAGACCAAATCAAAATAAATTAATGGTGTGTGAAGTTTCTGTAACAGTTGTTACCGAAACGTTATAGGTAGGATAATTGTGACTAAGAGCCACAACCTTCCAATTACCTTACTGTATAAATGTGAAGGCTGGCTGGTGTATCTATCTAACATCATTTGATCAGAAAATTCTGGCCTTTAAAAACAATGGATCTTATTTGAGACCTTTGAATGTGATTGAGAGAGTGTGATTGAAATCCGGAATGTTTTAAATGGAAAATCAAGAACACACACCATTAAATATTTATTTCCATTTATTCTCAGTAGATTGTGTAAATTATCTCCACAAGTTGGTCATGTAATCAGAGAGAGATAAAAGTGGAGAAAATCTTCTCCCTTACAATATGCCCTGTTGTTGAAGAAAGGTACAACATTGATGTTTTCAAAGCCAGTTTTGGCCTGTTCTCTCAAAATTTCATTTAGGAAACATATTTAATGCTTATTGCAGCATAAAGCCATGTGTGTAAAGAATGATAAAGATTTGGAGAAAATGGGGATTATTTGATAGGAATCACACAAGATGACAAATCCTATTTAAACTTTATTCTGTAAATATACAGAGAATAATGCTTTACAGAATGACTTCTTTAATTCAACCCCCTACAATTCGACACTTGCTATAATACAACCACAAGGTAATAAGACGTAATCAAAATAAATGAATAGTGTGTGACGTTTTGATAACAATGCTGTTACCGAAACGTCACACACAATTTATTTGGATTAGGTTTTTTTTTCTAGTAGTTCTAATCTATAGTCCAAATTGTGCTTTATCATATAATTCAACCACTTTTCGAATCCCAACCATTTCCCTTTCGAATTACCATCTTTAAGTTAACTGTGACTATGATTCTTAAATCACAAATCAACCATTTTTCAAATATCAATCAGCCTATTTAATTTAACTGAAATAATTCAAAACAGACTTTGATTCCATAACCCCTTTAGTGTTGACAACAGAATTTTCTATAATAAATTCACTGGCAATGAGTGCTGCGATGAACCAATAGTCATTCTAACTGACTATATTTTAACCTAAGATTCAGATTCCTTGGGGTGCTGCTGAATTAAAGAATGTGAACTGTATTTGCCTCAGTTACATTGAAATCTGTAAAATAGCCACTTTAAAAAATATGGATACCTCCCTGGTCTCTCCTGGAGGGAGGGTCTCTCATAAGAGATTGGGTTGGTTTAACTAGTGTCATTTAGGACTTAACAAAAGTGTTCATAAAGATAGTCATTCATCAGTAGGGTGGCCGTAATACTGTAATGTTAGATGGTTGTGAATAGATGAAGTAATCTATCCAGTTATAAGGACAATGAAACAATTAGCCCATTGAGAATGAAATATGATTCCTAGCAGGTAGGAAACACTGAGTTGTGTGAGATATCAAGTAACCAAACAATTCCTTATAGAGGGATAAAATATCAGGAGTGACTATAGACTGGAATGTGAAGGAGATGTAAACTGAGGAAATATAGGATAACCAATCAGCTGTTGTTGGGCAGAACTATCATCTAATTCTACATACTCTGCCGTATACCAAACAACAGTACAGCCATCATGAAACACCCTGTTGTGTTTCCATTCCAGACACCACTTTAGTAGATTAGATCTTTCATCCTTCCAAGAGACCATCTCCTGATGATGCTACAAGTTGAATATTCTCCCTTGTTGTGAACATACTGTGGTGGTGATGGAGGAGTGGTATGAACCCTTGATTTTCAACAGTCACAGCCCCAGTTCAAATCCCACATTGGGATTTTTTTCTGAAAATAAAAATTGGTTCAATGGTCCAAGAATCTTGCTTAAGTCCAACCCCACCCAGTGAGTGCAAGTAGTCAAATGGGGCTCTGAAATATTTGTAAGAGCAAAAGTGAAACTGCTTTCAACATGTGTAGACATGAGGTACACTTGTAGTAAAAGCAGTAGCTAACTACTGGCATACTTGGATTAAGTACTACCACCACACACCTTCTATATTAAATACATAATTAAATGTCAGGCTAAAAATAATGATCTCAAGTAATGATATTTTTTGTAGAGCACTACTTGGGTATCTGGAAATTGAAACTTTGAGGTTGGCCCAAAATGTAGGTAGAGAAATAACACTGGCTGGATACTGGTTGTTGGGGAGGCAAATACGCTTCACTTCAGTGTAAACAGCCTTGTTTAGAACCCATGTAGCTCTTTTATTTTTATAGGTGCGATGAACAATATAATGTGATAGTTTTAAAAATGAGACCTTGAGGAACACTTCCCATTTCAGACCAAGATTCTCCAGAAATACAATCCTAGTACAAGAGCTAATTGGAAGTGGACAAAAAAAAAATGATGGTCTTAAGATTTTTTTAGTCCCCTGACTTGTAAATCAAGAATAGATTAAATATCTTGATTTTTAAAATATATATTTGTGGAAAAACTATATAGAGTAAGATTTTTGTGTATGTGCTTCTGGAAGAACAAACCCAAATAAGGAACACAGATGCAGAAAGTTATTTTAAAAAATCTGTCATAAAGATTCAGGAAAAGAGTGATAACCACCATTTATAAATATAAGTTTTCTGTCTTTATTTGGTTTTCTAGGAAAGGATTCTTTGCTGCGCAATGAGAAACTTAGCTGGCAGCTAGAAACCAGGCAATAGATCAGTGTCAAAAGATTTATGTAACTAAATATAGGGTGAATATATTAGTTGGTTATTCCTGTTTGTATGGATTGTTCTGCTGTTTGAGTATAAAATGTGAATAATACTTAACACCCTCAGTTGCCTGTTCAGTATGTGAGCTAATAAGTTTTCTGAGAAGCCAATAAAGGTCTTCATTGAAATTTCCATCAGTAGGGGAGCTGTAGTCAACTCTTGTTGGTTTTGTAATTCTTTCCAAATGTAATTATTAGTAAACAACAGTCCAACAACTCTTCAATCAGAACTGCCAGGGATCTTGGTGGCAGATTTATGGTCTTAATTGACAATCTCCCCCAAAAACTACCAACCTATAGTTACACAGTATCAGTCTCTAATTCACATCATAGAGAGTGAAATAATTGGTAAAACAAAATGATGTTAGGATATTAAAGGGTATCTTCACAAAGAGAATTTAACTTTAATTAAAGATGGGATAGTATATCTTTATTTCAAAATTTTGACAAGCAAGCATGCCAGCCTTTTTCAACATGAATATTTCTATAGTGGCCCACATTTTCCTGCAGATTTATTGACAGTATCCTCTTCTATGGATTGTGATGGCTTCAATAAACATCCATGGTGATATCTTCTGGTTAAAAACATCAGAAACTTATTAAAGTTGTGCCAGCAAGTGTATCATTATGCTAGGTTGGATCTAGTTAGGTTGATTTAAAAATGGAACTATTTTCACTTATACTGCAAATGAGACTAATAAAAATATCCAACAGCTCATTTATCTATATCTTGTGTGACATCAGACACACAGTTAATATCTGGGTGCACAACCTTAGGATTCTCTCGAAACATCCTATCTGATGTGTGACTATCACCCCTATTGAACATCACTGAACAAACATCCAGAAATGACCACCCATGTTTTTAATGTGAGGTTTTCTACTGTAACTAGTTTAATAAAGATCTAAAATAACCCCTCATTTTAATCTTAGCTTTATTCTTATGACTGATATAACAGCTACAAATAGGTGGTTAGAATAGACCTTTGGAGCCCTATCTCATTGTTTAGGTTGGGTAGTGGACAGTAGCTATTTAGTTTTGCTATGCAATAAGATGCAAACAAAAACTTAATTCGATTAAATTTCAAATTCTTCTTTGGGTGATTAGAGCCTACAAAACAACTTCGTCCAACTGTGTCCATAGTTTAGCGAATATCCCCCTTCTCACAGACTATAGTGAATTTAAAATATTCCAACAAATGATTTGGCTCAACTTTCAATAGATGTTCACTTTTAGACCACATGCTCCAAGTATAATCGGATTCTTTCAAAGTGCAAAAATGGATTATTTTTTAAAACAAATGAAACATATCAAAGCTTTTCCGGTTTGGAATTCCACCATTTTTCCATTCTAACTTTACAATAGTCAGCTCATAACAAACCACAGAAAAATTGTTTTCTATCAAACTACATAAATTTTAGAGGATTTTTGGTAACAATTGGTGCTGTGAAGGGCCTCAGCTGTTACTGTGGCAAGGAAACCCAGGACTCGAGACACCTGTTGCTGGAATGCCGACTTTTCTATAGCGCTAGACAACAGACAGTTATTAATGTTGTATATCTGTATGGATTTGTAAACACCAGAGAGAACTGTCAGAGATTTAATCACTTGTGTAAATATATTTATGAATATCTGTCTGACCTGAAAGGATCAGGTTGCTAATCTATCTCTTTGTTTCTTTCTTTTTTCCTTGCATGGTGTTCTATATAACTTTCTCTCTCTTCTGTATAACAATGGTAAATAGAAACAATTACCATAGCGGGGATATCAGGTTTTGTATGTTGAAATAAAGAAATAGGGTGTTAAATGTATAGAAACATACAATTAAACCTGCTTATAGCGCCCCCTCTAAATAGGGCCTCCCTCTCTATAGCACCCGATTTTAAATACATAGTACGATGCAATTTACATTAAAAGTGACCTGTCTATAGCACCCAATTTTGGTGAGTCCCAGGAGGGGGCGCTATAGACAGGTTTAACTGTATATATATATGATTTTGAAATTATTTTTACAATGATTAAATGTTCAAAAAAGTCAATGCTACCATAATAAACACCATGGTAAACAATAAGTTGATATGGCTGTATAATAGGGATAATAAGGGTACCATTTGGCTTCTAATTTGTCATGTTATTTGAGAGAGAATACCAACTAAAAATTAGTTTGCCTCAAAATAATATACCAATTAGGAAAAAGGCTCCTACTTATAGTGAATTTGAAAGTTGCTGATGGCTTGCACCATCTGTCAGAATAAATATAAACTATTTGTTGATTTTTATTCATTCCAGAATTGGCCAAATACCCATTCTTGATTAATCAAGAAAAGCTAATCACGTACGCGTTTCGGGCTGTTGGCCCGAACCTGTACCCTTTGAGGTACAGCTTGCACTGGTTGCCGAGGGCCAACAGCCTGAAACGTATACATGGTTAGCTTTTCTTGATTAATCAAGAATTGGTATTTGGCCAATTCTGGAATAGTTAAAAATCAACAATTAGTTGATATTTACTCTGACAGATGGCGCAATCCATCAGAACTTTCAATTGCACGATAAGGAGATGCCTTTTCTTAATTTAGCCACCTTATCCCAGTACAATTTCACATTTGTACTATTTTTCATAATATACCAAGTATACACCTGAGCCTGTGTGTGCTAAAAATGTATATTGATTAAAAGTATTGGTTTTTTTTTAAGCTTAAAGAATTTCTAGCAGACTATTATGCAAGTAAAATATTGAGTTGGACATAGCCCAACAACCTTTAGTTAACTTGGCTGTTATCCCAAACCTTGAGTGCACTGTCATTCTCTTAAATGGCTTATTTATATTTCCATATAGTTATATTTCATGTAAAACAATAGTTTAACTCAATTTATATATTTCTATATATATATTCATGATTTATATATTTATTTATTCTTATTTATTTTTTCAAGATTTACCTATTATGCCAAATATATCAAATGTCTTTAAGCCATATATTATATTTATGGGGTCAAAATGTTCAATATATAAATGGTCATTAAGGTTATTCTAATAACAGTAGAATAAATGGCAACTATTAGCAAATAGTTTATATATTTATATTCAAATTATATTTTATATAAAAATATATATTCATCAAACTATTTATATATTGTAAATATGGTTGTAATAAGGTGTTTAAACACAAGCGTCAAAAATTACAATAGCTTTAACTTAACATTACGAATTGTTTATAATTAAAAGTGTTACTCACTTTCTTTTATATTCCACTGAAAGGTTTTTGTAAAAGGTGACTTCCTCTTCCAAGCTTCCAAAGTTTGGTTTTTGTTCCATATTATTAAAGTATTGTTTCTAATCAGGTTGAAATGTCTGATTTATTTTAAAGTTGTGTTAATAAGTTTAAAGGGTAAACAAATATATAATATTTACTTAAAATCAAAATAGTTAAAATTTAAATACCGAACTTCTAATATCATAGTCACCCTATTTATTTCTCAACTAGAAACAACGTACAACAGATTAATTCGGCTGATCGAGTATTCTTAATGCAACGTTGTTAGATTGCTTCAAGAATTTTTTTACCTAGTTTTTTTTTTTTTTTTTTTTTTTATTATTACTGGCTTGACATACATATATATTTTTTTATTTGCTGGAAATATTTGTGAGATCGCTAGCAAAACACATTAAACAGAAAAATATTGAATATATTTTTAAATATTTATGCACAAACTAAAGCTTTTTTAATATATAAAGCAACTTGTCTTAAAAGATGAAGATAATGATGTTTTGTTCTATTTTATGTTTTTTCGAAGCATTTTTTAGGTTTTGATTTTTGTGAAAACATTTTCACTTTAATGCAACATTTTATACTTTATTGATAACATCTCTCACATGTTTATAACAACATTTCACACTTTAATAACAACATTTTGCTTATTAATAACATAATTTTCATTTTAAGCGATATTTTGAATTTATTTCAAACTTTAACAGTACAATGTTTTCTTTCTCAAACTTTCGATTGAAATACTTTTATTTTAAATGAAATTATTTTATTTTAGTACTATTTTGTTATGAGATCATTTTTTATTTTAAAAAGCACATTTTTAATTTCGAAAGTGCATTTTTGTTTCTAATGAAACATACTTTATTTATGCGCGTATATTAAAGGTTTTGCACTTTCATGTAACACGTTATAAAAGTTTAATATCGACAATTTATTGTATGAAACCATCTTTGTAATGTTTAATTGCGAATATTTAAAGACAAAGCTTCAAAAGACAAAAAGTTCAACAATAGCATATAAAAGTATAATATCAGTGTTTAAATGTTTCAACAACACAAAGTATTTTGGCCACGAAGCATAAAAATAAAGCATCAGAGGTTGTCAAATGATGTAAAGTCTCTCTATGTTGAACCTAATGCAAAAATGTATGAAATTATATTTAATTTATGAATTGGCAAGCGGTATAAAATTTTTCTTTAATTTGTCAGATGAAAAAGATGCTTTTGATAGAGCAAAAGAACTAGCCAAATCCAGTGAATTTGAAAATTTAGAAGAAGACTTGATCAGAGATCAGATAATTGATATATCAGGAATGTTCGAAACACAGCTAAAGAATAATTTAGGGTATTAACAAATGAAGCATGACCTCAATAAATAAGTAAACTATAAAAATAATTTTAAAACAGCTAAAGACTCAATTGTGAAAGGACCAAGAGATGATAATTTAAACAATCAGAAAAAAAGGCACCTCCAAGATAAGAGCTCCAAGTTTGGAAGGATGTTATAGATGTGGCTTAAATACACATCCTCAATATAAATGTGGAACACTATTAATATGAAATGCACATTTTGTAACAGGATAAGTCGGCTTGAAAAGTTGATAGAAAAAAAATAAATATAAAATTTTGAAGAAAAAAATAATTATATTTTAGAAAATTATGGATGCATTTAATGCATTTATGCTATTGCGATTTCACCGCCACTCTGTGTTGTGACGACGATCTAAGTTCTATAGAGGTAGTCACTCACCTCTATTCTTGGTCGGCGGGGTTGAAGGTTCAAGATTAAGGTGTCGCTGCTTTTAGCACTATTAAAATATTAGACTAAAACAGGAGGGAAAATTATATTTATTACAATTTAAGAAAATAAGTAAAGTATTATTTAATTAATTATATATTTAAATATTTACACTAAAAGAATCGGAGATCAGGGCAAATTCTAGCGTTCGAAAGTTGTTTACAAGTTCTTCCGTTATTGTTTTTTCATTTTAGCCGCTGCCCGTAGCCGATTCCGCTGGCTTCCCATTGGCTGCTTCGAACTCGTTCTGTTGGGTCACATTTCACCAAACAGACCCAACAAAGATGTAAACATTCTTTTACATCCTATGTACATACACGCAGTGTCACGCGAATGGCCGACGGTGGTTCAAAGACCACGCAGGGGGCGACGGGGGGGGGGGGAGACGCAGCCCTGGACGTGAATACTAAGATATATCAAGGGAGGCACAGCCCTGGACGGGATGATATCGGCCCCTGATTAAGTAGTCAGAAGCCCGACGAAAACAGAAGCAGGAGTCCAACCACAACATAAGCAGAAAGCTGACGGACAGTGGAGAAGCCACCTCAACAAGAAGAAACGGACATCGAGCATGCGCCTTTGTAAAACCTCCCTTTTAATTCTTGTATATATATGACCTGTGACATGACATTTTTGATAGATGGGTTGATAGATGGGGACCATTTATTAATATTCTTGGGATTTCTTAAAGAAGAAATTAGCATATAAGTCTCTCAGAGGGGTAGCATCCTAAAATTGGATTTTAATTCCATTGTTAATTTAAATTTATCCCTCAATAAGACAGATAAATTCTGAATTTGGTTAATATTTATGTTAAATTGATCTTTCATAAGCCGAGTAAGAATATTTCTAATTCATAATTTTTTTAATAAAATATTATTTTTATTCCTTAAATTTTAACTATAATAATATTATTTTTTCTATTTAATATTTCGAGAATTTAGTATATTCAAGTTGATGCGGTAAATTATATAATGTGTATTAAATGTCTATATCAAACCACATATCACACATAGACCTTGGTGCGTATGTTATAGATATTGAGTGTATTATAAGAAGTTTATTGCCTTAACATAAACTGTGAATATGTATGCACCTGGAATTTTTATGAGTTAGTTGAAATCAAGATACAGATGTCTTTACAATCGATGCTTAATTACAAGTCATATGTAAATCCGAGTGCATACAATATTTACCGTGTATGATGTGATGTAAGAGTGTATCTTACATCCCAAATTTTATCTTGGAACAAATTACATATTTTGATTATTAATATGGATCTTTGTGTTCGTCATACCATATCGAGTGTATATCTGAGTGTAAATTTGGTTATTACACATGTTGATGTAAGCACTTAGCGAGTGTTACATTTGTATGTCTAAGTCAAAGGATGGAATTTAGTCATCTAGATGTAGGAGTGAGTCTTACATTGATACTCAACTATAGGTCACATGTAGATCTGGGCGTATACTATATTCATCGTATGTATATAAATATATATTTATACGATAATAACAAGGCTAAGGAAGACAAGTATCTTTATTGGTGCATAAGAACAGTGCCCTGCCACTTACGTCTGTGAGACGGGTAGATCTGTATCCATCAGGATGACTGAACATTCCCGCAATATTTCCCGTCAAGATACCAAGTCCCTCATTTACCAACATATGCAGACCACGGGCCACACGTTCAACATCAACAACCCCACCATACATTACAGCCACATACATATCTTACACCAAAGACTCATTTTAGAATCAATAGTATCCCACAAACTAAATAGCATCAATAGAAAAATAGAACTTCCAGAAGCCTATCATCCTCTCCTGTCCTTTATTTAAACCTCCCCCTTGTATTTAACTGTAAAATATTGACCTCCCTGAAGCATGTCAAGCTCTCCTGGCCTTTATGTATAAATTTCTCTTTTATATACTTGATATCCCATTTCAACCATATATTGTGCCTCATTAATATTTCTTTCCTTCAGCTAATGTTCTGGCATCTCTCCTATTACCCTATAGGATTTCTATTTCATTTTTCCATTTTTATTTTTTACCTCTCATTTTTACAAATAGTTAAATTGCCCATTTGCATGCTTTTTTCTATATTTATGTATATTAATATGTGTATATATTCTCTACAGCCATCGATGTCGTTCATAGTGTCGTTATATCTTGCCAGTCGAAGGGCTTTTGCCCGAAAGCTCGCTCTTATGCACCAATAAAGATACTCGTCTTCCTTCGCCTTGTTATTATCGTATAAGTTCATTCCAGGAAGAATTACTCTACTATTATAAATATATATAGATATATATTTCCAAATGTAATGTAAGAGGAATCCTACAATTAGCGCCACTTAACGTGGGGCCGAAGTCTTCCGAAAATTCAAATTTTAATAAAATTAAAATTTGCAAAAAGTAGGCCTGCGAATCCCTGAGATTAAGAAATTAGGTATCAATGCATATTTTAATTGTAAAAATTTACTCAAGTTTAAAATATGAAAATGCATGCCATATTTATGCACCAATTTTATGAATTTTCGCTGGATAACTGTTAGCAATTTTCTGCTTATCATTGGTTTTGATAAAAGCTTTATTTTTAAAATACGTTACTCATGCCGCCTTTTTACAATTTTTACGAATTTTCACTGGATAATTGTTAGTATATAAAAGAAATAAGTTAGGCTTAAATAGAAACCCACGAGCTTTTTATTTCTCAGTTTCACTCGATAAAAGAAGTGACCGTTATTTTTTAACCATTCAATTTCACGAATCGAGAAAGGTACTTTATGCTTTAGTATAGACAATAATTTTAACAGTTTTATTGTTATTTTTAACATTATGTCTAGTGTACATGCAATTTTTTGCTTATCATTGGTTTTTGATAAAAGCTTTATTTTTTTTAAAAAATACGTTATTCATGCCGCCTTTTTTTTTCAATTTTATGAATTTTCGCTGGATAACTGTTAGCAATTTTCTGCTTATCATTGGTTTTTGATAGAAGCTTTATTTTTTTTAAAAAATACGTTACTCATGCCGCCTTTTTACAATTTTATGAATTTTCACTGGATAATTGTTAGTATATAAAAGAAATACGTTAGGCTTAAATAGAAACCCACGAGCTTTTTATTTCTCAGTTTCACTAGATAAAAGAAGTGACCGTTATTTTTTTTAACCATTCAATTTCACGAATCGAGAAAGGTACTTTATGCTTTAGTATAGACAATAATTTTAACAGTTTTATTGTTATTTTTAACATTATGTCTAGTGTACATGCAATTTTTTGCTTATCATTGGTTTTTGATAAAAGCTTTATTTTTTTAAAAAATACGTTATTCATGCCGCCTTTTTTTTTAATTTTATGAATTTTCGCTGGATAACTGTTAGCAATTTTCTGCTTATCATTGGTTTTTGATAAAAGCTTTATTTTTTTAAATACGTTACTCATGCTGCCTTTTTATAATTTTATGAATTTTCACTGGATAACTGTTAGTATATAAAAGAAATACGTTAGGCTTAAATAGAAACCCACGAGCTTTTTATTTCTCAGTTTCACTCGATAAAAGAAGTGACCGTTATTTTTTGCTTATCATTGGTTTTTGATAAAAGCTTTATTTTTTTAAAAATACGTTGTTCATGCCGCCTTTTTCAATTTTATTTTTTTTTTTATGATTTTTGGGTAAAACATAGCAAGAATACATAATTTTTTGTTTTGTGGCTGATTTTCCATTTTTGTTCACCTTTTAGAATTGTATAGTAGTAAGGAGCGGCCGTTTTTGGAATCGAAAGATTTCTTTATCTAACCACGGCGCCTTTTTGCAATTTTCTGCTTATCATGGTTTTTGATAAAGCTTTATTTTTTTTTAAAGGAAAATACGTTATTCACGACGCGTTTTTTTTTTTGTTGTGTGCAATTGTCTCTTTGTGTTGTAATTTGTTTTGAGCTTAGCATATATATTGTTCTAACCTTTCAAATTTCAAATCTACAGAAGCGTCTTATGTTAAAGTGTACCATTTTTTTTTTAATAAGTTTCAAATATTGGCGAAATGGTTCCTTCCTTTGTATAGATAATGAAACTTAGGGACGCTAACTTAAGCCTAGAAATATTGTTTTCTCAGAAACCTGAGAATTTCCCACGGGCTCCAAATTTAGAATCTCAAGAGATGTCTTTTGATTGACAAGTTGGGGTAGTGTCCACATCTGGAGAGAGGGGGGATGATTGACGTGAAAAACAACAGATGTGCATGCAAGATGTTTTCGAGGGGGGAAGGACATGTGGAAAAACACATGTACAGACTTTAGCTGGAAAGTGAGAAAACAATGAGGGGACAGTCCGCTGCTAGCTCTCGACTTGAAAGATCCGACAACTGAGAACCATGCCTGCTGATAAAGAGAATTCCGCAGCGAGCCAAGCCCAGCTGCCCTCCATGCTGTACAACCTGGAGAAATTTGAAGGGAAGGGTATAGTCCCCTTCACGAAATTCATAAAAGATTTTGAACTTGTCTACGACCTAAGGACCCTGGACGACGCCAGGAAAAGAATCCTCCTAGACAACCACCTCCGGGGGGCTGCGAGGGAGTTTGCCCTACAGTCCCAAAAAATCCGCCTCGGATACGAAGAGCTGAAGGAGAGTCTAGAAGGGCGGTTCCGAAAGAGGATTTCTACAAGGGAAATGAGGAGCCAGTTCTTCTCATGCAGACAAGGAGCCGGGGAGAAAGTACGGGACTTCGCCGCACGAGTGAGCGACCTTGCAGCGGGAGCAGAGTCGGATGGCCTGAAGATAGGTAGCTCAGAGGTCGCAGAGGTTTTCATCGACGGGCTCTGTCCCAGCCTGTGGGAAAAGGCTCATCTATACCAAGGCGAACCCTGGGAGACCCTAGTTACCAAACTACAGTGGCTGGAACAGAGACAGGAGGACTACAGGGAGGCACAACGCTCCAGCGTCGACAGGAACGGCCAGAGGCTGGGTGACATGGGCAACAAATTGGCCGAGCTGGAGAAGAAAATGGAGGCACTGGAAATCGAGAATGCAGCCCTTAGGAGACAAAGAGGGAGTACCAATAGAACAAATAACGGAGGAGGAAGGTGGCCCCCACACCCCGCAGAAAGAAGGGATTACGGAGATGTCACCGAGGGTAACAGGAGGGGGGCTCCCTTCAGGGACTGGCAAAGGAGACCTACACAACAACCATCCAGGCAACAGCAGAACCCGCCTCCACCCAGACAAGAAAGGAGACATCCTAATGGTGAAAAGGAGGAGAACCCTGGAGTGGAATATAAGAATCAGGATGTAAGGAGGCCACCACCTAAATGTTACAGGTGCGGTGAGCCAGGACACCTCATCAAGGATTGCCAGCAGACACAGAGAAAAAACTAGGTCCGGCTTGCCTCAAGGCAGGAGGGGGGTTTGCGGCCAGTTTGCCTGCCATAAATGTACATATACTAAATAAAGGGAGGTCTCTGAGTGAGAGAACTCTAAAATTTATTATAGACTCGGGCTCAGAGGCCAATATTGTAAATATAGATAATTTAAATTTATGCACTGAGGGGTTAAACAGGCCAACTTACCTTAAGGGTATAACAGGAAATTCTTTAAAGTCATTAGGGAGTGAAGTATTAGAGGTAGGGGCAATGGTAAACGGTAAGCCCATCAGGGAGGTAAGGACGACTTTTGAGTATTGCCACATGGGAGAAATAGGTCTTGATGGCATACTCGGACTACCGGGTTTCCGAGCCCTAAAGCTGCACCTCAGCTACGACGGTAGTATTAGGTCCGATTACGAAAGGAAGGAAGGTCCGACCAAGTCGGCCTTTCTTTCCTCATTGCAAACGATAGAATTGTCTCCTCAGCCACCCAGGATACCCTTAAACGAGATCCACACCGGCGAAGATATTTTCAAGGCTTTCAGCCATTGTTTTTGTAGGGACATAAGGGATATGGGTAATGGTTCCACCATCACAGCCCCTAAACTGAGAATGCTGACTAGCAAACCAGTATATAGGAGGCAATATCCGATCCCGAATAGGTTAGTCTCAAAGGTGAAAACGTTAGTAGACGAGCTGGAAGAAGTAGGGATAATAGAAGGGAGTACCTCTCTGTGGAATTCCCCTCTATTCCCGGTTGCCAAAACTGATGGTAGTGTTCGCATCACCATGGATCTACGTATGATCAATGAGGCAACTGAATTCTTCCCGTTCCCGATACCCCGTGTTGAAGACAATCTACGCGCATTTGCGGGTGCAAAGGTCTTCAGCACATTAGATCTGACTTCTGGATTCTTCCAGATTCACATCCCGGAGAGTGACAGAGATTATTTTACCTTCTCTCTGCCCTGGGGGAGATACCGCTTCACGCGTTTGCCACAAGGAGCTAAGAACTCAGCACAAGTCTTCCAGTGGGCCATGAACTCGGTCCTAGGTGACTTGTTGTTCAAATGCGTTCGCCTGTACATCGATGACGTCATTGTCTACAGCGACTCTCACGAGCAGCATGTAGCGGACCTCGCCGCTGTACTCGAACGTCTGAGTAAGTTCGGTTTGAAGGCCAAATACGGGAAGAGCTATCTCTTCAGGGACTCAGTAGAGTACCTGGGTCATGTAATCGACCAGAATGGGATCAAACCCATGTGGGATAATGTCGCCGCTCTCAGGGATTTCAAAAGACCTCATAACATCAAGGCAGTCAGAAGTCTATTAGGTACAGTCAACTACTACCGACGCTTTATTCCCAACGCAGGTGAGGTCCTGGCTCCACTGAGCAACCTATTAAGGAAGGGACATAGATTTGCTTGGGGTACGATAGAGCAGTCAGCCTTTGAGACGGTGAAGGGAATATTAACCAGCGAGCCACTACTAATCCACCCAACAATTGGAATACCTTTCATCCTGAATACTGACGCCAGTGGGGTAGCAGTAGGCGCTTGCCTCCAACAGGAGGTCAATGGGACAGTAAGGCCAATTGCCTATTATAGCAAGAGACTGACTGGTCCTGAGATCCGCTATTCTACAATAGAAAAGGAGGCCTATGCAGTAGTGTTGTCCCTACAACACTTTAAACACCTCCTGGCGGGCAGTAGGGTAGAAGTACACACTGACCATAAACCGATTACTTATAATAAGGGGTCTGATTATAAGAACGCCCGACTGTCTAGGTGGGCAGAGATCATCCAAGACTTCAACGTTACATTCATTTATGTCCCGGGGAAGGAAAACACGGTAGCCGACTTTCTTAGTAGGTTCCCGTGTGAGGATGATCCAAACCTATCACAAGATAGGAGGGTGGTGGCCGCGGTGGTAAGAGACCGTCGGCCCCCCTTATTAGATAGTAATCAGATATGGGAAGGCTTGCTTCAAGAGAAGGGATGGACCCCAGTAATAAATAGGTTATTGAAACAAAAATCGGGAAGTATAGAAAGATATAATAGCCGAGAGTATGGGCTGCAGGACAATTACCTCGTTACAAAGAATGAGAAGGGTACCTGGGTGAAGGTGGTTCCTACAGGTTTTAGGGAAACAGTGATCAGTTATCATCATGACATCCCTACTGGAGGTCATTTCGGAGTTAGAAAGGTTATGAGAAGGCTGAAGGGCGACTATTACTGGCCTGGTATGAGGACTCAAGTCCGGAAATATATACGCAGATGCGGGAGCTGTCAGCTATCGAATCAAGGCGTAACCAAAGCCGCTAATGCTCCTCACTTTAGACCCGAAAAACCCTTTGAGCACCTAGCTCTGGACTTCATAGGACCGTTAGAAATAACCCCAAGAGGTTATTCGAGTATTCTGACCATTGTGGATCTATTTAGTAAGTTCCCAATTCTGATTCCTACTAAGGACCAATGTGCCAATACAGTGGTTAGGGCCTTGTTGGAAAGGATAATCACTACCTTTGGAGTACCAAAAACGATACTCTCTGACCGAGGTTCAGCATTCATGAGTTGCGTATTTAAGGGAGTTTGCAAGGCTATGGGGGTTGGAGCGGTAAACACCACAGCCTGGAGACCTCAGAGTAATGGTGCTGTAGAAAGGCTCAATAGGACGGTAATAGAATCTCTACGCAGATGTACAGCGGGGAACAATTGGGATACCACCTTGCCAATGGTAGCCTTAGCTATCAGGACCACTGTACACTCTGGTACTGGATTTACTCCAGCGAAACTGGTCTTCGGGCATGAGCTGAGGCTTCCACAACCTTTCCAGGAAGGGGAGCTTAATCCTGTATGCGAAGATTCAATTACCGAAATGGCGGCCTTCTATGAGCGGGAATTGGTGGAGGAGGTTGAAAAGGCGAGAGAGGTGGTGAGGCAAACTTACCTGAAGGAGCAAAAAGAAGCCAGGGCTGAGTTTGAAACTAGAGGGTTAAGGACCTTTGAGACAGGGGATCTAGCTTTGGTAAAGAGAATGCATGAGACGAAGGGACGTCATAAATTTGAGCCAAGGTACAAAGGACCATATGAGGTACTACAAAGGACAGGCGACACTGTCTATCTTTTGAAGGATTTGGAGACGGGGAGCTTAGATAAGATCCACATAGACAGAATGAAGACCTATCACGCCCCGGTAAAGACTTACCCTACAGGGGACGAAAACGTACAAGAACAAATAGGTGGTGTCATAGATGATGAAGATCACTGGGTACACCCAACATATCCTATATATTCCCATAGAATTGTAGAACCAGAGGGACCACGAGAGACAATAATCTTAGGGAACTCGCTAGAGATAGTGAATGGGACAATTGGTGGCAATGTTGACAGCCCTGAAATACGCCGTTCGACCAGGGTCAAGAAGCCCACCGAGTGCAGATCGTGTTCAGGTTGCCAATGATTTAACCTATAGAATGTGTACTAGAGCTAGTTGAATTTTGATCATAGTAAAATGTGTTAGAATGTGAGTTAAAGGCCCTAGATTGTGGTCTTAAAGAAATTTCAGTTTTTTTTATTGAAGGGGCTATTCTGTATTAATAGCATGTTGTGATTTAACACCTGGGTTCGACAGTATATTTTGTTTTAATTTTTTAATTGAAGGTTATGAATAATGGTTCAACTTCAAGATTAATTAGGAAACTTAAATGCTTTAGATATCTGCTGTGCTTGTAACCAATTCTCTGTGGAAAGACTTGAAACATGTGCTGGGTAAAAGGTCCCTATAACTCCTTGTTTTTTTTTAAGTCATAGTCTAAAGGGGGTTTCTAATGAGAGTATGTAATGCAGTTACAATCTAAGAATTGATAGAGCAACAAGTAACCTCTGTTGTTAAACTTCAGAACGAGCTGGGTACCAAAAGCCCTATAAGTCCAAAGAAAGAGTTTAACTGAATAGCAGAGAAAGAAGAAGCGTTGGCAAAACACTTGTAGACCTATCATATATTGGCAATGAGGTAAATACTTGAAGTTCAGTTCGCTCCATTTAAGTGCTAGTTTGATGATTCATTTGTTTAGACACCAAGTGTCAAGATAATAAGATTTTCAGACTGTTAGACACATAGTTAAAGTGTTAGTTTAGATTTCAGCATTGATTATTAACAATCAAACTTTATTAATTTTGTTTAAGTATAAATAATATTTATCTATGAATAGATAATTTGTATTAGAGTTTGTAAGAGGCACTTAATTTAAGTTAATAGGGCATTAGTACCCACTTTGTTTTAATTAGAAACTTTATTTGATTTCACATTAGTCCTGGAATTTAGAAATAGTTAGGAAATGTTGACATTGATTATTGAAGTATTTTGGCTTATATAATAGAATTTAGCTTTAGTATGATTGCTCGCTATGAATGAATTGTATGAATGGGAATGCGAAATGAATGTGAGAAAGCTGCAGTCAATTATATTATGAGCCCAAAATTTACTGTAGAATAGTGTTAGGGAATTCAATAGGTTCAATTTTAAATTTGATTTCTTCATTTGTTAGGAACGATAGCCTCACAGGGCTGTACAACTCTATTGTTAGGAAAGGTATTCGCTCCATTTTGTTAGGTCTCCCCTTTCGGGAGTATAAAAATTTTAATTTCTATTACTAGGGTAATCAAGTACTCTTTGTTATTTATATCAACTTGAATTTTAAGAGTCGTAGATAATGATCATATCTCGATTCTCAGACTGGAAGGTTGTAGGAGGTTATGATCAGACCAGAAAACCCACAAAACTTCTCCTCATTAGAGGGAACGGAGAGGTATCAGGTGAACTTTGTGCTAGGTGGGGGGATTCAGTTGCCGACGTCGCAGACTAAGTGTAAAGCGACGAAAACCTCGGGTAACCGATCTGACATCGTAATTTACGACGCTTTGAGCGTGACTGAGATGAGGGTGGTTCAGACGGGAGGTTGAGAAGGTTCGGCACGTTGAAGCTCCTCTATAAATTGCGCAGCTTGGAACCAATCTCCTATAGACAGAAACTTCGAAACATGTGCTGGGTAAGCAATCCCTATAACTCCTTGATTTTAAGTCATAGTCTAAACGAGGTTTCTAATGAGAGTTAACAATGAGGGAGCGTGGAAGAGATAAATTACGGTTAGACGAGGCGATTCCGTCTACAGATTTTTAGGTACCAGATAGCAAAGTGACAGATGGACTGTCCGGATTCTTTGCGTTTTATATCGCCCCAGGCTAGCAAGAGTTATTCACTTAATTAAAGACTATAGTCTGCCATACGTTTAGTTAGAACGAATTTAAGTCTAAACATCAATTAATATGTAGAATTTTTTTTTAACGAGAGCAACTCATTATAAGATAAGATAAATTTTTTTTATTAGTAGGGCACCAAAATGAACTTTTGAAGCAGATTGCCAGAACAAGCCAATATAGCGGTCCAGATTTGAAGAGGAATTATTATTATTATTATTATTTTTTTTTTTTGGAAGATCGAATATAAAATTTTTTTCGTTTTGACGGTAAAATGGCCTAGAACAATGGGTTATTTTGTTTTACAAGATTTGTTTTCCAGAGAGGTACTAAGAACTCAGGTGGGAGGATATATATCACAGGATATGAGTTAGACCTAGTTTCTATTCATCATAATTTATTTCAGGGTTAATTTGAGTATTTTATTAAAGGGATTTGTTGGTCAAATTTTATGTGTACACATTCTATGGATAAGCCAAGCAATGTATGGTAGGGGTTAACTACATGTTAAAATAAAGGACAAGGTGGGAGAGAGATTTCAACCACAGGTAATGTAATTTGGAAGTAATCTGGTAATGAGATGTTTTCTTTTGTACTAAGAGAGGCAGGGGACACGCCAGACAAACACTCCAAGTGACAAGGCTATTAAGTACAAGTTTTATCTTTGTTAGATATTACACGAGTTTTGAGATACCGGTGAGATGACCTGAATCCCTCAGTGCATATCTATTCGTTTTATCATTTTTATATACCATATACCATATATCATTTTTTTTATTATATCCATGTATATTTGTATATATAGAAAGCACGATTCATATCATAGATATGTGCCATTTTGGTAGCAGCGCTGTTACCATCTTCAGGAAAAATGCACTAAACAAGCTTTAATCATTGCATATATTATTTTTTGTATATTTGCCATAATATTCCCATAACAGTGTTGTTTTTTTTATCATACTTTTCAAGAAGTCTGGCATATTTTACTATACGGTGTTAACATTTACTCATTTAATGTATCGCCCACCATGCTTACCCCTCTCCATTAATTATCAGCATGTATGTTCATATATAGATAAGTCACAGTTAAGCTTTAAGACTACAAAGGGATAAGAGAACAAGACCGATCACAGAACAAATAATTGATATGTGTGACATTTTGGTAGCAGCGTTGTTACCATCTTCGGACAAATGTACCGAATGAAGATTTTAATCACAATTTATATATTCATTTGTATTCATTATATATATATATATATCAAACCATTTTTTTTTACTTATAGTAAATATCCATTTTAATATTTTTCTATTTTTATCTAACATCGCGTATATCCACAGTGTTCCGATTTTTTTTTGCATACATCGTATCCGTGCAACTCTAATATGTATATATATTTTTTCTCGTTTCTGTTTTACATTATTATTATTAATGTCATCGATAGGAGCTACAACTTTAGATGCCTTTTCTTACTATCATTGTCGTCTTGAACATGTATAGCCATTCCTTTGCTGCCATATGTATCATATAGAATTAATAAAGTTTTTTTTTAGATGTGTTTTAGGAATTGGGCATGTCTACCATACAAACACAATTCCTTGGCGCCCATAATTATTATGTTAACCCGAATGGCATAAGAATCTGTTTTGCACAGAACCTGTGTATAGACCACCCCATCTCCACCCACTGGGACTGCGTTCCTTCTGTAATCACGATGAATTAACCTGCCCCAGGTTCCATGGCCCGTCTGTTCCCCCTTTGCCGGAGTGTCAGTGATTGCATAGTGGTACCGTGAAAGAATGCATTTCTCCCAATTTCATATTTTCTCATGGAATATTTGATCAGATATGAATTGGAATAAACTCATTCTTTCACTCTGGCAGGGGAGGAATTGTTGGGTCACATTTCACCAAACAGACCCAACAAAGATGTAAACATTCTTTTACATCCTATGTACATACACGCAGTGTCTCGCCGAAAGTGTTTGGTGTACAGATGGATGTCCCACGGCAATGGCCGACGGTGGTTCAAAGACCAAGCCGGGGGGGAGACGCAGCCCTGGACGTGAATACTAAGATATATCAAGGGAGGCACAGCCCTGGACGCGATTCCAAGATCTACTGGAGGAGGATGATATCGGCCCCTGATTAAGTAGTCAGAAGCCCGACGAAAACAGAAGCAGGAGTCCAACCACAACATAAGCAGAAAGCTGATGGACAGTGGAGAAGCCACCTCAACAAGAAGAAACGGACATCGAGCATGCGCCTTTGTAAAACCTCCCTTTTAATTCTTGTATATATATGACCTGTGACATGACATTTTTGATAGATGGGTTGATAGATGGGGACCATTTATTAATATTCTTGGGATTTCTTAAAGAAGAAATTAGCATATAAGTCTCTCAGAGGGGTAGCATCCTAAAATTGGATTTTAATTCCATTGTTAATTTAAATTTATCCCTCAATAAGGCAGATAAATTCTGAATTTTGGTTAATATTTAGTTTAAATTGATCTTTCATAAGCCGAGTAAGAATATTTCTAATTCATAATTTTCTTTAAAAATAAAAATTTAATAAAATACTATTTTCTCTCAATAAGACAGATAAATTCTGAATTTTGGTTAATATTTATTTTAAATTGATCTTTCATAAGCCGAGTAAGAATATTTCTAATTCATAATTTTCTTTAAAAATAAAATTTTAATAAAATACTATTTTCTCTCAATAAGACAGATAAATTCTGAATTTTGGTTAATATTTATTTTAAATTGATCTTTCATAAGCCGAGTAAGAATATTTCTAATTCATAATTTTCCTTAAAAATAAAAATTTAATAAAATAATATTTTCTCTCAATAAGACAGATAAATTCTGAATTTGGTTAATATTTATGTTAAATTGATCTTTCATAAGCCGAGCAAGAATATTTCTAATTCATAATTTTTTAAATAAAATATTATTTTTATTCCTTAAATTTTAACTATAATAATATTATTTTTTCTATTTAATATTTCGAGAATTTAGTATATTCAAGATTTATTATTCTGTGGGAGTTTGGGATTGAGGGCGCTGGAGAAAAGGGATAGGGGGCTAGAATTTTTTGGGGGGACTGGACCAAGGACCGGTCAGTATTGACGAGGCTTTCGAGAGGGGCACATGGGATCTCTCATCAGGAGATAGGTATGTAGTCGAGAATTTTTTTTAGGTAAGTTTTAATATAGATTTTTGTTGTAAGGTCTATATAGAAGCATGACGAAGTCATGATAAATATAAAGGATATATATATATATTTTTGTCTAACCAAGACGTCTTGTCATGTCATAGTAAATACAATTTGTTTTAATTTTTTAAATTCCTTTCTTTGTCGAATAAAGTTGATGCGGTAAATTATATAATGTGTATTAAATGTCTATATCAAACCACATATCACACATAGACCTTGGTGCGTATGTTATAGATATTGAGTGTATTATAAGAAGTTTATTGCCTTAACCTAAACTGTGAATATGTATGCACCTGGAATTTTTATGAGTTAGTTGAAATCAAGATACAGATGTCTTTACAATCGATGCTTAATTACAAGTCATATGTAAATCCGAGTGCATACAATATTTACCGTGTATGATGTGATGTAAGAGTGTATCTTACATCCCAAATTTTATCTTGGAACAAATTACATATTTTGATTATTAATATGGATCTTTGTGTTCGTCATACCATATCGAGTGTATATCTGAGTGTAAATTTGGTTATTACACATGTTGATGTAAGCACTTAGCGAGTGTTACATTTGTATGTCTAAGTCAAAGGATGGAATTTAGTCATCTAGATGTAGGAGTGAGTCTTACATTGATACTCAACTATAGGTCACATGTAGATCTGGGCGTATACTATATTCATCGTATGTATATAAATATATATAGATATATATTTCCAAATGTAATGTAAGAGGAATCCTACAGTTCTTTTCCAACATATGCAATAATGCATTTTTCATGGTTCTGATAAAAAAGACAAATATATATATACTAGACGAATGGCCCGGGCAACGCCCGGGTTTTACCCGAGTGCGTATATATTTTGTCGCATACCTCGACATATTTGCATAGAATTGTTTTGTTTTATATATTTTACATGTTGTTTCTTATGATAGGTGAATATATTTGCATGACCGCAAGTAGCGCGATGTATATATATAGGTGAAGAGAATAATAAAGTTAGAGTTTCTACTGATTAGAAACGTCTCATAATTTCTTAAACTAGTTCTTCCTAAGTGGAATACCACAAATGGCGCAGCCGACAGGATCGACCATGGAAAGTCTCCTCAGGGAAATGGTGGAGCAACAAAGCTTGATGATGAGCATTCTTTGTGGAAAAGAGAAAGAAGAATATCTCAGCGAAGAGGATTACTATGAACAAAAATAATATCTCAAATATTTAGTTGTTGAAGAGGTAGACGAAGAAGAAGAGAAAGAAGAGGCAAATATTGAGTCTCTAAGAAGTCTTGAAAAATCTGAAATCAGGACGATGGTGAAGCAGCAACGTTTGATCATGGACTTACTTTCCGAAGTTGAGAAAAAATCCGTTGAAGCAGATGAAAGTGAAAAGGCTGACGTTGAAAAAAGTCTGTTGTTGAAGAAAGTGAAAAAGCCGAAGTTGAGAAAAAATCCGTTGAAGCAGATGAAAGTGAAAAGGCTGAAGTTGAAAAAAATTGTGTTGAAGTTGAAGAAAGTGAAAAAGCTCAAGTTGATAAAAAGTCAGTTATAGAAACTGAAAGTGCAGAGTCTCTTACGAAAGAGGATGTTATTGCTGGTATTGATGCAGATAATGCAGGACTCTGTGATCTTGATGGTGCCACTTTCACTCAAGCTGGGGAAATTGACAAAGATTCAGAGAATACAGAAGAAATTTCCGATTGCATTATGGATGTTCCTAACACTCAAGCTGGGGAAATTGACAAAAATTCAGAAAATACAGAAAAACTTTCTGATTGCATTATTGATGTCCCTGACACCCAGTCTGGTACTTGCAAAAAAGAACCAAAGCCTGGTACCGGCGAAGAAGCTTTGAGAGAGCTACCTTGTTACGATACTCTATTGGAAACTCTCAAAAAAGGAATCTATTCGTTTCAAACAAGCGGTGAAAAAAGAAATATGAAATTAGAAATAGGTGATTTCGATAAATGCAATCACGTAAGATGTCGTTTGTTAATTTTAAAGGTATTAAGGAAATTAACACGCTGCCAAAAAGTTCGGATTTATGCTAAAGAATTCAGCCAGATGCAAAAAAGTATGCTTGATAAATACGACATTGGAATGATGCAAATTTCAGAGATAGAAAGTGGATTCAGAAGAGAAGCTGAAGGACTTGAGGAATTGCTAACAGCATCCGTACATAATGCTTTTGTAACCTTCGCTGATTTTTTCGAAGGAAAAAGAATGAAATATGTAGGAAAAGGTGTCCAATGTATTTGCTATGGTGAAGTCTTATCAAGCGACAGGTTTTCAACTATTTATAGAATTGGACGATTGAATCTTAAAAGACGTTCATGGGGACAATCTACTACTGAAGAATTTGAGGAATATGACATTGATGATTTACGAAATAAATTGGCCATCTACAATTCTTTAAGAACCCTAAAAAATGGTCAGATCAATTTATGTTATCCATATTCCTTTATGCTTGTTAAAGATACTGAGAAGACGTTTAGGCTTCTCAAAAATATCTTTGAAAAAGGAAAACCATGGCCTTACTATTGTGAAGGAGAACGAAAAAATTATTTTGTTTTCTTAATGGAATATGGAGGAATAACTCTCGAAACGGCTATCAAATCGAGATTTTCATGTGAGGATTTATTAGTATTATTTCGCCAGATTTGTATAGTTTTTGCAATTGGTGAAGAGGAAATTGAACTTTTACATGATGATTTTCATATTAACAATGTTCTAGTTGCGGAGACAGAAGAGAAACTAATCAAATATGAAGTAGCTTCAAAAAAGATTAAAATCCCAACTCTTGGATATATTGCTAAAGTAATCGATTTTGGGAATACCAGGTGTATTAAGGATATATATTATAGACAAAGGTTGATTAGTAAATATGGAAAGAGACCATGTCCAATTGAGTATTCAAGAAAGAATCTATTTATGCTGAGTGGACTCTACTTTGAAATGATAAATATGAGCTTGGAACTTCGTGCAACACTACCTGAACTGCCAAGAGTAACTACATGTCTACAACTGTATGAGGGTTTAATTCAAATCTTAAAAGATTTGGCATATCTTAAAGTCGTAGGTAAACCAACATCTATAGGACATTTATATGACATGATTCCTAAGTGGACTAATCCCATGTTATTCGTTGGCAATGAAGACGAACCTTCTGTTTTCTACCAGCATGTTTTCAAGCACGATCGTAGTATGATGTGGTGTGACCAGACTAGAGAAGCGCTAAAACGTTTGGATTTGCATGATGTGAATTTATCTCATTTTGTCTTTTTTCATCCTGAGTATGGAGGAGAGAATTATGAAATCCCAACCAACAACTGCATTGCCAAGTTGACTGATTTTGAGATATACCGACTTGTAGAGAATGATGATCCTAATCCGAATGTTTTTTACGAGAATGTTCCTCAGCTAATTTGGACCCATAATGAAATACGAGAATTTAACTCTGCTTGTGAAGTGCATACTGAATCCATTGAGGAGACATCAACGCAGATTTCCGCCGAAGAAAGTCAAAGATCTCATTCGGAAACTGAAGACTTGGATGAGTCGGGGGTCCCATATCTCTGGCTAGTTGTCTTGAAGAAAGCTCCTCAGGCCAGCAAGTACATCCAACCCTATGACTGTTCTAAACCTGCAGACGATGCCTCTAGACCTGCAGACGATACCTCTGGACCTGCAGACGATACCTCTGGGCCTGCAAACGATACCTCTAGACCTGCAGACGATACCTCTAGGTCTGCAAACGATACCTCTAGGTCTGCAAACGATACCTCTAGGTCTGCAAACGATACCTCTAAGCCTTCAGACGATACCTCTGGGCCTTCAGATCTTCAACGAAATAAGAGACCTTCAAAAGAGTCTCATCACAGGAGTGATGAGAGGTCATGGAGGGGGAGTCTGTCGCATACCTCGACATATTTGCATAGAATTGTTTTGTTTTATATATTTTACATGTTGTTTCTTATGATAGGTGAATATATTTGCATGACCGCAAGTAGCGCGATGTATATATATAGGTGAAGAGAATAATAAAGTTAGAGTTTCTACTGATTAGAAACGTCTCATAATTTCTTAAACTAGTTCTTCCTAAGTGGAATACCACATATTTTAAAAACGCTTTAGTTCAAATACTATTCGTTAGAATTTAAATTGGCGCCATGGATGTCACTCTTGTGAAACGTCCCGTTCCAAACTGTGTGTTTTTAAAATGTTTTAATTGAAATACTATTCGTTACTCTTGTAGGGGTGTAGACAAGGTACTTGGTTACACTTAGGACAAGAGCCTTGCACTAATTTATTAAAGCATAGGTTATATAAAGATTAAAAAGGGAAAGAGAGGAAACAAAGAGGTTACACATCCTCCGTAGAAGGTAAACAAACAACAGCGTCGTTAGGCTAAACTTTTACAGTCAGTTGGAGGGGGGGGGGGGGGGTGCCGACGTTATCCTTCCGGTCACGTGTTATACTTGAGTGGCGGCGCTGGTGTCCAACATATCCCCTCCCGGAATAACTTCAGCTGGACGTTTATTCCGATAGTCCATCAGCGCTCTACAGTACTTTTCATGCTGGCTTCTAGCAAGAGGCTTGGTAAGGAAGTCAGCAGGGTTCTCAGCACTCGGAGTGTAGAAAAGTTCAATTGCTTCTTCTGAGATCTTTTCTCGAACAAAATGGTATTTTACGGCAAAATGTCTAGTTTTCGATTTGTCGATGTAATTTTCCGCATGGGAAATTGCAGCTTGGTTGTCGCAGAATACTTTTGTTTCTCCACAAATCAAACTTGACATTTTCAGCTGTTCCATCAGATTCCGTACCCATGTGATGTCCTTCACAGCTGATGACAGTGCAATGTATTCCGATTCCATAGTACTCAAAGCGGTAACTGTTTGTTTGGTGCTTCTCCAAATTATTGGTGCTCCAGCTAAAATGATGAGATGTCCAGATACTCTTTTTCGGTCTACAATGTCTGAGGCCCAACTTGCATCCGAAAAGGCAATCAAAGGTTTGCCAGTGGATCTGTAAGTTATGCCAAAGTCCTTGGTGCTCTTCAGATAACGCAGCACGCGTTTCCCAGCTTCCCAGTGTTTTCTTGTGTAGTTATCACAGTATCTGGATAGGATCCCGACTGCGTAGGCGATGTCGGGCCTGGTTCTCTGAGAAAGGTATGACAGTCCTCCGATCAGTTCACGGTATGGAAACCGCTCATTGGAATTTCCATTTTTCCTTACACTCAGGTCAAGATTGGTTTCCATTGGAGTCGAGACACCTTTTGCATCCTGTAGTCTGAAACGTTGAAGCAGTTCTTCTATGTAGTTACTTTGAGAAAGAGTCATACTCCAAGCATATGAGAAATTGGTCCTAGATACTTCACTTCAAAACTGGAATTTAAGAGTTCTCTGCATTTGTTTCTCGCTGCTTGATTCTCTGAAATGGCAAAGATGTCATCCACATAGATTGAGAGAATGATCCTTCCTTCTTCAAGTTCAACTTCGTAGATGCTCGGATCAATTGGGTTACGTTGGAATCCTATTTCGTGAAGTTATTTGTTTAAGAATTTATTCCAGCATCTTCCGCTCTGTTTTAATCCATAGATTGATTTCTTAAGCTTGCAGAACAAGTTTTCTTCTCCTGGTTTTTTGAAGCATTCAGGTTGTTCCATGTAAATAGTCTCATTGAGTGTCCCATGAAGATAAGCACTCTTCACGTCGAATTGGTCAATGAACCAGTCCTTTTCTGTTGCTATCGCCGTTAATAGCCTTATAGTTTCAAAACTGGAAACAGGAGTATAGACTTCGTTGTAGTCAATTCCTCTACGTTGAGTGAAGCCTTTGGCGACTAGACGTGCTTTGTATCTAGTGGTACCATCCACTGCATTGATTTTCTTATTTAGTACCCATCTACATTTTAAAGGTTTGATACCTTTCGGCAATTCCTGCAGTTGCCATACATCATGTCTTTCGAGCGATTCCCTTTCTTCTTCAATGGCTTCTATCCAATTAACTACCTCAGGGCTGTTCATGGCTTCTTCATAAGTGGGGTTATTGTCCTCTGCACTTGTGGCATTTATCTGTCCACCACTATTATCCTCTTCCGGAGATTCTGCCTTCTTTCCATGACTTCGGAGTGTCATTGGATGGCTTCTCAGGTTCTCTGGGAGAGTCTCAGATAGCTGATCTATTCCACCTGTAGTTCCAATCAGTTCTTCAGTTTCTCAGTCTACTGGTTGATCTGCATTACTTTCTTCTTGAAAGGAGGCCTCTTTCGAGGAGAAATGGACAGATGGTAGAGTATCCCTTTCTCTTTTGAGCTGTTTATAGAGGATTTCTTCTTTGAATACACAATTTCTAGATTACACCACTTGGCGTTTTTCAGGAATCCAGATTCTCCAACCTCGTCCCTGTAGAGAATAACCCACGAGAATTCCTTTAGTGGCTCTTGGCTGAAGCTTCGAATTCCTTCTTTGTTTTGGAACATGAACAAAGGTTTCGCAGCCGATTGCTCTCAGATGTTGCAGAGCAGGTCTTTTTCCAAACCACAATCCAAAAGGCGTTTTCTCTTCATTGTGTCTGTTTGTAACACGATTTCTCAAGTATGCTGCTGTGTTGGTGAGCTCTGCCCAAGAGGCGGTTGGCAAATTGCAACTGTTCACAGTACTCCTCACTAAGTTCAGCAAAGTCCTATTCATGCGTTCGGCGACACCATTCTGTTCAGGTGTGTAGACCATGGTGCGTTCATGTACTATACCATGGGCCTTCGTGAAAATATCCCAAGGAGATGAACAGAACTCTAGTCCGTTATCTGTTCGGATCCTCTTGAGAGAAAATCCCGTCTGATTTTCAGCTTCTTTCATCCATTCCTTGAATTTTTCTAGAGTATCGCCCTTCCTTTTGAGGAAATATACCCTTGTGTTACGACCACTAAATTGGTCGTCTTTAGTTATGCAAATATGTCTGATTTAAAACTAGGGTGAAAGTATGTAAATCTCTTTTGTTGTACAAATTGTTATTTTCTTTGCTGTATAGATTACTATGTAAATTTTTAGTGTATAAATTGACCGAGTTTTTAATAAAGTATGTAGTTCTGAAAGTGAGAGATTGTGTGCGCGTCGTGGTTTCCGTTCTTCAGGCCTTCCTCTTGGATATAAGTAGCTGGACTGGACAAGAGAGGCACTAGGTCGTCTCCCGAGGTTAAAGAGGAGACACCTTTCCAATATTGAGTTAAAAGGCCCCTCAGACATAGTGGACTCAATATTAGTGGCGAGCCTGCCAGGATTATAAGATACCTGGATAATAAGATACCAGGATTGAGAAAACCAGGATGGAGACTCAAAAGGACTCGGTGAATTTGAAATTTTTGAAAGAATCTAGAGCTCCAATGAGAGATATCTTCACTGAGGAAATTAAAGAAGCTCTAGAAGAGCTAAAGGGAGTCTCCCCTGAAGAGTGCCTATTGATAAAAAAGAGAAAGGTCATCGTCCAGCACCACCAGCAAATTAGGAAACTTGACGGGGAAATAGAGATGAAAATGATCTGTACAGAGGAATATGACGAGGAGGCGGTACTGGAAGAATTGGAGTCCACCGCACATTATCTAAAGATGTACATTGGCGTACTGTTGAAGATCGATAAGATCCTAAAATCTCTAGTTGAGAAAAATTCAGAACCCGAGACAGGTCTCAGCATAGAACCTGAAATGGAGACAGGTCTCAGTATAGAACCTGAAATGGAAACGGGTCTCAGTATAGAACCTGAAATGGAGACAGGTCTCAGCATAGAACCTGAAACGGAAACAGGTCTCAGCACAGAACCTGAAATGGGAACAGGTCCCAGCACAGAATCAGAAACGGAGGAAATTCATAAGACTGAAATTGAGAAAAAATCCATTGAAGCAGATGAAAATGAAAAGGCCGAAGTTGAAAAAAATTCTGTTGAAGTAGACGAAAGTGAAAAAGCTCAAGTTGATAAAAGGTCAGTTATAGAAACTGAAAGTGCAGAGTCTCTTACGAAAGAGGAAACTGCTAATGAAAAGGGCGAATATGCAGATTTAGAGAATAAAGAAGATTCGGAGGCTGAAACCAAGGGCAATAGAGTAAACATTTCTAGAACTGCAGTTAAAGGTTGCGAATCGGTAAACAATTCTAGAGCGGTAGCTGAGGGCGCTGATCAAGTGGAGATTTCAGATAATGAAACTGAATCCATTGATGATACTGAGGAAAGAGTTGTTAAAGTTCCAGCTTCGAGGAAATTGGTGGAGGCAAGACCAACTGGAGATACGGAGTCTAAAATAAAGGATAATTTTAAAGAAACAGAATACAAAGATTTGAAAACTATAAATAAAACTGATTATGCAGAACAAGGTACTGATGCAAAGGTTGGAGAAAGTGAAACGCTTTCTAAACAAAGTTGTACTATCCAGATCACCTATGACTGCTCTAGGCCTGCAGATGATACCTCTAAGCCTTCAGACGATACCATCGGATTTTGTTCACTGGGGATAGCACCTAAAATTTTGCTGCGGAAGACAAGGAATAGCGCAGGTGGATGGGATGATCCCCTGGGAAGGGATATAAGTCAAGAGTCTATAGATTGGTATGAGAGGATAAATCGTTGAGGAGACGCTAAGAGAGAAGATGGCAGTGTCGAGAATCTCAAATGGAAGGCTGCTTGGTGAGCTTCTTTCAAAATCTGAAAGCAAAAGCATAGTGAGATTTGATGAGTTCTTCTGGGATAGAAAGTTAGTCCCTGTGGGAAAAGGCACACAGCCAAAATGTTTTTTGAAGGATGTTACTGATAATGGCGGATCTCCTGTTTATGGAGTTGAACAGATTTCTGAATATAGGAATCCTAATATTGATCATAGAAAAAATTGGTCTTATATTTCTCCTAGAACGAATAAAAAGGAAATGAATATTTTTGATGCTTTAAGAACCTTAAAAAGGTAGTGCTCAAGCCAATCTTTGTTATCCTAAAGATTTTTGATTGTTCGTGATTTGGAATCTGAATATATTTCAAATATTATTGAAGATAGTGAAAAGGATGGATGGCTGATGGTTTTTGGGCGGGAAAATGATTGTATTGATGATTTTGATTATGTGCCCCGTACCTCAAAATTCTAGAGGAAAAATTTTTCCAATCAAGAAGATTGTGAAATTGTGTGTATTTTTTCACTCTTTTCTTCTGTTGAACTCCCGTTCAACAGCGGGGGGAGTATGTTACGACCACTAAATTGGTCGTCTTTAGTTATGCAAATATGTCTGATTTAAAACTAGGGTAAAAGTATGTAAATCTCTTTTGTTGTACAAATTGTTATTTTCTTTGCTGTATAGATTACTATGTAAATTTTTAGTGTATAAATTGACCGAGTTTTTAATAAAGTATGTAGTTCTGAAAGTGAGAGATTGTGTGCGCGTCGTGGTTTCCGTTCTTCAGGCCTTCCTCTTGGATATAAGTAGCTGGACTGGACAAGAGAGGCACTAGGTCGTCTCCCGAGGTTAAAGAGGAGACACCTTTCCAATATTGAGTTAAAAGGCCTCAGACATAGTGGACTCAATACCTTGTATATCTTGATGCGTCATCAATGATGGTCAAGACAAATCTTGATCCACCCCAGCTCTCAATGTTGAACGGTCCCATTAGATCACAGTGAACAAGGGCTAGTGTCTGAGTTTCCTTGGTAGATCTCAAATTCAGGAAAGGTCTTTTTGTCGATTTTCCAATCATATAATCAGAGCACTCATCAGGTTTTCCAGCCTGACAGTTCAAACCAATGTCAACTTCTCTTTTCATCATGTCTACTATGGTGTCATAGTTGATATGCATGAGTCTCTGATGCCATAAATTTAGTGGGAATTTACGAAAATTGTTGGTTTGAGCAATGGAATTTGAACATTCTCCTGATTCTGGAAATCTGGACGGAGCAGTCCTGACGAGATAGAGCCTTCCTCTCTTCTCTGCTCTGATCATCAAGTTATGATCATTGTCGTAGATATGACATCCCTTCTTGTCGAAGATAACCTCATGACCATTTTCCACAATTTGTAGAACAGAGAGTACACCATGCCTGATCCCAGGTACGAACATTGCATTCTGAGCAACTATGCTTCTAAGTTGTCCAGAATTGTTGATCAGATCTACTTGAGCATTACCTCTTCCTATGTTTGAATGTGATGTACCATCAATGGTGGTCACTTGTCCTACATTCTCGTCATTCAACGTGGAAAAATACCTTCTGTTCGGAGTCATATGATGCGTGGCACCTGTGTCAATTATCCACATATCCTCTTCTGATACAACTGCGGCATTATACATCACATTCAAGTTCTTTGCTTCGTGATGTTTATGTATCGCTCCCTTTTCCTGTTGTTTACCGTTATTCTTTTTCAGTTTGAAACAGTCCCGTGCAATATGCCCTGTTTTCCCACATCCGAAACATTTTCTAACAGTTTTAGAACCTTGATGTTCATGAGGGAATTGTTTCTTGTTAGAGTTCCTGACTGACAGTGCACCCATCCCTTCATTTGTTGTAGCATACCGGCGCTCTGCCTCAGCTAACAATTTACGTCTGATGTTGGCACTGGTGAACTCTGACTCTGGTAAGTTACACATTGTTGATATAACATTATCCCAGTCCTCGGGCATTCCACAAAGAATTAGCATGCTTAGATCACCGTCTTCAATTTTATCCCCTACACCTGTGAGTTCACTCACTATTAGATTTATGCTTCCCAAATAGGCATTCATGTTCGCATGTTGACAGAATTTCTGGGAGTACAACTTTCGACGCAGTTGGAGAATTCTGTGTTTGCTATCCCTGGGTGCATAAAGTCTTTGTAATTCATCCCAAACTTCTTTGGGGGAATTTAGATGTCTGATATGGTTCTGCTGCTCCTCACCAAGAGAGAGACATATCTTTGCTAAAGCCTTATTCTGCATCGTATTAAATTTGTTGATTAGACCAACATCCCCTCCCTCGGGTTTGACTTCGCCTGGGTTAACAATTGACCATAAGTCATTGTCCATCAGAATGAGCTTAATTTGGAAGCTCCATGAGGAATAGTTTAATCCATTTAGCTTGGTAATTTTCGTTAAACTTTCGTTAGCTTCCATTATAAGATGGCGTCCGCTGAAGGGGGGGAGAGAGAACAAAAAAATAGGCTTACCGTTCAATGTTTCAGGCAGCTCCAATCAGTCTCATAATCTTTTCTTGTAGGGGTGTAGACAAGGTACTTGGTTACACTTAGGACAAGAGCCTTGCACTAATTTATTAAAGCATAGGTTATATAAAGATTAAAAAGGGAAAGAGAGGAAACAAAGAGGTTACATCTTCCGTAGAAGGTAAACAAACAACAGCGTCGTTAGGCTAAACTTTTACAGTCAGTTGGAGGGGGGGGGGGGGTGCCGACGTCATCCTTCCGGTCACGTGTTATACTTGAGTGGCGGCGCTGGTGTCCAACAGTTACAATTATAAATTGGCGCCGTGGATGTCTCTCTTGTGAAACGTCCCGCCCCAAACTGTGTGTGTCTTGAAAATATAAAAATAAAAATGTGAATTTTCATAAAGATTTCATCATGTCGATTTTTTTTTGCATTTCACCTACTAAATCGATAGAGATAATTACATTTGTAACATGAACTTAGGTATATTGACTAAATAGAAAACTGCATAGTAATAAAGATCATTTTTTAAAGGCACCATATCGTTTTTTTTTCAAAATCGAAACAAAAAAAAAAATTCACAAAAAAATGACCCTATAACTTAGATTGTATAAGAAACATATTTTCATTTAAGTATTGTACTTTATGTAAAAAAGATTAAATAATTGTGCAAAACGGTATAATATATATATAATATAACGCTATAATAACGGTATAAAGAAATAATGAGCCTATCGTTCAAATATAAAATATAATATAATATAATATATAATATATATGTGCAAAACGGTTTAATATATGTAGTATTCTGTAAATAAAATATAGAATATATCATCATCATAAACAATAATAAGACGATGTATAATGTAAACAACGTGTTGATGTAAAAATATGAATATAAAGTGTAATAAACAATTTGTAATAAAATAATTTCATCTGGTAAGTAATGTTTAATTAAATAATAACTATACAACATAAATTGGCGACGAGAATTTGAAAATATAACTGTAGCCCTAAAAAACAAGTATGGCAGCCAACCTGACGCCACCTTTACCCATGAATATGAATGCTAGCAATTTATTTGCGGAATATAAGCAATGGATGGAATCCTATGCCATTTTTGAAATAGCATCTGGAATTTCAAAAAAAAAATCGGATGAAATTAAGAGCGCAACTCTATTGCATTGTTTAGGGCCAAATGTACAGCGTATATTTTTCAACTTGCCAGATGAAAAGGAAAATTATGAAAAAACTAAAATGGCTTTAGATAAATATTTCACACCTCATAAAAATGTGGTCACTGAGAGATTTAAATTTAGACAAAGAGTCCAGAAAGATGATGAATCGATCGACAACTACCTAATTTCTTTAAGAGAGCTTTCTAAATCTTGTGAATTTGGGAATTTAGAAGCTGATATGATAAGAGACCAAATAATTGAAAAATGTAACAACAAAAAACTTAAAGAAAAATTGTTGCAACAAGAAAATTTGACACTGTCAAAAACCATTGATATTGCTAGAATGTTAGAAATTTCTAGAAAATATAAATTAGACTTCTTGAACCTCAAAATGATCAAACACTAAATAGAGTTCAAAATAAACCTAAAAAGCACTATGATGCTAATAATTTCAACAAAGGTAGATTCACTAATCAAGGTACCCCATCATTTTCAGGTGCCTCAAAGCCTAAATGTTATCGCTGTGGATTAGATACACATTCAGCACAAGAATGTGGTGCTAAAAAATGACTTGTTCATATTGCAATAAATTAGGACATCTTTTTAGAGCTTGCAGGAACCGCCCAAATCAAAATAATAATAGAAACCACAAAAGTTTCAATCAAACTAAAGTTAAGACCATACAAGAAGAAAATAAGACTGAAGTAGGTGAAAGTTCAGATGAATATACCTACTATACAGGTGCTGAAAATAAAGAAAAAGTGCAAATAGATGGTAGTGAAATAAATATGATAATTGATACAGGGAGTGATAGAACTTTCATAAGCTATAATAAGATGCTTGAATTATATGGCCATAAAATTATGCCAAAATTACATGACACCACCCGAACCTTTTTTGCCTATGGTCAAGATAGACCTCTTCCATGTTATGGTTATTTCAATGCTGTGATTTCTTGGAAAGAAAATTCAATTTCAGAAGAAATTTTTGTGATTGATAAAAAAGTTGAATCTTTGTTGGGAGGCAAGGCTAGTTTTGAACTAGGTATAATTAAAAGGGTAAATCATGTAAATGAATCAATGTCTACTAATATAGAAACTCTTGTTAAAGAACATGAACATCTTTTCCATGGACTTGGAACTATAAAAGGCTATAGTCATAAAGTGACATTGAAAGATAACTATAGGCCCATTGCCCAGAGATGCCGTCGTATACCTTATGCAATGGTAGAAGCAGTAAATCAAGAGCTTGATAAGATGCTAGAGAATGGAATCATTGAAGAAGTGCATCAAGGTTCTGAATGGGTTTCTAACATAATAGTTGTTCCAAAAAGGGATAGTGAGGAAATTAGACTATGCATAGACCTTCGGGAAGTGAATAAAGCAATATTGAGAGAAAGACATCCAATTCCTACAATTGACAATATGTTACATGCCCTTAAAGGTGCTAAAGTATTTGCAAAGCTGGATGCAAAAAAAGGGTTTTGGCAGGTTGACTTAGACCCTCAATCAAGACCCCTTACAACTTTCATCACGCACCGTGGTTGTTACAGATTTTGTAAAGTTCCTTTTGGTCTATCAAGTGCTCCAGAGGCATATCAGAAAGGAATGGATTCAATTTTGCTTGATTTGAAAGGTGTAATTTGTTACTTGGACGATGTCGTAGTTTACGCCAAAGATAGACAAGAACTAGAAGAAAGGCTTAGAAAAGTCTTACAAAGATTTGATAAAGTAGGCATTAGGCTCAACAGGAATAAGTGCAAATTTGCCATGGAAGAATTGGATATTTTAGGTCACATTGTTAGTAGTGAAGGTATTAAACCTGATAATAGGAAAATAGAAGCAGTCTTAAATTTTCCAATACCAAAAAATATTGAGATGTTAAAGTCATTCTTAGGAACTTGTGGGGTTTTAAGAAAATTCATACCTAATTTTTCTAAATTGGCAGAACCTCTAAATAATTTGACTAGAAAAAATGTTAGGTGGAATTGGGATTTGAAAACAAATAAAGCATTTCAGGATCTTAAAGAGTCACTAACAAAAAAGCCATGCTTGGCATATTACAACTTGAACTCACCAACTGAATTAATCACAGATGCAAGCCCTATTGGTCTTGGAGCAGTATTAATACAAACACAACAAAATGGCATTAAAAGACCCATTGCATATGCCAGCAGATCCTTAACTGATACTGAAAAAAGATATTCACAAATAGAAAAAGAGACATTGGGATGTGTATGGGCAATTGAACATTTTAACACCTATATTTGGGGAAGGAAATTTGTGTTTAAAACAGATCACAAACCTCTAATCTATATGCTGAATCCTAAAAATGGAGCTGTTTTGCCTCCAAGAATTCAAAGATTGAGTTGGAGATTACAACCATATGACTTTGAAATTGAATTCATTCAAGGAAAGCAAAATATTGCAGATATATTTTCAAGACAACCTCTTTCTAACACAGGTGATGAAAAATGGCTGGAGGACTATGTTCATAAAGTCTTATCCATCACTTCTGAAGAGCTTCAAGCACTGTCTTTGAAAGAGATAAAAGTTTGTACAGAGCAAGATCCTTTGTTTCAAAAACTGAAAGAGATGGTTCAAAAGGGAGTTTGGCCATATCCTTTGAATGAAGAATTCAAATGTTTTTATAAGTTTAAAGATGAACTCTCAATTTTTGATAATCTTATCTTAAAAGGAAGTAGAATTTTGCTACCTTCAAAACTAATAAAGAGAGTCTTGAGAATTGCACACGAAACACATCAAGGAATGACAAGAACCAAACAACTGTTAAGAGAAAAATATTTTTGGATAAACATGGACTTTGACATTGAAAATTTGATAAGAAACTGTCCAATTTGTGTAAGGAATCAACCATTGATAAATGATCAACCATTGCAAATAGTTCTGTTATCATCAAAACCTTGGATGAAACTTGGAATTGACATAGTTGGTCCAATTGGCCATCATTATGTTTTAACAGTGATCGACTACTATTCTTCATATCCCGAAGCAATGATAATAGAAGACATTTCCAGCAAGACAATTATTGAAAAATTAATGGAGATTTTTGCAAGACATGGTTATCCACATGAAGTTGTAACAGATAATGGCTTACAGTTTGTAAGTACATCAATGGAAAGATTTTTAAAAGAATGTGGAATCAGGCACATCAAAGCCTCACCCTATTACCCAAAAAGTAATGGGAAGATAGAAAGATTCCATAGATTTCTAAAGAAACAATTCAATTCAAGTTCTGAAGAAGGGAAAGATTGGAAAGAAGATTTATCCAGAATTTTAATATCTTACCGAACTATTCCAAACAGATCTACAGGAAAGACTCCAGCATTCCTATTATTTTCAAGAGAAATCAAAACTAAATTAAGCTCACTTGTTAATGATGCAGAAGAAGATGAATCCAACATCAAAGAATTCAATATGGTCTACAAAGAAAAATGAAAACATATCTTATTATTAAAGCGCAAAAAATGTTTGTTAGTTTGTTTGTTCCCTAACTCCTCTCTTAATATTTTATTTTATACGACAATATTTCGAATATACATATTACATTTAGTCCCGGAATTATTCAGGTAACTTCAAAATTATATTTAAACTTTTAAAAATAACGCAGTTAGCAAAAATACGCATTTAGCTCGACGTTAAGCTCGACGTTAGCGACACGCTCGGCCATTGATTTGTTGGGTTCCCGGTTTGGATAGATGAAAAGGGAGGATACACGATGTGACTTATTAAAGTTTCCTTACTTAAGTATATATATATATGGCAATTTAGGCCAACAACCCGCAGCAAGACCTTAATGTTGTATAATAGAAGCACAGCTGTCAATGATACACCATCGACATATGTCTTTATATCATCACATGTAATGCAATTTGTGTAAACAGGATAAATAAAGAAAAAAAAAAGGGGGGAAACTCTGTAATTGATTAAGAGTTTGAGTTTAAAGCAGGGATCGAGCATATAATATTGTCAGGACAAAGGTCTAAAGATGGAAACAACCACGACACTAGTATACAATTTCATCAGACAACCCATGAAATCGTTATTAAATTGGGCAATCTATAAAAGACTCCTTCTGGAGGTTACAAATCTGCATATACAAATACATATACAAATCTGTTTGCATCATGCCGTACCCTCCTAACAGCGTAAAAATAGCCCGAGGAATCAGAAAATATGGTATAATGGTAAATATGATGGAATAACGCACTGAAACACATAAAAGTACAAACATTACTAAAACCTGACAGATAATTACCCTCAAAGTAGCCCTAATAAAGTCGTAATCTTGCAACTGTTGCTGTGTCAATATATCACAGCAAAGATATAGTACACAATTCTATTTCAACAGAGTCGGTTGTTCTATAATTTGTACACTTTGTGAAATTAAGGTGTGGGGGGTAGTACCATAAAGCAAAAGGAATGAAATAGGTATGAGAGGAAACAAGAAAATTTCTCTAGATATTTATTTAAATAAATTAAAATTTGGGAACATGTCTATACTGACGAGATATGCTATTTACATAGTAAAAATTTAGATAGAGGTGACCTGAAGTTACTTTATAGCCCTTTAGGGCCCATGCGAAATCTAGGTTGGTTACTACACAAAAAAAAGGGGGGGGGGGGGGGGCGCTAAGTCATAATGACAAATGGCTTACCTTTTCTCGAAAGTGCCGGCAAAGGTCTGGTCTCCCGTCTGAAAACTGTCCTCTCACTAAGCGACTCCGATTCAAATTGCCTTTTGGCCAAGAAACCCTCTTTTATTCATGTCTCTCTCCGTTTTCATTCGCTGAAAGAAACACCAATCAAAATGGCCAACGGCTCCAGTATACAATTTCATCGACGCCCCAGGCCTCTCCCATCAAAATAGAACATATAGTATTACCAAAACAAAAAAAAATCTAAAGAGAGAAACAGCCACGGCCCTAGTGTAAAATTTCAGACGCCAGGCCCCCCCTCCACAAGGATTGAAATACTATCCTCCCTTTTTCTCGGGACGGTATATATATATCGCCCCCCCTCCGTCTTAGCTAAAAATCGACACAGGCCCCTTTTCACTTGAACTGTAATATAACGTTTTCCTTTCTCGGGAAGGATATTTTATAAGGTTCAGTCTTTTAGAGATCTTCCTTCTCCATTTTTTTTTCTGGTCACCTTTACCTAAATTTTTGGTGAGGGGAATATATGTACATATGGAACAACAGCTTCCAGCGCGGATGTCTCTGGATGTCACTGGTGTCTTCTTCACCAGGCATCAGCTTTCGGCATGGAAGTCTGGTGTCATCAATTGTCTAGGTTTCTGGGCAAAAAGTGGTCTGTAAGTCTATGTGGGAGGGAAGCCATGTATCCATTTGATTTGATTATACATACGCCTTCTGTTGGGGTATGGTTTCAAAAAACGTGTCCCAACAATCCTCCCCCTGCCAAGTAATGGACAAATGCGTTTGTGCTACTCATTATTCATCTGTCTTTCATCAGTTACTATGAAAGCAGGCCCATTTCTAGCAAAATGCATTTTCCATTACTAGGTGAAGCCAGATGTACCGAAACCTATAGGGAAGATAAGGCTAGTCAAAATGATGGTATGCCATTCTAGATGTTTATTATTCCGAACATTAGTGGGCATTGCGCATCCTGGCAAAGGGGTTTTTTATGTGTTATTATTCTGTCAGCACACTGTTATCAACATAGGTTATGGGGGACAGTCATATCATATGTATGGAAGTAAGCAAGGTTATCTGTCTTACCATTCATGGGTATATATACCACCCTTCCACTTTCTTCTTTGGCCTTGAGGAGTAGGCCTTCCTTTTGGTAAGTCCTCTCAACCCCATCCTTGCCTCTTGGGGTGCTGGATTCATTGCTACCTTCTTTCTGTTAACAATACAGTTAGAACATTTCCCTATTACATATTATATATAAAAAAATTGGGCGCCAAGAAGTCGTTTAGAAATAACTGACTAGTCCAACTCCTAAAACATGCCAGCATCTTTATTTAAGTACCAATCAAGACATTCGTGTGGTATAGTTATACATATACAATCAAGGAAAGGATAATTATAGTTAGCTGAAAGAAATATCTTGGTATATAATAATTAGCCTATGACATGCTGACTTTTGCTAAATTAAAAATTACAGAAACAAATTGTGAAAGTAATTATTAAATAAGGCACGAAATATGTAATGATAAAATGAATCCTTCCATGTTATATGATGGGTATAATATATATATTGGAGAAAACACGTATCATGCAGATAGTGATTAAATATGATAAAAATCATCCCATGATAGATGATAAAGAAAACCACTACAAAATTATATATGATGACAAAATATATATACATATACAAGTAAGGCGGATAAAAGACAATAAGGATAAAATAGATCATGCCTTGAGGGAAGAATAAGCCACGACAACATGTTAAAAAAAAATGCAACATGGCAGGTAAATATTACTAATATCATGAATATCAAAGGAAATAAATTTGTTGAAATGAATAGTATATGATTATAATATAATATAAATGATATAAAATAATAACCTATTCAATAAGAAAATGAAAACACCTTATATATATTTGTGCGCTGAAGGATCAAGGTTTAGTATCTCAGTTAAGTTTTCAATCTTATTCAGTCTGGAATCACGAGTTGGTCACTGGGTAATATTCGTCTATCCCGATCCTACTGGAGGGTGTGTTTTCTCTTATGTGTTAGATTCCTCTGTTACAATACTCTCAACCCAGGTGGGAACGTCATTTAGAATCTTGGTCAAATGGAACATAGCCCAGACCTCTATTAAACTACACAGTCCATTTAAATCTAGGGTGACAACCGTATGAAGAAAGCTCTCTGTTTGACAGAGAAACTAATCAACTTCTCCCATTTTGTTTGTGACTCCGTTTACCTTGTCTCTGGGGTGTGTACAGTTCAGCTACCTCCCCCTTCCAAGAAATTCATATTACTTTCATCTACCAATATACTCCCTATTCATTGACCTGAATCCTATAAATCTACATCTTATAAGTTTGAATTTTAACAATCTGAAATTTTGGTTCCTTTTACAAATTCCTTCAGAATTCTACTCCCTGTATAACTGCTCTTAATTCTACTGTCCTCAATACAACACTTCTAAAACTTTGACTCACTGGCTTGTTCTGGCGTCTCGTTCGCGGTCATTATAGTTAACTAATACTTTAAAATCTTATCCTATCATGGAACGAGCCTAAACTCGTTGAAGGTCCTAATAATTACTTATTCTGTCTCTCGAATCGGTCTTATGCTCGAATTCATTCCAACAAAACGTATGGCAGGGCGAATCCTTTATTAGAAGAAACTTCCGCTAGCTATGGGGGATCAAACTGGTACCAAAAAAAAAAATTCAATAGACGGAAACACTTCGTCTAGAATAACTGGGCAATCTCTGCCTACTTGCCAATCTTACAGGACCTCCCGTCTGGAATACCCTCGCTCCAGCCACGCTAAAAGCGTCGAAACTACGGTGTCAGATCGGTTACCCAAGGTCGCGCCATTATACCCCAGGCTATACGGCATGGCTAAAACAAATCCCCCATCCTGCATAAAATTCAATCTATACCTCTTCGTTTCCTCTTGCGAGGAGGAGTTGAGTGGAAAATTCGGCTTGATCCTTGCCTTCCACTATCTCCAAGTCTGAGGGTCGGGATAGGGATCATCTATCCACAATCCTTAGAATTCAAGCTAAACTAAAATAAAAGAAAATCGAAGGAAAATTATATCCTCTAACGAGGGACCTAACAAAAGGGAGCGAATATTTCTAACTAGATAGAGTTGTAGTTGTCCTGTGAGGCTTCCGATCCTAACAAATAAAGAAATCAAAATTAAAAAATCGAACCTATTAATTCCCTACACTATTCTAATATACCTTTGGTCTAACAGTATAATTGTTTCTATCCTTGGACACATTCACTAAGATTTCCCATTCATTCAATTTCATTCGCATCTTGCACATAAACTAAAGCTAGAAACTACTATAAAAGCCAAAGCACTTCAATCGTCAATGTTAACATTTACTCTAACTATTACTAATCTCCAGGACTAAATGTGAAATCAAATAAATTAATAAAATTAAAACAAATTGGGAACTAAAGCCCTAGGTTACTCAAAAGAAAATGCCTCTGTACAAGCTCTATATATACTAATACTTTATACTCGATAAATGATTGTTAATAAAATGGTTAACAATTCTAAATAATCTGAAAGCTAACCTACCTAAAAAAATGTAATTTCAAAAACTGCCCTTGCTTTGACACTAAGTGACTATTCACGACAATTCTATAAAGACACACACAAATTATAATGGCGAATAAAGGACCATTAAACGTGACACCTCATAAAAGCGGAATTGAGTCACTCCCCTAGCCACCGTGGGTGAATTCACTTTCTTCCTACTTCATCTTGCGTCTGTCCCCTTTGCAGTAGTCCGACCTCAACACTCTATTGAAAGATGGATTTATAGGGTTTATGATTCACTACCCAACTCTAACATTCTCAAGTGCTTTCCAAGGATCAACTACAGTCTGGGTCAAATTAACTTCTACCCCTGGCTTAGGGTCCCTATACTTCACAACTTCACTCTGAGAGATTGACCTTTCATGTTCTCATTAGAAACCTATTTCAAAGCTACTACCTGAAGGCCAGGGATTATAGGGTTTCTGAATTACCCAACACAAGCCATAGGATGCCTATTAGGTTTGTTGTTTTGGACATAGCCCCCCTCTAAGTTGTGATTTCCTACACCTTCCTTCACCTATTACTCCTGATAATAACTAAAATTTCAGATTTACACTAAATAGTTAATTCACAATGGTATACATTATTCTCATTGGTCTTTGAAACTCGGGTTTTAACAAGAAATAGTTTGTATAAAAAAAAAAGGAATCCTAATGAAGTTCTACTTTAAAAAAAAAAGGTTTTTAAATAAAAAAAAAAGGTTTTTAAATAAAAAAAAAAAGGTTGAAATCTCTAAACTTCTCATTCTATCGAGCTGATTCTCCGTACACACTCCAAAATCCTAGTTAGAGGCGACAGTCTAAGCAGAATTTACACTGTGTGGGCCTTTTCACCCTTGTAGACCTGCGTAAAGTTAAACTGTTCACACTAACTCTGTCAACTTCCCCTCGTCTCATTACTTCTGAGTTCGCTCTGGTTGTCACCCCTTGTGGAACCACTACATTAACGGACCTATTAGGGAGATAAGCTGGACCTGTAAGATGAATCCAATGATCTTCATCACTGGAACCTTGACTTGAATTACCATCACTAGTTTCCTCCTCCTCTGTGGGGAAAATCTTAATTGGTATATGGTATTGTTTTAACCTATCTATATGGTATTTATCCAAATTCCCAGTTTCTAGATTCTTCAAGAGATATACAGTATCACCAGCTCTTCTTAGTACCTCATATGGACCCCCATACCTTGGCTCAAATTTGTGACGCCCCTTCGTCTCATGCATTCTCTCCACTAGGACTAAGTCCCCGTTATTGAAAGTGCTCAGCCTTTTGTTTTCGAACTTAATCCTAGCTTCTTCCTGTTCATTCAAGTAGGTTTGCCTTACCACCTCTCTTATCTTCTCGACCTCCTCTGTTAGTTCCCGCTCGTAGAAGGCTGCCGTTTGAGCAATCAAATCTTCGCTTACAGGACTTTGTCCCGCTTCCTGAAAAGGTTGCGGAAGCCTCAGCTCATGTCCGAAGACGAGTTTCGCTGGCGTAAATCCTGTACTAGAATGTTCAGTGGTTCTGATAGCTAAAGCTACCATGGGTAGGATGTCATCCCAATTAGAACTTGCCTCACACCTACGCAAAGATTCAATTACTGTTCTGTTGAGCCTTTCTACAGCGCCATTACTTTGAGGTCTCCAAGCAGTGGTGTTCACTGCACTTACCCCCATGGCCCAAAAGGGAAAGGAAATGGGAGAGGTACATGTTCATCCATGTGGGTGGATAGTAATCTTAGATCAATGCTCTTTCTGGGTGTATTGAAACTAACTAGCCATGATGGTAGAGGCGCTGTTCTCACTGCCTCTACTGTACATCAGAATGAACTATAATTATTACTAGTGTATTATTATTCCAACAGCCTATGACCTTTAAACCTTTATACCTTCATATACACTCGACGGGGTAGTCACCTTGTTAAAAAAAATCTATAATGTCATAGATCAGCTAGAGGGAGAACATAACAAAATTGTGCGAATAGTCTGTTTCAACTACTGATTGTAAGCCTATTAAACTCGTTCTCTTTAGGTTGGCTCGCTCATTAATCTTCAATCTACGTTCAATAGTCATATTGAGTTCACATGGATGCTAGATGTAAACTGTATCAAAATAGTGTAGTTTTCTAGTTTCCGAATTATATGACAGTTAGAAAAAAAAACAAACATTCTGGAAATATCTCGCACTGGCTACTATAAAAAAAAATTGAATGGGGTACAGCTCTGATCTTACAGGATACCTCATGGCTCATAGAATTGAATCGCTCATTTCTCACTAAAATATTCACACAGGGCATGGAGGTCTCCAGCGGTTCTATAGCTATTGGTCAACTAAATTAATTAATGGCAGGAATTGAAGTTAGTTTAAATGCTCATTTGCTGTTTTGTCATGCGTCTTTATGTCATCTGCAAAGGAAAGTGTCGCCTCAAAGGACCTAATTCTGGGACTAACATCCGCTGCACATTTCAGGAAGGAGTGGTCGTCCATACAATAGCAAGATATCATTTTGCTGCCAATGTACAATGTTGAGCATTTTCCATGTCGTCATTTTTGTCGATCCCCAATCTTCTAGGGTGTTTCTTTAAGCATTTCTTGATGTCATTTAATGCTTCATGCGATCCCGCCCGGCATTCAATAAGTAGTATTTGATCGTACCACCTCCAGGAGACCATCCCATTGCGGCCGAATCATTTCCACCCAACTTATAACGCCGTCCATATCGCGTAATTGAAATTAGTGTAAAACTCAAAGAATAAGACCTTAATCTCTTAATTCTTTACTAATTTCAGTTGGCTCAACATAAATCTTCTCAATTATTAATTTAGTACAGTGGCGTGACATGTCACACTTCTTCTAGTTCTTTCGCAAGCTCGATTAATCCCAGTGAAAGCCAGTTCAGGCGTCAATCCCGTGCTAACCCGTCATGCATGACTTCAAATTTGGAAATTATTAGACCTGAATATCTGCAGTGGCATCTGCTTCCACTGAAAGTATTTAAGACACAAGGCTGCCTCTTATCTTGTTTAAATCACTGTCTTTACTCCCATATGCCTGTGTAAACTTTAACCATGACCTTATCAATTCTTGAAATTCTGCCTATCGAATATCCTGAGAATCAATGTTCTTCTTGTCTACGGCGGATTAACACAATAATTGTTCCCTAGAGTTATCTGCGTCGAGTGGTCAGTCTGTACTACTAATTCTCCACTCTAACTCCAGGATTCCTTTATCTACTCAGGCTGTTCAAAAAATTTCAAGACAGTTGTTCAAATCCCCAATGATAATCTGCTAAATTTCGATAATTATTGAAATTCTCATTAAACAGACTAACTACACCTTCCTGACACAGAAGTGTCCAGCATCAAGATATGGCGTACTGCCCATTTCTTCATTTGATGACTGTGTCAAATTACAGCTGAAGAAACATACTAAGCATATAACTGGTTTAAATTTCATGTAATCTCATCATGCCTTCTGCTGGCAAATATTTACTATAAAATTCAATACTATCAAGATGGTTTTATTTGTCTTCATCAAAAAAAAAAAGTTTCAGAAATGGAATCTTGGAAATCTCTACTAAAGACAAAAAATTATACATTTGTCAATTCAGGATAACCTTCCCTTGTCAGAGTGTATACAGGATATTTAAGATCATATGCAGTTGGAGGCATCATGAAAAAAAAAAAGTCGGTTGCCTGACGCGTCTTTTTATGGTGATCAAACTTCTCTCTTCACGGGTACGCTAACTGGATCTTCAATTCTATTTTCACCTTAAGGCTCATATATCTACCACTCTCCCAATCCACTATGCGTTAAAAAAATAAAATCGATTAACTATCATTCAGCATGTTAGCCCTAATCTGGATGCACAGGCTAGTATGATTTGATAGAAAGCGCTATTAAAATGAAGTTAAGATATTTGTATCCAGCAATATTTATCAGAACTCACCTCTGCTGTGAGAAATTATATCAGAGCTATGATGAAAAAAAAAATGCTAAGTCATTTCAGTAGACTACTGTAAAACACTGATCACCGTTCTAAATTTGAACCATGGCAATCCAACCTCATTTCTCATACTGTATATAATAATTTGAGAAAGTAAAATAAAGAAATTGTAATCAATGGTGCTCGCAACAGAATTCAAAATGATTGAGACACAGAACATTATAAATAATGTCCAGCAAGCAGGATACCAAACCACCTTTATATTACAACATTTCCACAAAAGTATAACTATCAATAACCCAATAAACAAAACCACTAAATATCTATAGGGCGATATGTTACATTCCATACTCACAAACATCTATAACAATAGCCAAGTACTTAAGAAACTCTGGCATCCAAACATATTACTGTAATTCCCCTAACATAGGCTCCACCATAAAAGTCCACTATCTAAAAATAATCCTACTATCATAAAACCCACTAACCAAAACAGAGAATAAAAGGCAATATATTCCGTAGAGTGTAACAGCTGCCAAGCCAAATACGCAGGGGAGACAGGAAGGAGAGTCAGCAATAGAATATATGAACATAGACGCAACGTTATTAATCAAGATAATAGGTCTCTAATTTTCCAATACTGCAAAGGAACAGGTCACACTTTCGCTTTAGGAGAACCTAGAATACATTACAATAACATAAACAGCAAATATCAAGGCTTATAATTGATTCTCTATTATTCAGAAAACACAATAGCATTAATAGAAAATAGATTTGCCCGAAACATATAACACAATATATCCTAGTACCAGCTAATAATATCAACAATAATATAAATAACTTATATGTAATAGCCAATAACTATTATAAAACTACTTAAATAATAGAATTTCTAACCTATAAGATAATTCATAGAATATAGCAAACAATAGTAGAATATGTGTAAATACCTTAACCAAAAAAAATTGTTTTAAGAAAACAAATAATATGCAAAACTTCCTAATGTATATATATATATATATATATATATATGTACATAGAATAATAATAGTTTTAGCATCAGGCGACGTTATATTTTCTTGATATATTGTATATGTTTCTCCTGTAGAAGGGCGGACAAGCTCGAAAGCTTGAGAAGACCAGAATAAAAGATACTCATCCCCATAAACGTTTTACTTTGATATCAGAAATCATTGATAATATTAAGGTTTTTGCCACAAACAATGTGAATCGTAAAAGACAGCGGCGAGAGATGCGGTATACACCGCCTCAACATAACTTTCATTGCCTGATAAAATGCCAGTGAAACGGAAAGCATAAATTAAAATTCACGATTTATAATAGACTGTTAATCTCAGGATGCGTGGACTACTTCACCAATACTTAAAAATAGTATGGCTTTTCATTAGGTATATATTTCTAAAGTATAGGGGAAGAAACATATACTAAATTCGAGCCCCGCGGCGGGCGACATTGTTGGGTTCCCGGTTTGGATAGATGAAAAGGGAGGATACACGATGTGACTTATTAAAGTTTCCTTACTTAAGTATATATATATATGGCAATTTAGGCCAACAACCCGCAGCAAGACCTTAATGTTGTATAATAGAAGCACAGCTGTCAATGATACACCATCGACATATGTCTTTATATCATCACATGTAATGCAATTTGTGTAAACAGGATAAATAAAGAAAAAAAAAACGGGGGAAACTCTGTAATTGATTAAGAGTTTGAGTTAAAGCAGGGATCGAGCATATAATATTGTCAGGACAAAGGTCTAAAGATGGAAACAACCACGACACTAGTATACAATTTAATCAGACAACCCATGAAATCGTTATTAAATTGGGCAATCTATAAAAGACTCCTTCTGGAGGTTACAAATCTGCATATACAAATACATATACAAATCTGTTTGCATCATGCCGTACCCTCCTAACAGCGTAAAAAATAGCCCGAGGAATCAGAAAATATGGTATAATGGTAAATATGATGGAATAACGCACTGAAACACATAAAAGTACAAACATTACTAAAACCTGACAGATAATTACCCTCAAAGTAGCCCTAATAAAGTCGTAATCTTGCAAATGTTGCTGTGTCAATATATCACAGCAAAGATATAGTACACAATTCTATTTCAACAGAGTCGGTTGTTCTATAATTTGTACACTTTGTGAAATTAAGGTGTGGGGGGTAGTACCATAAAGCAAAAGGAATGAAATATGTATGAGAGGAAACAAGAAAATTTCTCTAGATATTTATTTAAATAAATTAAAATTTGGGAACATGTCTATACTGACGAGATATGCTATTTACATAGTAAAAATTTAGATAGAGGTGACCTGAAGTTACTTTATAGCCCTTTAGGGCCCATGCGAAATCTAGGTTGGTTACTACACAAAAAAAAGGGGGGGGGGGGGCGCTAAGTCATAATGACAAATGGCTTACCTTTTCTCGAAAGTGCCGGCAAAGGTCTGGTCTCCCGTCTGAAAACTGTCCTCTCACTGAGCGACTCCGATTCAAATTGCCTTTTGGCCAAGAAACCCTCTTTTATTCATGTCTCTCTCCGTTTTCATTCGCTGAAAGAAACACCAATCAAAATGGCCAACGGCTCCAGTATACAATTTCATCGACGCCCCAGGCCTCTCCCATCAAAATAGAACATATAGTATTACCAAAACAAAAAAAAATCTAAAGAGAGAAACAGCCACGGCCCTAGTGTAAAATTTCAGACGCCAGGCCCCCCCTCCACAAGGATTGAAATACTATCCTCCCTTTTTCTCGGGACGGTATATATATATCGCCCCCCCTCCGTCTTAGCTAAAAATCGACACAGGCCCCTTTTCACCTGAACTGTAATATAACGCTTTCCTTTCTCGGGAAGGATATTTTATAAGGTTCAGTCTTTTAGAGATCTTCCTTCTCCATTTTTTTTTTCTGGTCACCTTTACCTAAATTTTTGGTGAGGGGAATATATGTACATATGGAACAACAGCTTCCAGAGCGGATGTCTCTAGATGTCACTGGTGTCTTCTTCACCAGGCATCAGCTTTCGGCATGGAAGTCTGGTGTCATCAATTGTCTAGGTTTCTGGGCAAAAAGTGGTCTGTAAGTCTATGTGGGAGGGAAGCCATGTATCCATTTGATTTGATTATACATACGCCTTCTGTTGGGGTATGGTTTCAAAAAACGTGTCCCAACAGATTGAAATAAAACGAAATAATTTGATATATAAATTTAAATTAAACTTTAAATACTTTTCATACTTGCCTTTTTAGACTTTAATAACATTTTTCATTTTTAATTTCTCATTTTAGCACCGTTTTTATTTTGTGAAGGTCATTTTTATATTTAATTACGCCAAAAATTGGCTATTTTAATATTGCTTATATTAAATATGCCTAAGCGTATTTTTTATTTTATTAAATATTAATTTTTACAAACATATATTTAAATTCTTTAATCGATATTTAGTTAGTATTCATTTCGATATTTAGTGAATATTCAAAATAGACGCTCAAAATAAAATAGAATAAAATTTCAATATATATCGAAAATTGATCTATGTCACATTAAATGAATAAATAATCCCCCATATTCGTTTTTGTTTGTGTGATTTTGTTATTATGTTATAATGTTGTTATGATGTTATTATGTCTGTGAAGAAGGCAGGATTGTATGTGCTTTAAATTGTATGTGCTTTAAAGCGCGACGTAAAGCGCTAAGTTTGCTAGTAATGATATAATTCGGAAAGCTAGTCCTCATAATTTTGAAATTGGAAATTTAGTTTATGTGGCAAATCCAAATAATGGAAAACTTGATTCAAATTTCAGATCAGAACATCATGTCATTCTTGAAAACACTTCAATAAATTCTTTTAAATTAGTCAACACTAAAAATGGGAAAATAATTCATAGAAATGCTAAACATTTGAAACATGTTCCTACTCAAGATACCAATCAAGGCATTTCTGACTTGATTCCAGAAGAGAGCCAGGAAAATCTTAGTTCAGATTCAACAAGAATTGAACACCTCAACTCTTCTGATGTACAAATACCAGATGATAATTCCTCAAACCAAGACAAGGACACTTCTTTAAACCGACCAAGTTCAAGTAGAACAGGGTCTACATTTAACCCAGTTGTTTCAGATATACTTGATGCCGAGGCTCTTCACCAGTTGCCACCAGAGGTTTCTCCACCCTTGCCGACTACCAAGGAACCCGTGATCACCAGGAGTGGAAGAGTCGTCAAGCCATCATCAAGATATAAAGACATGATTCCTTTCATCTAAAGGAAGGAGGGAATGTAGTATTCTGTGTTTAAAATATAGAATATATCATCATCATAAACAATAATAAGACGATGTATAATGTAAACAACGTGTTGATGTAAAAATATGAATATGAAGTGTAATAAACAATTTGTAATAAAATAATTTCATCTGGTGAGTAATGTTTAATTAAATAATAACTATACAACAATATATATAATATAAGGGTATAATAACGGTATAAAGAAATAATGAGCCTATCGTTCAAATATAAAATATAATATAATATATAATATATATGTGTAATATATATGTGCAAAACGGTATAATATATATATAACTAGCGGACGTACCCGGCTTCGCCCGGGTTTTACCCGAGTAAAAGTTTGTCTAACGAATCTCTCGATAAAGTGAACATTTTTTTCCCGGTCCCTTGAAAAATACTCGATAATTTGAATAAAATCAATATTAATTGGTTCCCTCGGTAATTGGAAGTTAAAGGAATAGTATCTTGCCTTGGAATTGTATCATTATTCTCGTATGGATGTACCCGGCTTCGCCCGGGTTTTACCCGAGTAAAGGTTTGTTTAACGAATCTCTCGATAAAGTGAACATTTTTTCCCGGTCCCTTGAAAAATACTCGATAAGTTGAATAAAATCAATATTAATTGGTGTCTCGGTAATTGGAAGTTAAAGGAATAGTATCTTGCCTTTGAATTGTATCATTATTCTTGTCTCAAATAAATAGCCGTGTCATCCTGAATTTTGTCTTTCCTAATTTTCTACATTACAAAATCATCGAATCATCATGATAATATTTAGAGCAGATTGTTGAATTATAACAGATAAATTAGAATATTTATCTTGATTATTTCTAGGCGAAAAGTTATTTCAAAAATTTTATTTGCTAGAAACCTTCCCAGTACTATACTAAATAACTTCCCAAAGTTTCATGGCGATCCAATGAGTGGTTTGGTCAGGCATAAAGGACAAACAAACAAACAGACACACACACATACATTCATTTTTATATATATAGATATAATATAATATCTATATCTATATCTTATCTATATATTAATAAAATGCAAATTTCATAAGTGTTGTTCACTAAAAACTTTCGTTACAATGCATCAATTTCGACCAAATTTTCAACATTTATGTAAAACGAGATGGAGCAGGTTTTGCTTAACATCAAAATATTTTTCCTAACTTTAACATGCGTAACTTCGCTGTTATCGATTAAATACAAAAAATCAACAGAGTTAATTTTATTTATATATAAATACAAAAAAAAAATCAGCAATTCATTCAACTCAATCTAAAAAAATATTCAAAACAAGCAATTTTAAGATAACACCATATGTAAAACAGTCGGCCAAGAAAACAACAACGATATTACATCTTTCTCACATATTCACACACAATCTTGATTAATAATTAAAACTAATCTTTAACATTGTTTATTATACTTCATAATATAAAATATTCGTTAGGCAAACTTTCACTCGGATAAAACCCGGGCAAAGCCGGGTACACATCCGCTAGTATATAATATAACGGTATAATAACGGTATAAAGAAATAATGAGCCTATCGTTCAAATATATAATATAATATATAATAATATAAATAATAATATAAAATATAATATATAATATAATACAATAAAATATAAATGAGATACTAAAAATAAAATTTCTATTTAATGAATTACATATTTTACTCTTATAAAGATTATCGATTAAAGGTACTTATATATATTTAAAGGTTCTCATAAAGGTTACCGATTTAAAAGTTTATTTTATTTTATTTTATTTAAAGAAACATATTTTCATTTAAGTATTGTTATTTATTTTAAAAGATTAAGTAATTGTGCAAAACGATAATTGCCTTAAAAAGAAATTGCCTTGAAAAAAAAGAAACATTCGCGATGATTTTGTCTTGCATTCGTTTATACAATTATTATATATATTGGCATCATATATTAACTTTATGAACGGAAAAATATGTCCAGGGTAGCCTAGTGGTCATGGCATCTGCCCGGTAAGCGGAAGGTCGTGGGTTCGATTCCCATCCCTTGACACTTTTTTATTTTATCCATTCTGACCAAAATCTATCCGTGAACTTCACACAGTGAACTTCACACAGACAGAATAAGACAAGTATATAAGTAGATATAGGGTTTGCAATTTTAAGACAGCATTTTTATACTTTAATAAAAACATTTTACACTTAAATGACATTTTACACTCTAATGCCTGCATTTTACATATAGGGTTTGCAATTTGAAGACCACATTTTACACTTTAATAACCACATTTTAAATTTTAATAACGTTTTAATTTTAAGCGATATTTTCGATTTTATTTGAAACTTTAACAGAAATATGTTTTCTTTTTATTTTTTTCAATTGAAAAAAATATACATTCATTTTAAATGAAATTAGTTTATTTTAGTACCTTATATACCTAAGTAGTGCCTATCACCCTTACTCTAGTACCTATGGGCGCCTGGCGTGTTTGCAACGATGCTCAGCTAAGCATCTCCTGATCGTTGGTCGAGATAAAGGTACTGGACTGTGATGTGACGTCGGGAAACCAAAACTCCGCCCAAGAACAACATTTCATGGCTCTTCTCGAGACTCCATAGCGAAGTGGTCTCCCTAAATATGCGGCTTTTCTTTCGTCGGCATGGCCAGAGCCCCAATTCCTTGGTGCTCTCCTTAGTGGCCCATCACATCCATAGCTACCTGACCCAGATCTGTCTTGTGCCAGAGGAGTCCTGGCAAGGCCTGTCTTTCAGGAGGATACAGCTCAAGGCTCATTGACATCGGCACCTAGCCCCGATTGTCATGCTTCAAGAGCGAGTTGGCCTCGCTGCGCGGAAGACACATGGCCTAATACTGGCTGGTCGAGATGGCGCGTGGCTCTATTCCCTTCCATCAGTCATGGCTCCCGCCGCATCGACTCCAGCTGCTAAGATCTGGGAGGCGGTCGCTGACATCCTCGTCCCATCACTGGTGAAATTTATCATTTAAAAAGAGATAAAGAAATTTATCATTGTTTTTGAAATTAAAACATGTCCTTGTTGAGTCTTGCTCCCGCATCTTGAAGGGTAGTTATGGCTATTTTAGTTCTTTCTCTCAATGTTTGGATCTCTTCAGCGTGAATGGGTAGGTCCTCCATTGAGTTTTCTACACTAGGTATGTCCTTTACACTCTTGGATAAGGTATTCTGGAAAAATCTCCAGGGCTGTTTTAATACAAAATGGAACTCTAAGAAAAACATAACGTCCCTAGGTGTGCTGAATGTCATGTAGGCCGCGTTTCTTCAGCTACCTCCAATATCCAAAATCATTTTTTCAAATCAAGTTTGGTGAAGTATTTAGAATTTTTTATGTTGTATGCTATGTTATATATTGTTATTAATGGATAGTGTCTTCATAGCAGGATTTTTTAAAAAGTCAGATGGATCAATTCAAATCTATATTTCCTACCTTGATTCACAACTATCACATTGGTTATTTCCATTCTTTATTACTTGTTTTTTTTCTGGATCGCGTCTAGCTGTTTCTTGACTTCTTTTATTTTCAAATTTATTCTCCTGGGTAGTCTTATTTCCAACTTGTGACCCGCTTTTAAATTCTGTTCGATACTCAAAATTCTTAATGCACAAACATTTCCTTTGGAATGATTATAAAACGCATCTTCTATTGGCTTTATCTCATTTATTCTCTTGAGTAGTCCTAGCATAAAGCATGATTCACTGCCAAGTATTGGTTCCAATTTGGCGACAATGAGTTTGATGTTTGTCTTGATTTGTTTATTAGGCACGAGGCAATGATTTCTCCTTCTGCTTTAATTATGTATCCTGAAAATAATTTTAAAAATTTCACTGCACTTTAGTTCAACTATAAATTTATTTTCTTAAATATGTTCCAAGGTAAGACATTGTACTGAACTCCAGCGTCCATTTTATTTTGAAAGGTTCAGTGTTATTTATTTGGATATTCTCCATCACTTTATTTGTTCATTCTGATACTGGATAAATTAAAAAGCTAAATTAATTATCTTCTATTTTGTGTGTGTTCCTCTACAGTATTAATTTTTTTGTTTTAAATGTTTGTCCTGCAACATTTTGCAAAATTATTTGCCTTTTTACACCTTTTGCAAATATTTCCATATGCTGGACATTTTATACTTAGGTGTCTAATACATTTTTTTTTTACAATTGTCTACTAATTTTGGACTTTTTTATTTGTTGCCTTCTGTTTTGACCTGAAAATTTTCCTATGACTAAAACTTCTTTTTCCAAATTTTCCTCTATGACTTTTATTTCTTTGTTTGTTTTTTGAGCAGCCATACATATTTGTATTGTGCCTTATCTAAGTCGAGTTCAGGTCCACTTAGAAGTTTACTCTTGTATGGTCATCTCACAAATGCCTAAAACAAATTTTAATTAGTTCATCTTCCAAACTTTCAACTTTGCACTTAAATTCTTGTAAACTCAATCTTGTGACAAATTATTTAATTTGTTCTTCATTGCTTTATTTATTTACTAGCGGATGTACCCGGCTCCGCCCGGGTTTTATCTGAGTGAAAGTTTGCCTAACGAATATTATTGAAAATAATTTTCCGGAACATAGAATATTATGATAATAATATTCATTACATTATATATTTATATAATATATAAAATATATTTTTCGAGCAAACATATCCACTCTCTCTACTGAATATATTTCTAAAAAGATATATATATAAATATAAATATATAGAGATATACTACATGATCATAGCCAAAAGGCCGAGAAAAGATATTTAATATATAGAGATGACCTGGTTTCGTGTGTCTTCTGCTCGAGTGAATGTTTCGCTGTTAGAATTTTGTTCTTGCCTACTAAAAATTATTATCTGGATTCGCCCGTGGTCTGCTTTAGTGAATATACCCCTAAATAATTTTTAAAAATGTAAATCAAGCATGATACAGCAATATTGTCATCATCATTTCTGACAAAAAAAAATATTGTTTCCCAGTACATGGTTAATTATAATATTTCTTGGTTAAAGCGCGACAAAAATTTTTCCAGATTTAACTCTCTGTCCTGTTCAAATTTCAGCGAGATTAGTTACATATTGAGGGCGTGCATAGCCGACCAACATATATATATATATATATATATATGTTCCCGGCTTCGACCTGTTTTTACCCGAGTAAAAGGTTTGCCTAACGAACATTTGTTAAAACGATTCTAGCAATCATTCAATCCCTACTAATTCCACACTTGTCTATAATCTCGATAATTTGAAAATTTTCCTGGTCTCTTTAAAAATACTCGATAAGTTGAATAAAATCAATATTAATTGGTCCACTCGGTAATTTGAAGTTGAAGGAATAGTATCTTACCACAAACGAACATTTGTAAATAACTGTATTTAGAGAATGTACCCGTCCCGAGTAAAGGTTTGACTATCGAAAATTTGTTAAAACCATTCTAGAAAACATTCAATCCACCTATATATAGATTTATAAGCCCACATTTTCACGCTCCTATCATTAATTCAAATGACCCTTAGCCGTAGAAGGGGAAAGTTATATGCCTTCTTCATTGACCTAAGGAAGGCCTTTGATACTGTGCCGCACCATCTACTTTGGAAAAGATTGGCATTGAATGGTCTGAGCTGTCGATTTATTAAACTAACTAAGAACTATTATACCCAAATGACAGCAACAGTCAGATGGCGGGGTTCCTTCACGGAGGCTCTTAAAATACAAGCGGGAGTATTGCATGGGGGAGCCGTTGTCACCTTATTTATTCATTCTCTTCCTAAACGATCTGGTACCCCTGTTCGATGAATCAGAATTGCCAGGCATAAATCTTGAGAATTATGGAACTATACACCTTTTACTGTATGCAGACAACATAGTGATCCTAGGAGAATCGAAAATAAATTTGCAACTGAAGATTAATGTTGTGGGTCGGTGATGCAAAAAGAACAGCCAAAAGAAATGATTTATGAATATAGGATTATTATTTAATATAAGGATATATGAGGATATATATGATGACACAGCAGTAAAAACAAAGGCAGGCTTAAGACTATATACAAGATGACGCACGGCAGAAGGGGAGGGGCGTTCCCATTGGTTAGTCATCTCCATGCAGCGCCGCCAAGCGGCCGGTCCACGCTTCTTTCATCATTCCCCCACTGAAGCGCTGGACTGGAGAACAGTTCATTAAGTCACAGGCGTTCTTGTGAGCCACTTTGCTCAGGGTCTTGGTGAAGACGTCGGCCAGGTTCTCCTTTGTAGGGATGTAGACAATCTTGATCTCTCCGCTAATTATTCTTTCTCTGACGTGATGGTATCTTATGTCAATGTGTTTGGATCTGTTGTTCTCCACATTATTTTTGGAAAAGTCTATAGCGGATCTATTATCGCAATGAATTATCAAGGGAAAGGCAAAATTCGTAAAGAACTTTAATTCTTTCAAGATGGTAGCGATCCAAACTGCTTCCTTAGTGGTCTGGGATAGCGCTAAATATTCTGCCTCCATTGTGGAAAGTGAGATACACTTCTGTTTGCAAGTCTTCCATATGACTAAGGAATGTCCTATAGTGATAGCGGTCCCACTATTGGACCGTCTGTCATCGATGTCGCTAGCCCAATCTGCATCACTGTATGCACAAACATCATTGGAATCAGTCCGGCGATAAACGAGAGATAGATTTATGCTCCCGTGTAAGTATCTTAAGACGTGTTTGGCAGCTTGCCAATGTCGACGTCCAGGGTTGCTAGAGAATTGAGCTAATCTCGTAACGGAAAACATTAAGTCTGGCCTAGTACAATTCGCAAGATAAAGTCGCCATTCTAAGTCGCCATATAGATAAGCGTTATCTACGTCGAGATGTATATTGTACCATTTCATGTTCAAACCTAACGTTATCAAAACTCTGATTACAGCTAAGTTAATAACAGGTGCATAAGTTTCCTGAAAATCGATTCCTTGTTTCTGTGAGAAACCTCTAGCTACTAAACGTGCTTTGAAACGCTCTACATTTCCGCTCTCATTTGTCTTCACTTTATACACCCATCTGCTGCTAATCGGTTTCTTTCCCAGCGGTAATGTTGATAACTCCCAAGTGCCTCGTTCCTGAAGCACTCTAAGCTCATCTTCCATTGCTTTTCTCCAATACATGGCTTCGGGAGATTGGACTGCCTCTTCAAAACTTTGCGGCTCGGTAACATCTAAAAAAATTAACTCTACTCTTGGTTTACCTTTTCTCCCATATGGATTTCGAACAATGTTTTTGGAGGTGGAGGGTTGTGGTAGAGTGTCCTCTACCCCCACTGAATCCAAATTACTCGGTAATTCATTCTTTAGGTCGTTATCATGATTAGTCTCAGGTTCTACCCAAACGTGGTTGTACCTTTACGGTTCTGTCTCTTCGACTATTTTGGTCCACTCAAGTCCAATTTTAGACTCATCGAATCTAACATGTTTTGTTTCAATAACCTTTTGTGATTCTGGGCACCAGAGACGGTATCCATGTGTTTGAGTAGAGTATCCTACCAGAATACATCTACATGCCCGATGGTCTAATTTTCGCCTTCTTTCTCTTGGTATATGGCTATATGCCAAACATCCAAATGCTTTTAGGTGTCTTACACTAGGATTTCTTTCTAACTAAAGTCCATCAGGTACTTTGTCTTTTAGAGCACTATTATAACATTTGTTTTTAATGTAAGCAGCTGTATTTACCGCCTCTGCCCAAGATCGTTGGGGGAGATTAGCGCTATGTAAACAAGCGCGGGCCATATCTAAAAGTGTTCGATTTACACGTTCTGCCACACCGTTCATTTGCGGAGAATACACGTTTGTGCGTTCATGCTTTATTCCTAGTTTTTGTAATTTGTCTTGGAATTCTCTATTGCAAAACTCAAGCCCATTATCCGATCGTAACACTTTAATTTTATTACCAGTTTGTCTCTCTACAGTGGCTCTATAGATATCGAAATGTTTTAATACCTCATCTTCGTTTTTCAGAAGATACACAGTAATCCTTCTTGAGAAATCATCAACAAAAGATAGAAAGTATCTATTGCCTCCGGTTGATTTTACCGGCATTGGACCGCAAATATCTGTGTGGATAAGCTCAAAGGTCTGTTTTGATACAATATTGCCTAGGTTTTTATGTGAAGCTTTAGTGGATTTAGCGATACAACAATCGTCGCATAGGCCTTTGTCTCTAGAGGAAATTTCTAAGCCTATTACGAGCTCCTCCCGCGCCATCTTTTCAATGGCGTTACTGTCAATAAGGCATAACCTTTGATGCCACGTTCTCAAGGAATTGTTCTGAAAATGGTCCCTTTCACTATTAAATGCTGTTTTACTGGAGTTTAAGGTCTTACCTTTCACAATGTAGAGGCCATTTACATTTGTCGCTTCCGCTATAATCCTGTTTTCTGGGTTGAAAACGCGAGCTACCATATTACGAAAGGTCACACGGTTGCCATTTTCTTCTATTTTGGAGACTGACAGCAGATTCCTTCGCACATTTGGGACGTACAGCACGTTGTTTAGCTTGATTTCGATGCATTCATTATGGATAGACGTCTGGAGAAAAATGTGTCCATATCCATTGGCCTCAGTTGTCCCACTCGCAGTCATAATAGGATCAGATGACACCTCCCGAAGGTCAAAAAACCAGTCTTTGTTTCTGCATACATGGTTGGTTGCTCCGCTATCCAGCAGCCACGAATCCTTGTCGCTCGTTAGGTTGAGTGCAGCCAGGAAGTTATCTGATTTGTTTACCTTCCTCTGATAATGCTGATTATCGCGGTTTCTAGTTGTTTGCTTCATTCCTCGGCAGTTGGTGGCGATGTGGCCGATCTTCCCGCATCGGTAGCATTTTCTTTGACTGTCGGTGCTGTTGTTATTTTGAAGCTTGTTCACCGGTAGCACCTCCTTGGATGAATCCTCTTTTCTGGTTGTTCTCCTCTCGTGTTCCGTTAGCAGGACCTGCCTTACCTTGGATGACGTGAACTCATCATCCGTCATGTTGCCAAAGTTCATTATAATCCCATCATAGGAGTCTGGTAGTCCAGCTAGCATAGAGTATGCCAGATCTTCATCCTTTACTTCACATCCCGCTTCTCTGAGATGATCACTGCAGGTCTTGAATATTGATAGGTAATTTATCATATTTTCTTCTTCGATGAACTTGATGTTCACGAATTGTTTCTTGAGTTGAAGAATTCGCGCCCTTGATTTCGGTTCAAATATTTGTTCCAGGGTCGTCCAGGCTTCACTTGCAGTCTTACAGTCGATAACGTGTATTTGTTGCTCTGTAGAAATCGATAGAGCAATCGTTGCCAGTGCCTTTTCTTGTTTAATTTTTGTCTTTTCATATTTTCTTTGATCCTCATCAGCGTCGATCGCTTCTTCGTTAATTACACATTCCCATAATCCTCTTTCGATCAGGAGCATTTTCATGTTAAATTTCCATGATCGATAATTGCTGCCGGTGAGCTTCTCGACGTTCAGGGCAAGCGCTTGGGAAGACGACGCCATCTTGGTTTCACTTACTTTTCGTTCTTTTTAATGCAGCTAACCACGCTCTGCTACCATGTTGTGGGTCGGTGATGCAAAAAGAACAGCCAAAAGAAATGATTTATGAATATAGGATTATTATTTAATATAAGGATATATGAGGATATATATGATGACACAGCAGTAAAAACAAAGGCAGGCTTAAGACTATATACAAGATGACGCACGGCAGAAGGGGAGGGGCGTTCCCATTGGTTAGTCATCTCCATGCAGCGCCGCCAAGCGGCCGGTCCACTCTTCTTTAATCAATTAACTTACTTAAAAAGTACTTAGAAGAGAACTGCCTAACGTTAAACCAAAATAAATCTGAATATAATGGTGTTTAGAAACGGTGAAAGGACAGCTCTTTCCGAGTCATGGTTTTGGGGTCAGCAACCCCTGACAATAGTAGCTAAGTATACATATCTGGGTTACCCTCTGACTACAAAAATTTCGACCCAATATGCTTCTCAATACTTTAGAAACAAAGCACTGAATGCAATTAATGCACTTTGGAGAATCCTTACAAAGGCGCGAATAAAGTCCTTTACCTCAGTGATGAAACTTCTTGACACTATTGTTCTTCCTACGTTACTATATGCGGCTCCAATGTGGGCAATTAACCAGCTGAAGACAGTCAATAATATCCAAGATGCATTTCTTCGTCGTCTCTTAGACTTACCAAACTTCACACCAGGATATATCCTCAGAAGAGAATGTGGAAGAATATCAACTGAACTTAATTCTGTAAAACTCACATTAAAGTTTTGGGTCAGGATCTTAAAAATGGAGACGAGCAGATTACCACATGCTTGCTTAAACTATCTCTGGAAAGTCACCGCGAAAAAGGAAATAGAAAACAGTTTTACTCAAAATTTAATAAAGATTTTAGACTCTAAGGGATATTCCTTTCTTAAGGGCTGCGAAGACTACTTAGCCATACAGAAAGAATTGCCAGGCATAATTAGAACCACCACAGACCAACTAATTCAAAACGATCAGATGAAAATCATTGATTCAACCCACTTTGCTCACTACAAATTTTTGAGTGAATCATTCATAACAGAGGAGTACCTACTATTAAATATCTCGCTTCTCAACAAAAGACTAGTTGCACAACATAGAGTTTTATGACAATTTTTCAGGGAAGAAAGAAAAGACTTCTGGAAAGAAAATGACCGGAACTGTTTACTTTGTAAGGATCTCATGGATGATAATTTGGTTCACTATTTCTTCCAATGCCCTCTCTTAACAGAAAACGTACTGAAATTTTCCCAAGCCCTAACTCTGGTCAATTTAGATACCATCGCATATGTCAACTTCTCTCTTCAGCTCTGGATGATGAATTACTGATTGTTAGATACTTTAGGTTCTGCACAGAAGCTGGGCACATGAGAAAGAATGCAGGGCAAAGGATACTGGAGGATGACCTATCTGTAAATAGATAACTGAATGTGAGAAAAACTTTATATTTTTGTGAATGTTTCCTCTTCCCTCTCCTCTTGTTGATGTGTAAATGCGGCGAATCCTATATGGGGCGGAATGCCCTAAATAAAGGCTTTTGTTGTTGTATATAGATTTATAAGCGTATATAAATATAAATATTGTCACTGAATAATTATTTTAAATATTCTGTGGTATATCATAATTAATATTTGCATAGTCATCACCCCTTACCATTCTTGTATATTATTACTTGTAAATGAAATTTTAGAAATAGTTTTGCATTTTTATAAATAAACTAGCGGATGTGTACCCGGCTTCGCCCGGGTTTTATCCCGTGAAAGTTTGTCTAACGAATATTATTAATAATAATTTTATAAAAATATAATTCGTTACGTCATATATTCATATAATATATGAAATTTATTTTTCGAGCAAGCATATCAACTTTCTCTACTGAATAGAATTTTAAAAAGATATACATAAATAAAAATATCTAGAGATATACTACATGATCTTAGCCAAAAGGCCGAGAAACGATATTTTATATAGAGAGATGACCTGGCTTCGTGTGTCTTCTGCTCGAGTGAATGTTTCGCTGGTAGAAATTTGTTCCTGCCTACTATTAATAATTATCTGGCTTCGCCCGTGGTCTGCTTTAGTGAATATTCCCCAAAAGAATTTCTAATGCAATCAAACATGATACGGCAATATTGTCATAATCATTTCTGACTATAAAAAAATATTGTTGCTCAGTACTTGGTTAAATATAAATTTTCTTCGTTAAAGTGCGACAAAAAAACTCTTCCAGATTTAACTCTCTGTCCTGTTCAAATTTCAGCGAGATTAGTTACATATTGATGGCGTGCATAGCCGACAAACAAATATATATATATGTTCCCAAAATTGCAAAGATTATTTATTTCAAATCAAATTCAAACCAGAAATCTTCCCAGTAGTATAGTAAATAACTTCCTAAAGTATCACGGCGATTGGATAATCTTACCTTTTAAAAACATTCATCGTGTGAACAAACTAACATCCATCGTGTAAACAAACCACTTGTTAATTGTTAACCAATCAAATTCATTTATCGTCGCGACCAGTGCTGCACCCAAGCGGTAAAAGACTGGAACTAACGCTTTTTGGTATTTTATTTTTAAAAAAAAGCACATCAACTTTTTTAGTTTTTTGAATAGCCTATATGTTAAACGAAATCTTCAGCTACCTACATGCGAAATTCCATAATGATTGAGTCAGTAGAATTTGCGTGAAGCGATAACAAACATCGATTTCGCATTTCATTTTTATAGATATAAGGAGGATTATTTTTACTTAAACTTTTGTTATACTCGTTATCACTACCGTGACAACTGGTGGAGAGAAGCTGGAATATTCCCTCGACGCCCAAGCCGTTAGAAGAAGCCGAAGACTACAAGGACTAGAACCTGAAGAAAACATCGCTATGGCCAAGCAAGAGACACAGACAAAAATGGGTGAGTACCACTTTCAACCTTTTAGAAACCCTTCTATTTTTACTGGAGAACGCAACCAGAATCCAGAAAAATGGTTGAAAGAATTCCATCGCGTCGCTCGCCACAACTGCTGGGATGATTCAATGTGCCTTGCAAATGTTTATTTTTTCCTCCAAGGAACAGCACCCAGATGGTACGAAAATGTTGAAGAGAAAATTAATTCATGGGATATTTTAGTGAAAATGTTTTCTCAGAATTTCGGACATCATGTCACCCAAAAAGATCAGCTCGCAGAGAACCTCAAAACTCGAGCTCAGGGGAAGGAGGAGACCAGTGATTCCTACATTCAAGATGTTCTCCATCTGCGCAGAGAAGTGAATCCGGCTATGATGGAAAATGAAATAGTCGCACACTTGACGAAAGGAATATCGGAGGAGATATATCAGTCAATAATCATTTTAGATATCGCAACTATCGATGAGTTCATCAAATGGTGCCGAAAAATCGAGGCTTCAAATAAAAAACGTGTAAATAAACGTGTAGTAATCGACAGACTACCGAATGTTGCCGCCATCGATTCATCAGACTCTGAATCAATGGAAGACTTAATCCGACGCATCGTGCGTGAAGAAGTTCATCGCGCACTAAATCTGGAGTCAACTACCCCTGAACCATCTTCTCTGAAAGAAATTATCCGAGAAGAGATTAAAAAACGTAGCTGCAATTTCGAAGCCTATTCAAAGGCCTCCTCCACGACAGTCGTACCCCAACCAAACACGTACATTCAACCAGGTTCCACGACGTCAGCACCCTTCCTAAACACCCATATATAACCAGAGGCCACCACAACGAAGAACGGATGAATGGAGGACGCATGACAACATCCCAATATGTTTTAATTGCGGCCGCCCAGGCCATGTTAAGCGATATTGTAGAGAACGACGACAATGGACGCAGAGACCCGAAGGGCATGCACCAAGCGCCCAAGAACATCAAATGGGTAACCACCAAGCCATAAGAAGCCAAATCTACCGCAGACAATCGCCGCATCCAAACAGAGGAAGATCACCAAGACGCCAGTCCATTTCCCCAGGCCACCATACAAGCCAATCCCCACGCCGCTACAATTTAGAAAAAAACTAAGCTTCGCGTCTTCTTTCGAGGGGGAAGCCGAGGGTGTGAAAAACCCTCTATCGTCGACAGCCGCTAAATTACAACAAAATTATGTCGAAATCATCATTGACGACATTGCATTTTCTGCTCTGGTCGATTCAGGTTCGTCTTTCTCAGTTATCTCTGATGGATTAAGACGACAATTAAAAAAGACCATGTTCAAGGATAGCGGAATATCTCTGAAAGTTGCTGATGGCAAGAATGTTACATCAATCGGCCGATGCACAATCAGCTTGAGCATCAATGGATTGGAACAGCCGCTTGAGTTTATCGTCCTCCCTAATAGTAACCCAAGTATTATCCTCGGATGGGATTTCGTAGAGGCATCAAATGCCGTGATTGATTGTGGACGCGCCGAAATCAGATAAGAAGAGGCCAAAGATGTGCTAAATTCACCAGCTTCCATGGGAAAGGTTGTGGCTAGCAGAAGCGTCGTAATCCCAGCCGAATCTATCAAACTAATAAATGTTATGAGTGAAGAGATTAATGGGCAAAATCAGGTACTTTTTGAACCTTCGAAAAAGGTATTGATAGGAAAAGGGTTAACACTTCCCTGTGCATTATTTAGGCTTTCCCATAATAAAGGAAAACTTTGGATCGTAAATTCTAGCACCACAGCTCAAATAGTTCCTAAAGGAATGTGCCTGGGAAAAATTCAAAGGGTTGAAGAAAATAACTTGACGGCTATTTCAGAATGTTCTGAATTTAATAAGGAGGTGAAAAATGCGAATCATGCCAGTCATGCTGATGAAAGTCACTTTAAATTTTTACAAAATTTAATTAGTGATGATTTATCAGAAGAGCAGCAGTCTCAAATCTTATCAATTTTAAAACGATATGATGAAATATTTGATAAAAATAATGAACCTGTAAAGCAAACTTCAGTAACCAAACAAAAAAATGAAACTGGAAACCCTCAGCCTATTAAGCATAGACCATATCGAGTCTCCCCTACAGAACGCCGGGATTATACGTCATTCAGAAAGTCCATGGTCATCGCTGGTTATTTTAGTGAAGAAGAAGGATGGTAACTGGCGTTTCTGTGTGGATTACAGACGACTAAACAAAGTTACTAAAAAAGACGTTTACCCACTACCCCGAATCGATGATACACTTGACTCCCTGAAAGGAGCCAAATTTTATTCATCAATGGACCTTCGTTCAGGATATTGGCAAATAGAAGTCCACGAAGCAGATAGAGAAAAACTGCCTTTATTACCCCTGACGGACTCTACAAATTCCTAGTCATGCCCTTTGGCCTGTGCAATGCCCCTGCAACATTCGAGCGCATGATGGACAAGATATTGAAAGGCCTGAAATGGACGATGGCCCTCTGTTATTTAGACGACATCGTGGTGTATTCCAAATCGTTCAACGAACATTTACACCGGCTTGAAATCATATTACAATGTCTTAACAAAGCCGAGCTGCGCCTCAACCCAAAAAAGTGCCTTTTCGGAACCAAACGAATCAGAGTGTTTCGACACCTCGTCGATAGTAAAGGAATTTATCCCGATCCAGAAAAGATTGAAGCTATCGCCAAGTTTCCGACCCCAAAATCTATAACAGATGTGAGAAGCTTCATTGGCCTATGTTCCTATTATCGTAGATTTATCGAAAATTTTGCTGAGAAAGCTGCTCCTTTACATGAAGTCCTCAAAAAAAGATAATAAATTTACGTGGAACTCTGACCAACAGGATGCTTTTAATTCCTTGAAAAAAGCATTGATGTCTGAACCTGTTCTTGCCTATTTCGAAGAACAACTGCCAACCGAGCTTCATACTGACGCCAGCGGTTATGGAATTGGAGCTGTCCTCGTACAGATCAACGATGGGAAAGAGCGGCCAGTTGGTTATGCTTCAAGAACTTTATCTAAGGCGGAGAAGAATTACTCAACAACGGAAAGAGAATGCTTGGCCGCAATATGGGCCATCAACAAATTTCGACCGTACCTTTTTGGTCGTGAGTTTGTCATCGTCACTGACTACCACGCTCTTTGCTGGTTATCTAACCTGAAGGACCCGACAGGAAGACTAGCAAGATGGGCTTCAAAACTCCAAGAATACAATGTAACGGTTGTTTATAAAAGTGGACGCAAACACCAAGATGCCGACTGTCTTTCTCGAAATCCTCTCCAACTTGAATCGGAAGAAGCATACAATGATGAGGATGATGATATACCCTCAATAACCGCTCTGACGTGCTTCGAGGCTGAACAAAGAAAATACCCTAAAATAATAAATTGATAGATGAAACAGAAAGATTTGGTGCCGAATCGAAAGGATATGAAATGTTAAAAGGAACCTTATACAAAAAGAATTTCGACCTCCTGGTAAACCAACACCTTTTAGTTATTCCCAAGCACTTACGCTTAGAACTACTGAAAACTTTACACGACGCTCCCACAGCAGGTCATCTTGGATTTTCGAAGACATATGAGAGAGTTAAAAACAAATATTTCTGGCCAGGACTTCTCCGGGACATACGGAAGTATGTCGCTCATTGTAAGGAGTGCCAAAGAAAGAAACAATCAATTCAAAAGCCACCCGGACTACTTAAAGCCATACCTCCTGCAAACTCCCCTTTTCAGAGAGTTGGAATGGACCTCCTTGGAAGATTTCCCAAGTCTGATACTGGTAATAAATGGATCATAGTCTGTACTGACTATACTCGATTTGCCGTTGCTAAAGCCTTACCCACAGGGGAAGCAAAAGAAGCAGCCAAGTTCTTAATGGAAGATGTTGTTCTCAAGCACGGAGCCCCCAGAGAAATCATCACGGACCGAGGACGAGTATTCCAATCCAAGTTGATTGCGGAACTCACCAATCAATGCTCGTCGATACATCGGTTCACGACAGCGTATCATCCCCAGACGAATGGACTGACGGAGAGGTTAAACAAAACCTTAGCCAACATGATCGCTATCTATGTAAGTTGTACAACGAATCACAAGTTTTACGAAGGAGCTTCTTTATTTATACTTGAGCTAGCTTTCGAACCTTTCGGTTCTTCGACAGGCGTGGCTAGTATGACTATACTAACAGGGTATAAGCGCGCTTGAGCCATTATATACAACATATATATTTACATGCGAAGTGATATTTCAAATATAATAAATTAAAATAGAAATAAGAATTATGACTATGAAATATAAAATAAAACTATGCAAATGAATTTAAAGATTTAAAATTTAGATAAAACTTTTGGAAAATATACGCTAAAAGTTAAGTAAAATTATGATATTCACTGTATACAAGTAGTGTGACACTTTAAAATTTGTAAAGTTTAAAACTAGTAAAATTTGAAACACCTCAACACAGAAAAGCCAAGAGGGGGTCCACTCCAACCCGACCACTCTCCAGAGCATATTAGGGGATAACTATTGAGATAATATATGATATATTTCCGGTAGATCTATTTTCCTATTGATGCTGTTTGTTTGTGATGATATGATGGACTCCAGTACCAATCTGTGCTGCTTATTGTTTATGTGTTGGTATAGTACTTTAGGATGATCTAAGTTAAAGCTATGGCCAGTGTTTGAAATGTGTTGGTATATAAGTGACTTCGGGTCTCTATTGTTAATGTTTCTTTTGTGTTCGGTGATTCTGATATACGCGGTTCTGCCAGTCTCCCCCACATAGGAGGCCGGGCAATCCTGGCAAGAAACCGCGTATACTGCTCCGGTGGAGTGGATGGGATTGCTGGGTATGTCTGCTTTGGTGATAGGATTCCTGAGAAGGGCAGCAAGATTGGGGGGGCTGTTAAAGTAAACTTGGATGCCATATGGGCGAAGGATTCTGGAAATGGTAACAGAGAACGAGGAATATGGAAGATAGCATACGGCTCTATAAGTCGTTACGCGGTCAGTATAGTCAGTATAGTCACTATAGTCAGTATACGCGGTTTCTTGCCAGGATTGCCCGGCCTCCTATGTGGGGGAGACTGGCAGAACCGCGTATATCAGAATCACCGAACACAAAAGAAACATTAACAATAGAGACCCGAAGTCACTTATATACCAACACATTTCAAACACTGGCCATAGCTTTAACTTAGATCATCCTAAAGTACTATACCAACACATAAACAATAAGCAGCACAGATTGGTACTGGAGTCCATCATATCATCACAAACAAACAGCATCAATAGGAAAATAGATCTACCGGAAATATATCATATATTATCTCAATAGTTATCCCCTAATATGCTCTGGAGAGTGGTCGGGTTGGAGTGGACCCCCTCTTGGCTTTTCTGTGTTGAGGTGTTTAAAATTTTACTAGTTTTAAACTTTACAAATTTTAAAGTGTCACACTACTTGTATACAGTGAATATCATAATTTTACTTAACTTTTAGCGTATATTTTCCAAAGGTTTTATCTAAATTTTAAATCTTTAAATTCATTTGCATAGTTTTATTTTATATTTCATAGTCATAATTCTTATTTCTATTTTAATTTATTATATTTGAAATATCACTTCGCATGTAAATATATATGTTGTATATAATGGCTCAAGCGCGCTTATACCCTGTTAGTATAGTCATACTAGCCACGCCTGTCGAAGAACCGAAAGGTTCGAAAGCTAGCTCAAGTATAAATAAAGAAGCTCCTTCGTAAAACTTGTGATTCGTTGTACAATTGTATCAATTATACGGAGTTTACCTGTAGAAATCTATGTAAGTGTTAAACAGAAGGACTGGGACGTAATCCTGTCCTACGTCACGTTCGCCTACAACACAGCAAAACAAGATACGACAGGTTTTACCCCTTTTAAACTGATTCATGGACTCGAAGCCGAAACAACTGTAGACACTCTTTTCCCAAATCCGCATGAAGATCTCCAAGAGGATTACAGTCAGAAGATTGCCTCGCGAGTCGAAGAGACTAGGCAGCTAGCAAGATTAGAAACCTTGAAAGCCCAAGAAAAGGACAAGGCCAGATATGACTCAAAGCACGAGGCAATGGATTACAACGTTGGTGACCTGGTATGGATTTTCATCCCGATAAGAAAGGTGGGACACTCAGAAAAACTGATGAAAAGCTACTTCGGGCCATACAGGGTTACTCGGAAACTCTCTGACGTGACCTTCGAAGTTGAACCTGTGGACCAACCAACCAGGAGACGCCAAACAAGAGACCTTGTCCATGTACTGAGAATGAAACCCTACCATGACCCTGAGGACCAAGCTGATCTGTTCAAGTGATAATTACAGCGGGACGCTGTTCATCAAGGACGGGGGCAATGTCACTGAATAATTATTTTAAATATACTGTGGTATATCATCATTAATATTTGCATAGTCATCACCCCTTACCATTCTTGTATATTATTACTTGTAAATAAAATTTTAGAAATAGTTTTGCATTTTTATAAATAAATTATTTTTACTTAAACTTTTGTTATACTCGTTATCACTACCGTGACAATATTGTTATATGCGTTTAAATATATTTCTGAAACATATTTTTTTAAAAACCTTTATTAAATTAAAAATAAGATATTGTCACGTTTGTGAATTTTATAATTAATTATTTCTTTTTTTTTCAATGAATTATGTATATTAATTTAAAAATTCATTTTTGTTATCATCATCACACACGATGCATTTTTATATAAACAAACGATAATAAACAAAAACAACAATTGTCATAATCTATATTTATATAAATGAATGTATGTGTGTGTGTCTGTTTGTTTGTCCTTTATGCCTGACCAAACCACTCATTGGAACGCCATGAAACTTTGGGAAGTTATTTAGTATATAACTGGGAAGGTTTCTAGCGAATAAAATTTTTGAAATAACTTATCGCTTTAAAATAATCAAGATAAATATTCTAATTTATCTGTTATAATTCAACAATCTGCTCTAAATATTATCATGATGATACGATGATTTTGTAATGTAGAAAATTAGGAAAGACAAAATTCAGGATGACACGGCAATTTATTTGAGACAAGAATAATGATACAATTCCAAGGCAATATACTATTCCTTTAACTTCCAATTACCGAGGGAACCAATTAATATTGATTTTATTCAACTTATCGAGTATTTTTCAAGGGACCGGGGAAAAATGTTCACTTTATCAAGAGATTCGTTAGACAAACCTTTACTCGGGTAAAACCCGGGCGAAGCCGGGTACGCCCGCTAGTGGCCTTATAAAGAAACTCACAAAACACCAGTTTCCAAGTGACATTATCAATTTTATGCAGAATTATCTACAGGGCAGGACATTTTCAGTCAAGCAAGGAAATTTTATAACTGAGCCAAAGCCAATCCAGACTGGAGTACCTCAAGGCTCTATCCTCGGACCCTACCTTTTCAATATTTACATTAATGACATCCCACTGCACCCTGAATGTAAACTTAAGCTCTTCGCAGATGACACAGCAATTTTATTTAACTCTAAATCAGTCGACCTATTGGTTACTCAGCTTCAGAACTACCTAAATGACATCATCAAATGGTGCGATGAATGGAAACTAGACATTAACCCAACTAAGACTCAAGCAATAGTTTTTCCCCCAAGAGATAACAAAAAATTCAAGCCACAAACCAACTTGACAGTAAACTCAAGCACTATTAGTTGGGCCGACCATGCCAAGTACCTTGGTGTCACTTTGGATTCGAAATTAAAATTTAACCTACATGTCCAAAACGCCATAAGAAAGGCAAAGATAGCCAAAATATCTTTATCAAGCCTGCTTAATTTTAAAAGTAATTTAACAACAAAGCATAAATTCACGTTGTACAAAACCTGTATTCTACCCATCATCACGTACGCACTACCAGTCTGGGGCAAATATATCACACCTACGGATAAAAAAAGAATAGATGCCTTTATGAGGATTTGCTTACGAATCACTATAGGAGCCCCATTCAATCTTTCAAACAAAATTCTCAAAGAAGTCCTCAACCAGCCTAATATAGAAGAGATTTATCAAGACTCTGCGACAAGAATATTCTCGCAATTTCAAAAATCATCAAATCCAACTATACAAGAATTTGTTCAAAATCAAGGTGACCTCAGCCACCGAATCCGACGACCTGGAGCCAATGGCTAGCTGACAGCCAAACACCCAACAACTGCCCTCCTGTAAGGTTCGGGGGGCCACTCCAGCATTACAACTCGCCATGTGTAAATAATCTGGACAAGGTGACTCGCGAGCTGTGCTCGAATGTAACACCTGCAAATTGAGATGAAATAAATAAATAAACAACAACAACAATTGGCTCAAAAATCATTCATTCTGGTTAGCAGCATCGTAAATAAAAATATTTCCACAACAACAATGGTATTTGCATCTTCATTATTATAAAACAATGACAAATTAAATTAACAATGTTAAAATATATTTTAACATTACACAACATTTTAACATTTAACACAAAAACGTTACAATATTTTCTTAAAATATATATTAATATTGAAATGCCAAGAGTTTATAGCCATTATAAAGCACTAATATTTGAATTAGTTTTACTTAATATATTAGCCCTGAAAGACCCAAGGTCATCAGGCGTGGAGCAGACTTCCTGCCAAAACCTAAGCCTATCTCCATCGCAATGGGGGGCACTGCTTGCGAGTTAAATCTACAAATAACTCTAAGGATATTCAATTTTTGGTTTTTATATTTTTTATAATTATGAATGTGATTTGTATAAATTGTTTATTAAACTTTATACTGATCTTTTTACATCACCACGTTGTTTACATTCTACATCTTATTCTAGTTGTTTATAATGATGATATATTTATTCACAGATTAATAGGATATATGTATATTTAGTCCCAAACATTTCCCTATTTTTTTAAAACAAAAAGATAGTGTATATGAGATAATAGCTATATAACTAATGTGTGTATAAAAGGGATATAAGAGAGTAAATGATGACTTAAGTGTCCAGAACATAGTCGCTGTATCTTGATGGTGTTCGGATCGGTCGACCAGATCTTGTCCTCCGTGGGCCTGAGTCGGTGGAATGGGGTGTTTCCATTGAAGTGGAGGATTCACAGATAGGATCTACTTTATTTTTTTTTTTGGCTCAAAATCTTCACCCTGTGAGGTCTGTGTACTCTTCATTAAGGTTTAAGCCTGATGGTCAAGTTCTAATGTCTCTTCTATTTTTTCTGTATTCATGACCTTCAACTTCAACTATATACGATCGAGGATCTTGGGCAGAGATGCATTTATCCATTCTCCACTTATCCTTTTCTTTCAATTTGACACTAATACTTTTTATAATGGTTCCTCTTGATCACAGGACGGTCTGGGCTTCCTCATGGTGAAGACTGGGTATTCTCTAAGTGGAATGTCAATTGATCACTCCTATTCAGGCTTTCTCTAAGTGGAATGTCAATTGATCAATTCTATTTAGGCTTTCTCTATGTGGAATGCCAATTGATCAATCCTATTTAGACCTTCTCTATGTGGAATGCCAATTGATCAATCCTATTTAGGCTTTCTCTATGCGGAATGCCAATTGATCAATCCTATTTAGGCTTTCTCTATGCGGAATGCCAATTGATCAATCCTATTTAGGCTTTCTCTATGTGGAATACCAATTGATCAACCCTATTTAGGCTTTCTCTATGAGGAATGCCAATTGATCAATCCTATTTAGGCTTTCTCTAAGTGGAAAGCAAATTGATCAACCCTATTCAAGCTTTCTCTAAGTGGAATGCCAATTGATCAATCCTATTTAGGTCATCTCTATGTGGAATGCCAATTGATCAATATCCTATTTAGGCCTTTTCTATGTGGAATGCCAATTGATCAATCCTATTTAGGCTTTCTCTATGCGCAATGCCAATTGATCAACCATATTCAGGCTTTCTCTATGTGGAATGCCAATTGATCAATCCTATAATCTCATCTAGCACTTCTATTGTGGCTGGAATCCTCTTTCACTCTTATTTGGATCTCTATTTTGGAACCTTTATCTTCTTCATAATCTTCGTCTCTCTATATTATTCTTCTTTATATAATCTTTATCTAAATATTCTTATTCTTTATAATCTTTATGTATATATTCCTTTTCTTTATAAACTTTAACTCTATATTCTTCTCTTCTTTAAAATCTTCATTTCTATATTCTTCTTTTTACAATCTTTATTTGCTTTCTTCTTTATAACTTATATATTCTTCTTCTTTATATCTTTATATTTTTATTCTATAGAATATCTTTTTTATGATCTTTATCTACATTCTTTTTTTGTATAATATTTATCTGTATTATTATTCTTTTTTACCCATTTTTAAATTAAAAAATAATATATTTATTAAAGTATACATAATCTTATATGATATTGTTAAAACTATTTTACCGTTCTTTTACTTTGTACATAGAATGAAGGACTTAGGTGAAGGGAGACGAGCAAGATATCGACATGGTCGGGGAAACTCCCAGCTGGAACCGACCGAGGGCAAAGGTCACCAGATGGCCCGGGGAGGCAAAAGTCAAGTGGAAGTCTGGAATTTGTTTGGTTGTTCTGCAGGCCCGGGACAGCCCGCCATGTGGCGTCTTCTTTTTTTTTCTCTTAGTTAGTTAGCAGCAGCGGACCAGGCGGGGCAGACGCGCCTGGGAAGTATCCTACAAGCAGCGTCTTGTGGACGGAAACACGTCTGAGAAGTATCCTACAAGCAGCGTCTTGTGGACGGAAAGACGTCCGAGAAGTATCCCACAAGCAGAGTCTCGTGGACGGAAAGGACGTCTTGGAGTATCCCACAAGCAGAGTCTCGTGGACGGAAAGGACGTCTTGGAGTATCCCACAAGCAGAGTCTCGTGGACGTAAAGGACGCTTTGGACATCGCACGAGCCGCGACCAAGAGGAAGCTAAGCCAGCGACGGTGCTGCCACTCGAGGTACTGTGTGAACACAACGCTGGATACCCCCCTGACACTTATTTTTATCTCCCTTCCCTAAGATTAGTTAATTTTACTTTTTTTTTTGCTTAACCTTGTTTCTTGTTTTTTATCCATAATTCTTTATATATATAAGTATAATAGTTTTTAGCCCTTTTTAATTTTAAAATAAAACCTTTTGTTATACTGTGTTTTATGTGCATTTATTTCCCCCATTGTTTTTCCTTTCAATCGATCACCCTTTTTTTGTTTTTTAAACGAACACGAACATTTTGGTGAGCCGGACGTGATCGATTTAAAGGAAATATGGAGGAAATGGATGCAATTAAAAAGCGCAGAAAAGCCATAAGAGGTACTTTCACTAGAATTATTAATGAAATAAATGGAGAATTTGAAAAGTCTCAAATTGATAGGAATGATATTTATTCTAAGTTTAATAGACTAGAGTCTTATTACACGAAACTTGTAGATCTAAAGAAAAATATCAGGCTTTATTGGTAGTGAAAGAAGGGATTACAGAGGAAAGTATTGATAGGGAATGGCAAGAATGCGATAAATATGAAGAGGAAAAGTTTGATATTCAACAGAAAGTCAGTGTATTACGGAATCCCGATAAAGAAGAAACAATCCCGATTGCTAGCGAGGACACTGTAATAAATGTGAAATTACCAGAGTTAGCCCTAAAAAGCTATGATGGCTCTCTGGAAGGTTGGTTGCCTTGGTGGGCGCAGTTTTCGAAAATTCACGAAAATAAGAATTTATCCGATAGCGACCGGTTTTTATATTTGCGTCAAGCAATTGTACCAAATTCAGAAGCCTATCGTGTTGTAGCAAGCTATCCCGTTACAGGCGCCAACTATGTTTTGGCAGTACAAGCCCTACAGGAGCGATTCGGTGACCCGAATATACTGACAGAACTATATGTCAGACGTCTATTGAATTCGGTTATATCTAATGTAAAGAAAGAAAATAGAAATTTAAGCAGTCTGTACGACGAACTGAGCAGTCACCTCCGGTCGTTAGAGACATTGGGCATTGATCCCCAGTTGTCGGGTATTTTTTTATACCCTCTTGTCGAGTCTTCATTACCTTCGGATATTTTGAAAATATGGCACAGGCATCCTTCTTCGGGTTATGGTATGGAGTTAGCAAAACGGGAAGAGTCAGATAAAGGGGTTGGAGGAGCTCAAGAAAGGCTCAGGTTATTATTGGACTTTCTAAAAGCCGAAATAAGGAGTGCTCAACGGCTGAAATTTGTGAAAAAAGGCTTTAAGCAGGAGGAACCCTATAAAAGGTCTTACAATGATGGGACCAGAACAAGGAGCAATTTCAGAGCCGCCACTGTGTCTAGTCTGTTCGGAGGGCGAACTAATATAAAATGCTTCTTTTGTGAAAGAACAAATCATGCGAGTCATCAATGCCGCTCCATAATGAAAATGTCTCCGGGAGAGAGAAATGATAAAATACGTAGTGCCCATCTATGTTTCAAATGCTTAAGAAAGGGACACATACAGAGTCAGTGCTGAGAACAATTGGAGTGCAAAAACTGTGGGAGAAACCACTTGGAAGTTTTATGTGAAGGAAATTCTTCTAACCGGTTAACGAAACCAGGAAGAGAAAATCTAAAGGAAAATGCACCTGAAACCATTGCATCGCTTTCTAGTCAAGCCTGCACCGGTCAGGTCTTGCTGATGACAACGGTAGCACTGTTAAGAGGCCCAAATGCCTCTAGAAGGGTTAGAATTCTCCTCGACAGTGGAAGTCAGTTTTCGTATATCAAACAGTCGATAGTCTGGAGTATAGGAATAGAAAGAAAAGGCGAAATAACCATAGATAAAAGTCTTTTTGGAGGTAATAAGATTGGTGAAGAAAAGCACGGTAAATTTATGTTAGAATTAGAGAATTTAGGTAATAAAAGAGATGTGATCCATATTGAGGCGCTGGATCAACGTAAAATTTGCGACGCCATACCACCTTTGCCAAAAGGAGACTGGTTAGAAAAATTGAAGATTAAGGGCATAATATTGTCTCAGGACAATTTTAAAGGACAAGAGATTGACATATTGATTGGTGCTAACTATCTAGGTATGATTTTGACAGGAAAAATAGTTCAAGTTGAAGCAGATTTAACTGCGGTGGAAACGAAATTAGGTTGGACACTAATGGGCAATTCGCCAATTATTGATAGCAATGACAATGTGCAGCAGACTTTGAATCTGCTAACAACGCGATGCGATTTAAAGGATTTGTGGGATCTAGAAGTACTAGGCATCAGGGATCCTGTTGAAACTTGCTCCAAAGAGACCAGATACCAGGAAATAAAAGAAAAGTTTATAACAAAAATTCAAAGACAGAGTGATGAGAGATATTCTGTAGGTCTACCTTGGAAGGTAGAAAAGGAGTCAATCCCCAGCAATCTTGACATAGCGATAAAAAGGTTAGATATAAGCACTAAGAAAATGACCTCACAGAATAAGTTGACCGAATATAGTCAGATCTTTAGAGACTGGCTGACTGAAGGACTCATTGAAAGAGTCGAGGAAAATCCTCTCGAGAGAAGAGGCTACTATTTACCTCACCGCCCTGTGTACAAGATGGAATCTAAAACGACGCCCATACGTCCGGTTTTCGATGCTTCTTGTCTAGGTCATAATGGACTATCTTTGAATCAATGTATAGAAAAGGGACCGAATTTATTGGAAAGAATCCCTGAAATGATGATAAGATTTCGGAAAATAAATTTGGAGTCACGGCAGATATAAGAAAAGCATTCCAGATGGTGGCGATTGAAGAATCTGAACAGAACTACTTTAGATTCCTTTGGTGGGAAAAGGAGAGCGATAGAGAACTAATAGCTTACAGGCATAAGAGACTTGTATTTGGCTTAAACTGTAGTCCTTTTGTGCTGAACGCCGTAATAGAATACCATCTTCAATCAATAAGAGGCCCACTTGTTCAATGGGCAAAGATTTTAGCTCAATCCTTCTACATGGACAATTGTATTACCTCGCTGGAAACAAAGCAGGAAGTGCAGGAATTTCAAAAGGCCGCAATTGAAATTATGGACAGGGCTAAAATGGACTTACGAGAGTGGGAATATTCTCTGGAGGAAAACCCTGAAAAGGGGACTTGTACAAAAATATTGGGTGTTGTTTGGAATAAAATGGAAGATTCATTAAAATGCGAACTCCCTGACAATTTGAGTCTTCAACCCAAATTAACGAAAAGGCTGGTACTGTCCATGGTTCAGCGGATATTTGATCCACTTGGATTTTGCGCTCCAGTATTCTTGCCACCAAAGTTGTTACTGCAGCGATCATGGGGGCTGAAACTAGGTTGGGATACACCTCTACCCGAAAGTATGGCCCAGGAATTTCGAACCTGGTTGGATCAAATAAAATTCATAGAGTTAATAAAGATACCGAGATATATGTGGAATGATCTCATTTTCCCTACAGAAGTTCATATCTTTTGTGACGCTAGTCAAAGAGGCTATGGAGCTGTAGCCTATTTAAGGAGCGAAACGGGACGAGAAAATACTCTAACTTTGATTTGGAGCAAAGTCAGATTAGCTCCTATGAAGAGTATTACGATCCCTCGCTTGGAATTAATGGCCATGGTACTAGGAGCTAGACTAGCCAATGCAATCCAAGCTGCCTTGAAGAGAAAATGTGAAACAACTCTTTGGTCTGACTCTACTACCGCGCTAAGTTGGATAAAGAGAGAAATTGAGTGGAGAGTTTTCGTGAGAAACCGAGTCAGAGAAATACAGGCCACTACCAATTTGAACGATTGGAGGTTCGTTCCTAGTCAATTGAACCCGGCCGATCTTCTGTCTCGAGGTTGCCCTCCAAGCCAGTTTGTGCAAAGCAGATGGTGGGAGGGCCCCGAATGGTTGAAAAAACCTAAAGAATTCTGGCCCAATTCAGAGTTCTCGATAAATCCAAAAGAAATAAATGTTGAAGAAAACATTATGAAAATCAACATTAATTTGAACATCGATTATAAAGACTGGATACTGACAAGGAGGTCTAATTACTCTCTCAACATCAGGATAATGTCCTATGTTTTAAGATTTTTAGGGAAACTTAAAAAACAGTCAACTGAAACAGGACCTTTGAAAGTTTCAGAATTAGACTTGGCAGAAAAAAAGCTTATCCGAATGATTCAGGAGAAAGTCTCCATAGAGAAATCGAATGCAACCAAGAGTTTTAAAATATTAAAAAACACTGACGGACTTTGGTGTGTAGAAAGCAAACTTTTACATGGACAGGTCCCAGAAGAATTTAAAACTCCTATCATTCTACAAGGCGACCATCCCTTCGTAGAGCAACTTATATGGGAAGTGCACCTGAAGAATGGACATGTAGGCGTGCAATTCATTTTATCAAAGCTGAGAGAGAAATTTTGGATAATCAGGGGAAGGAAAACGATAAAGAAAATTATCAGTAAGTGCATTGCTTGCAAGAGACTTAAAGAAAAGTCTCTGCAAAGACCAATGACAGCTTTGCCAGAAAACAGAATTGGACTGGGCAAACCCTTCCAAATTACAGGAGTTGATTTATTAGGCCCTCTTCATTTGAAAGAAGGTGGGAAAGTGTGGGTAGCCGCCTTTACTTGCGCCGTCTATCGCGCTATTCATCTGGAGTTGGTGAAGAGTTTAAAGACAGGAGTCTTCATGATGGCCCTCCATAGGTTTATTTGTCGGAGAGGGCGCCCCGAGAAAATATATAGCGACAATGGCACCAATTTCGCAAAACTTAATAGAATATTCAAGAGATTGGATTGGACTAGAATTGAAAGGGAAACCTCAATTAAAAGGATACAATGGATTTTTATCCCTCCTTCTGCTCCTTGGTGGGGAGGATTTTGGGAAAGAATGGTTAGGACAATAAAGGAAATGTTGATAAAGGAAGCTGAAATATGTACAACTGCAGACTGCCCTTTGTGAAATCGAATCTATCATTAATAATCGACCCCTCACTTATGTCTCTGAAGACGACAATGATCTAAAACCGTTAACTCCTAATGAGTTTTTACAAAATGGTCCAGAGTCTAGCTTTCTTGAATTTGAAAATTTAAAGCCAGAAATGTTGCACACTAGATACAGAGAGTTAGGTCAACTGAAGAGAGAATTGAAGCAGAGATTCTTAAAGGAATATTTAGGCGCGCTGATTCAGAAATCCGAAAATATTGATAGAAGACAGTTGAAAGTAGGAGACGTTGTTCTGATCGGGCAAGAAAATCTTAAAATAATGTTTTGGCCTAAAGGGCGAATAGTAAATCTCATACCAGGTAAAGATGGAATAGTGAGAGTGGCCCATGTTAAAACATCCACAGGAACCTTGATCAGGGCTCTACAACGCTTACACCCTCTTGAAATATCCTCGAATGTTGAGACGATTCAAAAGGACAATTCAAATACCGAACCCCAATCTGAAGCATTTTTAGGAAATAGGCCCAATACTGAATCCAGGGACTCTAGAAGTAGATATGGTAGGGTAATCAGAAAGCCTGCAAGGTATGACTCGAAGGACTAGTGAAAGTACCTGTATGAAAAAAAAGGTGTAATATGTGTATTCTTTTATGTGTATTTTATGTAATGTAATAGGCATATCTACTCTTGTGTGTATTGTGTATATATATGCTCTTTTGTCTTATACTTAATTTTGGCTTCTTTTGGAGCAAAATTTTGTGGGAGAATGTTAAAACTATTTTACCGTTCTTTTACTTTGTACATAGAATGAAGGACTTAGGTGAAGGGAGACGAGCAAGATATCGACATGGTCGGGGAAACTCCCAGCTGGAACCGACCGAGGGCAAAGGTCACCAGATGGCCCGGGGAGGCAAAAGTCAAGTGGAAGTCTGGAATTTGTTTGGTTGTTCTGCAGGCCCGGGACAGCCCGCCATGTGGCGTCTTCTTTTTTTTCTCTTAGTTAGTTAGCAGCAGCGGCCCAGGCGGGGCAGACGCGCCTGGGAAGTATCCTAAAAGCAGCGTCTTGTGGACGGAAACACGTCTGAGAAGTATCCTACAAGCAGCGTCTTGTGGACGGAAAGACGTCCGAGAAGTATCCCACAAGCAGAGTCTCGTGGACGGAAAGGACGTCTTGGAGTATCCCAAAAGCAGAGTCTCGTGGACGGAAAGGACGTCTTGGAGTATCCCACAAGCAGAGTCTCGTGGACGTAAAGGACGCTTTGGACATCGCACGAGCCGCGACCAAGAGGAAGCTAAGCCAGCGACGGTGCTGCCACTCGAGGTACTGTGTGAACACAACGCTGGATACCCCCCCTGACACTTATTTTTATCTCCCTTCCCTAAGATTAGTTAATTTTACTTTTTTTTGCTTAACCTTGTTTCTTGTTTTTCACCCATAATTCTTTATATATATAAGTATAATAGTTTTTAGCCCATTTTAATTTTAAAATAAAACCTTTTGTTATACTGTGTTTTATGCGCATTTATTTCCCCCATTGTTTTTCCTTTCAATCGATCACCCTTTTTTTGTTTTTTAAACGAACACGAACAGATATACACATATTAATTTTTCTTTCTTTCTTACACTTTCGAACGTTACTTATTTAAAAAGAACTTCTTATTATTATTTTTTTTTATCGAAAAATGAACCTTTAAACATGTATCAGTTCGAATATATAAATGAATTATTTGAAATGTATATCCATTAGAATATAAATGAACTTTTTGAAATGTATATCAAATCGAATATAAATAAACTTCATGAAAGTATCTGATATATAGCTAGCAATAAATATGTATATATATGTTTCTATGAAAATGTTAATCTGCAAGACGCAGGTTATCCCTTTTTGATTTGTTTTTGTCACTTTGGCGTTTTGCAAATAAACAACAAAAGATGTATCAGACATTATAAAGAAAATGGAGATTTTCTGATAATAAAAGTGTACAGAGATGTTGCATTTGGCGACGAGGATATAAAAGTAAGTACCCTTGATTTTCGAAGTAAATATTTTTAGAAAATATCTTTGATTTTGCATATAATTTAAAGATTTTTAATAGACGCAAATTGCAGAGTTTTAAGATGCAAATTTAAAAGAGTGTAAAAGAAAATTTTGAGAAGTTATGTTTTATTTTAAATATATATATTGCATATAATATATGCAATTATATGTTATAAAAGAAAATGGCTAGTTACAAATTTAAAGAATATAATTGTTGAAGATATTAATCTGTGATTTTAAATGTTTCTTTTTGACCAGTACTTTTGTACAAATTCAAGTTTATTATATTTTTTGTGTGGTTTTAAAGTTAAAACACAACAGGTTATGGACCCAACCACGCATTCACTGCGAAATATAACAAAAACGAAGCAACGGTAAGCCTAAAAAGAAATCTATTTTGTTTATCACGTTAAAATTTATATTTGTAATGGCTGGAATGGATAATATTAAAATGGGTATGAATATTCCCAAATTGGAAGGATTAATAAACTGGCCAGAATATAAGAAAAATATAAAATTGCTTTTAACCATAAAAAAGTAATAGGCGTTGTTGATGGAACATATAGAAAGCCAATAAAACAAGAAACAAATGAAGAAAAAAAGGCATATGTAAAATGGGAAAGTGAAGATGCAATATCCCAATTGTTAGTTACAACAAGTGTGTAGGGGCGGCTGCAGGCGTGTTACAATATATTTATAATTTGGGAATTAATTACTAAATCACATTAAATTCAGCTAGTAATTTTATTATCGTTTTTTATACGGAAACAAGGTTATTGCAATTATTGATTTAAAATAATAAGAAATAAAATTATAAGAAATAAAATAATATGATTTAAAATTATAAGAAATAAAATGATATGATTCCCTACATCACTCCCTTGCCAGTAACAGAGTTATGTCTGATAGTCCTGGAATCTGACAGGGGGTTTTATAGTCCGTCCAGTTCGTGTTGAAGTCCTCCTGATGTCTGCTGGTGGCTCCACGGGTTGTCCGATTGAAGTGTTGTCTTTAGCAGATTCCTCAGGTTGAGAGGTGTTTAATAAATATGCTGGTTTTAATCGGTCTATTGAAACTGACACTTCTTTGTTCTTGATTTTGATGATAAAATATTTTTCCTCTCTCCTTAGCACTTGGAAAGGACCTTCGTAAGGTGGCTCTAAAGCCTTTTTTACTCTGTCCGTTCTTAAAAATACATGGGTGCATGATCTTAAATTTTTGTGGACGAATATATTTTGGTTAGTTTTTAAGTTCTTTGGTCTGGGCCCAAAGTTTTCCATCTGTTTCTGTAATTTATAAACATACTCTTCTTGTGTCAAATATGAATCTGGTTCGACAAAAAATTCACCAGGTAATCTTATATTATTACCATATACTACTTGCGCTATGGAATGATTAGAGTCATTCGGTATAGCTGTACGCAAACCCAAAAGTATCGTTGGTATAGATTCACTCCAGGTAGTGTTATTGTGTGCTCTGATTGCCGCCTTTAATGTTCGATGCAAACGCTCAACCTTCCCGTTAGCTTGGGGGTGGTATGCAGTGGTGTGTTGTAATTTAATTCCACATATTTTTGTTAGATTAGCAAATGTATCTGATGTGAACTGTGCTCCTCTATCAGTGACAAGTCGTAATGGAGTACCGTATCTTGTGATCCAATTATTATAGATTGCCCTCGGCACTGTATCAGCCGAGTTGTTTTCCAAGGGTATTGCTTCCATCCAGTTACTATAGCGGTCAATACATGTAAGACAGTATATATAGTTATTAGATGGTGGTAGTGATCCCACTAAATCGATATGAATATCATTAAATTTTTCTGTTGACATTTGAAATGTTCCAAAACTTGTTTTTGTATGGCGATTGATTTTATTTCTTTGACACGCCCTACAAACTCGACACCATTGTAGGACATCTCTCCTTATGCTAGGCCAAATGAACCTTTGAGTCATTTGCTTAATTGTTGACCTTATCCCTGGGTGTGAGAGTCCATGGATTTGATGAAACAGGAATTCAAATTCATGCTAGATAACAACATCATCAAGCCATCTAAGTCTCAATGGGCAAGTCCGCTACATTTAGCTCTTAAAAAGGATGGCACTTTTCGCCCATGTGGAGATTACAGACAACTTAACTTCTGTACCTTGCCTGATAGATACCCTATTCCAAGAATTGAAGATGTTCAAAATATTCTTAAAAATACTAATATCTATTCGAAAATTGATTTGCTGAAAGCTTACTTTCAAATTCCTATTGCAGAGGAGGACCAAGAAAAGACTGCCATTATCACGTCCGGCTCACCAATTGTAGGGGCGGCTGCAGGCGTGTTACAATATATTTATAATTTGAGAATTAATTACTAAATCACATTAAATTCAGCTAGTAATTTTATTATAGTTTTTATACGGAAACAAGCGTGTTCTTTGTTTACAACAATAACATGAAAATTGATGATGATAATATATTTACAATTAAGCTGTTGTTTTTTATTTTGGTTTTTACAATTATTGATTTAAAATAATAAGAAATAAAATTATATGAAATAAAATAATATGATTTAAAATTATAAGAAATAAAATGATATGATTCCCTACAAGTGTGATGCCTGATGTAAGTCAACTAATCATTCCCTGCTCAAGTGCTAAAGATATGTTGGACAAATTGTTAAGTGTCTATGAGCAAAGCTCTGGTCGAAGATTAGACATGCTCTATAATCAATTCTTTAATTTTAAGAAGGATCCTACAGATGATATTTCAAAGCACATTTCAAAACTAGAAAGTTTATGGAATGATATGCAAAATGAACTTACTAAACAAGAAAATTTGAAATTGCCAGAATCCATGCTGATGTGCAGAATCATAAACACCTTGCCTGATGAATATTTTGATTTTAAAAGTGTTTGGGAATCAGTGTCTAAAGAAGAACGTTCTGTAGACAATCTCACACAAAGGCTTCGGTTACTCGAAATGAGAATTCAACAGCGAGATGAATGCAGCACATCAAGTTCGACAGCACTAATGGCAAATGCATATGAAAATAAGCAAAATATGAAAGGAAAAGTTACCAAAAGTAATGAAAATAATCAGAAAACAAGAGAAACAAGAGAATGTTACTTTTGTCATAGAAAAGGACACTTGGCCAAAGATTGTAGGTATGCAAAACAGAAGAAACTAAAGGATAAAGAAAAGGATGAACTAAATTAAAACTTAATTCAAAATTAAGTGAAAGTTTAATCAGTGAAAGATTCAATGAACAAGATGAAGATATTTGGATTGGTGACTCAGGAGCTACTAACCACATTACAAGAAATGCAAGTTTTTATACTTCTTATAAGGATTTTCCTACCCAACAGACTGTTAAAGTTGGAAGTAATGGAAAATTGATAGCTTATGGAAGTGGAACTATAACAATTGAAACTTGTGTAAAAGGTAAATGGCAAACTCACTACCTAACTGATGTATGGTATGTTCCCAATTTCAGTCGTAATGTGATGTCATTACAGTGCACATTGGATAAAGGGTTTGAAATGAAAATGGATAAAAAAGGTTGTAAACCTTTTAAGACAACAACTGGAGAAGTTATTGTAGAAGGGAAAAGACTACCAGGAGGCTTGTATGGTATGTTAATAACAAGTATCAAACCTGAAAATGCTGCAGAAGTCAATTTAGCCAAAACCCAAAATGTCAATATGCTACAACTATGGCATGAAAGATTTGGACATCAAAATAAAAGGCATGTTCAAAAATGGCTTAAAGAACAAGGAATAGATGCAGTCATGGACAATGAACCTTGCGAGGCATGCATTTATGGCAAACAACATAGACTGAGTTTTGGATCAAGAGAACAATATGCTTCTACCCAACCTGGAAACTTAATTCATGTAGATGTATGTGGCCCTATGCAGGAGGTTTCGAAAGGAGGGATGAGATACTTTGTGTGTTTCAAAGATGATTTTACAAAATACCGATCAGTGTATTTCCTAAAAGAAAAGTCACAAGTCATTGAAAAGCTAGAACAATTTCTCTTGGAAACAAAGACTACTGGACATATAGTGAAATAAATTCTCACAGATGGAGGAAAGGAGTTTGTAAATAAAGAAACCTCAAAAATTACAAACAAGTATGGTATTAATCATAGGATCACAATGCCATATACTCCACAACAGAATGGTTCAGCGGAAAGAGAAAACAGGACTTTAATAGAAGCAGCTCGTTCAATGATATATGCCAAAAATATGAGCCTAAAGCTGTGGGCAGAGGCAGTTAACACTGCTACATATGTTTTGAATAGAACAGGACCAACACAAATTGAGGGAAAGACACCTTATGAACTATGGTTTGATAAAAAACCAGCAGTTGATCATCTTCGAATATTTGGAACTGAATGTTTTGTTCATGTGCCTGATGAAAAGAGAAGAAAGTTAGATGCCAAAAGCAAAAAAGGTATTTTAGTTGGTTATTGCACTAACAAGGATGGGTATCGAATCTGGATGCCAAACTCAAACAAAGTTGTCACAAGTAGGGATGTAATATTAAAGGAAACTATTCCAACATTTAGTCTTGATATTGAAAAGAGAAATAAGGAACTTTCGAGTAATCAGATTGATGAACAAAATAATACTCAAGATATTGAGGAAATTGAATGCAATGTTCAAACATCAGACGTATACAATCTAAGAGATCGATCAAATATATCAAAACCTCAAAGGTATATTGATGCTGAAATAAATATTGCAGAAGGTCTTGAACCCAAGACATACAAAGAAGCAATGGATTCTCAAAATGCACAGTTTTGGAAAGAAGCAATGAATGAAGAAATGAATTCTTTAACGGAAAATGATGTATACGAATGCACAACATTACCACCTGGCCAAAAACCAATTGATTGTAAATGGGTATTAAAGACCAAATTGAATTCTAAAGGAGAGATTACAAAATATAAGGCAAGACTGGTGGCAAAAGGGTTTGTACAAAAGAAGGGTATAGATTATGAAGAAACATTTAGTCCTGTGGCAAGACATGACACCATAAGAACTCTTTTAGCAATTGCTGCTAATGAAGATATAAAATTGGTACAGTTTGACATAAAGACAGCCTTTCTCTATGGAGACACACAAGATCAAATTTATATCAAACAACCTGAAGGATTCAACAATGGAACAGATCTTGTATGGAAATTGAAGAAAAGTCTCTATGGACTCAAACAGTCACCAAGATGCTGGAATCAGAAAATAGTCAACTTCATGAAAGAAAGATGTCTGAAGGAAAGTACAGCTGACCCCTGTTTATTCTTCAGAAAAACAAATGATCATCTACTCATTATTGCCATATATGTTGATGATGGAATCATTGCTGGTACAAATGAACAGGAAGTCAAAGAATTTCTTGATGAACTAATGTTTTTATTTACGATCACAAGTGAACCATTAAATTACTTTTTGGGTATTGAGATAGAGCGGCAACCGGATGGGTCAATCTTTATAAATCAGAAGGCATATATAAAAAGAATTCATAAGTCTCCTAAAGAACTCATCCAAACTTCGAATACTCAATATTTTTATGAGCAGGGATTACAGCCCCCAGATTAGAGAGCAGAGAAAAATTTTGATAGAAAAGAGAAAGGAACTTTACAAGAAAGGTATAGGATCGAAGTTGAGGGATAATAAACTTCTCCTAAACGGCATCAACTACATGGTAGTGGAGGGACAGGTGGTGAATGCCAAAGGAGAACCAATATAGCTAGAGGCACACCCGCGGATATCTCTGTAAATAGATGTAAATTTCAGGTAATAAAATACATACAAATGAAGATGTACAATCTAGAAACAAAACTCAACTCACAGGAACTACTCATATTTCACATAGCAAGACTCATATTATTAAAGAAAGTCAACTTAAGGGCTCAAATCTGAAACATAATAAAATTAAGATTGAAAAAATAAAACCAATGGTTGACATATCTAAAAACGAACGATTCATGTATTGGAATATAAACAGCTATTTTAGGATAAATTCTCTCTTTCCACTGTTCGAATTTTTGAAACAATTTGAGATGTTCGCGCTTACAGAAACTTGGTGCCACTTCAATATCGACTTGAACCTGGCGAACTTCGGAATGTATCAATCACCTGCTGTAAAGTTAACAGATAAAGGGAGAAGCTCCGGAGGTATAATTCTTGGCATTAATAAAAAACTACAGTCCCAAATTGACAATGTTGAAATCGAAACCTCTTGGATTGCAGTCACACTCAATCCAAGTTTAGACAATGACTCACCAGCGATCTGTGTAATATTCGTATATCTACCCCCAAACGATATGCATGCTACAAACCTTGGACGACTATTTCATTTGATGGAAAATAAGATATATAACGGGTTTGAAATAATACTGGTCGGCGACCTGAATGTCCGTATTGGCAATCTGGGGGGTTACCATAATTTGATAGATACTTCAAACCTTATTTCAACTACCCGAAATTCCTGTGATCTAACAAAATCTGCCAAAGCGGAAATATTTATTGACTTTCTTGATAAAAATTACTTAACTATAATAAATGGTAGATCCATTAATGATAAAAGTGGTAAATTTACATTCATCTCCGGAAGAGGCTCTTCTGTGTTAGATCTGGCGATTGTCTCACCTGCGGTTATTGAACACATAGCAGATTTTGAAATTGGTTGTATGCCATATTCGGATCACTTACCAATAATTTTAAAGTTTATCGGCCCAAATAATAAAACTGAAAATTGTTACATGGAGCCTAGTGTCAAGATTAAATTTTCCTGGTCAGTAGATAAAATCCCAACATATATAGAAACTTTAAAAGAACTAACTCCCGAACATCCAGCTGACTCCACAATTGATATTCAGGCTGAGGATTTTACTGGTTTAATTCAAACAGCAATGTTACGCTCGGGGACGCGGATGGAGGCAAAAACAAAAAATATATAATCTAAGCCATGGTTCGACAAAGACTGTTATTCGGCTAAAAAGGAAATGAAACAAAATCTTAAATTATACGTAAAACATAATATCTCGGCCGATAAAACTGCATACTTGTCGAGTAAGAAGAAATATTCAGCTATCCTAAATCTCAAAAAAAGGGAATATACTGACAAAATTCAAGTTATCCTCAGTAATGTAAAAGATCCTTCCCAATTTTGGAAGACTATTAATTCACTTAAATATAGGAATAACCTACAAGGTGAAATTCCTATTGTAGACTGGCAGGTCTTCTATCGGGAGTTACTTTGTTCAAATCTAACAAAAGTTGTAAAGCTACCACTTGAGATATTGGACATTGACCCCGAATTAGATTGTGAAATATCTCTAACTGAGGTCACCACGGAAATTTCCAAATTGGGTAAAAATAAGGCTACAGGACTTGATGAAATTCCTAACGAAGCGATTAAATATTTATTAGAAGAACATACAATTTATCTCAGGAACTTATTTAATAAAATCTTAGGGACATCCCATGTTCCAAAACAATGGACAAAGACGATAATCCACCCAATATTTAAAAATGGAGATCCGGACAACCCGTCAAATTACAGAGGAATATCCCTGATTTATAACCTATCGAAATTATTCAATCTATCTAGAAGAAAAGATTGAATGATTGGATGGAGAGAAAGTCAATTTTGGCAGAAAATCAGGCTGGTTTTAGAAAAGGCTACTCTTGTCAGGACCACATTTTCATGCTCGTATCATTAATTCAAATGACCCTTAGCCGTAGAAGGGGAAAGTTATATGCCTTCTACATTGACCTAAGGAAGGCCTTTGATACTGTGCCGCACCATCTACTTTGGAAAAAAATAGCATTAAATGGTCTGAGCTGTCGATTTATTAAACTAATTAAGAACTATTATACCCAAATGACGGCAACAGTCAGATGGCGGGGTTCCTTCACGGAGGCTATCAAAATACAAGCGGGAGTATTGCAGGGGGAGCCGTTGTCACCTTATTTATTCATTCTCTTCCTAAACGATCTGGTACCCCTGTTCGATGAATCAGAATTGCCAGGCATAAATCTTGAAAATTATGGAACTATACACCTTTTACTGTATGCAGACGACATAGTGATCTTAGGAGAATCGAAAATAAATTTGCAATGGAAGATTAACTTACTTAAAAAGTACTTAGAAGAGAACTGCCTAACGTTAAACCAAAATAAATCTAAAATAATGGTGTTTAGAAACGGTGGAAGAACAGCTCGTTCCGAGACATGGTTTTGGGGTCAGCAACCCCTGACAATAGTAGCTAAGTATACATATCTGGGTTACCCTCTGACTACAAAAATCTCGACCCAATATGCTTCCCAATACTTTAAAAACAAAGCACTGAATGCAATTAATGCACTTTGGAGAATCCTTACAAAGGCGCGAATAAAGTCCTTTACCTCTGTGATGAAACTTCTTGACACTATTGTTCTTCCTACGTTACTATATGCGGCACCAATGTGGGCAATTGACCAGCTGATGACAGTCAATAATACCCAAGATGCATTTCTTCGTCGTCTCTTAGACTTACCAAACTTCACACCAGGATATATCCTCAGAAGAGAATGTGGAAGAATATCAACTGAACTTAATGCTGTAAAACTCACATTAAAGTTTTGGGTCAGGATTTTAAAATGGAGACGAGCAGATTACCACATGCTTGCTTAAACTATCTCTGGAAAGTCACCGCGAAAAAGGAAATAGAAAATAGTTTTACTCAAAATTTAATAAAAATTCTAGACTCTAAGGGATATTCCTTTCTTAAGGGCTGCGAAGACTACTTAGCCATACAGAAAGAATTGCCAGGCATAATCAGAACCACCACAGACCAACTAATTCAAAACGATCAGATGAAAATCATTGATTCAACCCACTTTGCTCACTACAAATTTTTGAGTGAATCATTCATGACAGAGGAGTACCTACGATTAAATATCTCGCTTCCCAAAAAAAGACTAGTTGCACAACATAGAGTTTCATGGCAATTTTTCAGGGAAGAAAGAAAAGACTTCTGTAAAGAAAATGGCCGGAACTGTTTATTTTGTAAGGATCTCATGGATGATAATTTGGTTCACTATTTCTTCCAATGCCCTCTCTTAACAGAAAAACGTACTGAAATTTTCCCAAGCCCTAACTCTGGTCAATTTAGATACCATCGCATATGTCAACTTCTCTCTTCAGCTCTGAATGATGAATTACTGATTGTTAGATACTTTAAGTTCTGCACAGAAGCTGGGCGCATGAGAAAGAATGCAGAGCAAAGGATACTGGAGGATGAACTATCTGTAAATAGGTAACTGAATGTAAGACAAACCTTATTTTGTTGTAAATGTTTCCTCTTCCCTCTCCTCCTGTTGACGTGTAAATACGGCGAATCCTGTATGGGGCGGAATGCCCTAAATAAAGGCTTTTGTTGTTGTTGTTGTTGTTATATAAAAATAATTCTTGAGAAATTCAATATGTCTCAAGCGAATAAAGTGGGAACACCAACTGATAATTCTACTGTTCCTGGGGAAGCAGAGATTCTAGAAAATGTTCCCTTTCGTGAAGCGATTGGTAGTCTGATGCATCTGAGCTGCTTAACAAGACCCGATATCACTTTTGCACTGAATAAAGTTTCTCGAAAACTTGCAGCACCAACAATATATGACTGGGAAGCAGTTAAACGAATCTTCAAATATCTACTGGGTATGAGGAACATTTGAAATCTGATTAAGGGGAAGTGTTGAAGATATTAATCTGTGATTTTAAATGTTTCTTTTTGACCAGTACTTTTGTTTTGTTTTTGCTTTTCCTAAAATGTTTTTTGCTTCTTCTTAATTATTATTTGTTCTATATGTAAAGCTTTGTTTTTTGATACTTGAATAAACAAATTCAAGTTTATTATATTTTTTGTGTGGTTTTAAAGTTAAAACACAACAATAATGAGGAAAGTGAAACGTTTTATGAACGATTGGAACAGTTTCTCATATTGGAGGAGGCAGGGGATGAGAAGAAAAAGGCTTGTCTCCTAACCCTCATGGGAAGTAAAACATGGTGTTTTGAAGAATTTGTGCAGTCCTATTCTACCTAAAAACAAAACCTTTGATAACCTAATTGATATCTTGAAAAGGCACTTCTCTCCAAAGCGTTCAATTGTAGTAGAGAAGTTCATTTTTTTTTAAAGAATGCAATTAAAGGAAGAAAGCATCTCGGATTACTTGGTGGAAATTAAGCGTTTGGCTTCCTCGTGCAACTTTGGAATTTTTCTAGAGGATTCTTTAAGTGATAAAATGGTCTGTGGTTTATATAATGCCAAAATACAAAATAGAATTTTGTCGGAGGGCGACATTTCTTTGGCTGAAGTAATTGAGATAGCATTATCTATGGAAGCGGCCGAGAAAAATACAAAATTTTTTCATTTAGAGCAGGGTGAAGATTGTGTGGATAAGTTGAGGATGGAACGCAAGGTTGAATCAAATTTCCAGAATGGCAAATGTAAAAATTGTGGTAAACTGCATAAAGAACCATGTAGATTTAGGGAGGCGATATGCTTTAAGTGTAATAAAAAAGGACACATTGCCCCAATATGTTAGAGCAGTAGAAGAAATCTAAGGCAACATCAGAATCAGCCGGGAAATATACATCAGATAGGAGACCAAGAAGAGGAGGAAGAGTATGTCCAGAAAATTATAAGCGTGACGATACCTGAGTATAAAATTAATTTTGCCTCAAGTGACCCTCCGTATCTGATGGAGTTAAAAGTAGAAGGAAACTTTATTAAATTTGAAATGGATACGGGTAGTGGTCTAACACTGATATCGGAAAAGGATTTTAAAAATAATCTTCCACATTTGAAGTTGAAAAAAAGCGAGTATTATTGTAAGAACTTATGATGGTACCGTGGTACCCATTCTGGGTAAAATCAATGTCAAAGTGGAGTGTCAAGATATGACTTACAAACTTAGAGCGTTGGTGGTGAAAGGAAAAAAGAGGGCTTTGATGGGAAGAGAATGGATAAATAGATTGAAATTGGGCTGTTTCGCGGTAAAACATATACCTGTGGAAATTACCATTGAGGAAATTTTGAAGGAAAATCAAGCCTTATTTGTGGAGACAACTGAACCAATAAAAGGTTTCACATTTTCAGTAAACATGTGTGATGTGAATCCAATTTTCCATAGGGCTCGTCCGGTGCCTTTCGCCATTAGGCCAGCCGTTACTGAAGCATTAGACAAAATGGTGGCTAAGGGTTATCTATGTGAGGTGGCGAGCAGTAAATGGGCCACTCCAGTGGTTGTAGTGCCGAAGAAAAATAAAGAGATCAGAATTTGCTGCGACTTCAAGGTAACTCTAAATAGATATTTGGACACTGCGGCCAATCCCCTTCCCACACAGCAAGATTTATTCTCCACATTGGCCAAGGGAAAATACTTTTCTAAATTGGACTTGAGGAACGCTTATCTGCAATTAGAGGTGGACCCAGGCACCCGACCGTGGCTAACGATAAATATTCATAAAGGGCTTTTCAGGTTTAAGAGAATGCCATTTGGATTGGCAAATGCGCCCAGTTATTTTCAATCTGTAATGGATAGGGTTTTGTCGGGTATAGGAGGCGTAATTTGTTATATTGATGATGTCCTTATAGCCACAGCATTAATTGAAGAACATCTGGCGTTGTTGAAGACTATATTTGCTTGCTTGGCGAAGTATAATATCAAACTAAAGAAAGAAAAATGCCTATTTTTGCAAAAGGAAATTGAATATTTAGGACATCTTGTCACGGGAGAGGGCATCATACCTTTGGATCATAAGGTACAAGCAATACAGAAAGCCAAAACGCCTACGAATATCTCTGAATTAAGATCATTTCTTGGTTTAGTTAACTTTTATGGGAAGTTCATACTCAATTTGCCAGAGCTTTTAAAGCCTCTTCATGAGCTTCTTCACAAAAACGTCCTTGGGTTTGGACAAAGGAATGTGGAGAGGCCATTGACAAGTGCAAGAATAGCATTACCTCTGAGAGGGTGCTAGTCCCATATGATACGCCTTTGCCATTGTGTTTGGCCACTGATGAATCGCAGATTGGAGTGGGCGCTGTGTTGTCACATATTATAGAAGGCCAGGAGAGACCGATCATGTTTGCCTCACGGACTTTATCGGCAGCAGAACAAAATTATTCTCAGATTGAGAAGGAGGCTCTAGCCATTATTTATGGAGTAACCAAGTTTCATCAATTTATTTATGGAAGAAAATTTATTCTTATTACAGACCATAAGCCATTGGTGACCATTTTGGGCCCAAGATCAGGAATCCCCACCTTATCTACTTCAAGATTGCAGCGTTGGGCGCTTATTTTGTCAGCTTATACTTACGATATTAAATTTCGAAGAACTCAAGACCATGGGAATGCAGATCTTCTGTCACGTTTTCCTGTGGGTTGTGAAGAAATTCCAAGACTAAATAATGTCTATGCTTTATCCTATGTGGAAGAATTGCCGATCACAGCAGAGGAAATTGCCACGGAAACTGAAAAAGACGAAGTGCTCTCATTGGCCAAATTTTATACTCAGCAAGGATGGCCTGAAAAGGTGGCTGATCACCTCAGACCTTATTTTAAAAGGAAACTTGAGCTAACTGTAGATGGGGAGTGTTTGGTTTGAGAAATGAGAGTCGTCATTCCACCATCTCTCAGGATAAAAATGTTGAACTGTCTTCATGAGACTCATTCCGCTATGAACAAAATGAAGGCTGTAGCAAGATCACATTTTTGGTGGCCAAATCTAGATACCCAAATCGAGGTTTTGGTGAATAAGTGCTGGAAGCTGTCAGCAATCCCAGGATGGGCCAAATAAAGGAAAATGGCAACCCTGGAGATGGTCAACCAGACCTTGGCAAAGAATTCATATTGATTTTGCAAATAAGGAAAACATCAATTTATTAATAGTAGTAGATAGTCATTCAAAGTGGATCGAAGCCATCCCAATGAGAGAGACCACCACACGCAAAACCATTGAGCAACTACGGCGACTTTTTTCTTCCTATGGTTTATCGGAGGAACTTGTGTCTGATAATGGACCTCAGTTTACTGGTAGTGAAATGAAAAGTTTTCTGGAAGGAAATGGAATTAAACAAACATTGATCCCGGCGTACCACCCGCAAAGTAATGGCTTGGCTGAAAGAGCGGTTAGAACAATTAAGACTGCTCTGGATAAAAATAAAAGAAAATTTGGGGATACCATTCAAGACACCTTTTCAAAAGTTCTTCTGGCATATCGAAGCACCCCGCATGTGACAACAGGAAAGACTCCATCAGAGCTCTTTATTGGGCGTGCGCTTCGAACCAGAGTATCGTTGATACATCCCAGCTTGGCATCTAGAGTTAGGGACCAGCAAGCCAGGCAAATGAAGTATGATCGGCGAACCCATTTGGAAGAATTCCAGATAGATGATTTAGTGTGGTGTAAAAACTTTAGAGGTGGTGATAAATGGATCCCAGGAAAAATTGTGGGCAAGAAGGGAACTAGAGTCTACACCATTTTGATCCACGGACAGGTAAAGGCCTATCACAGGGACCAAATTAGAAAAAGGTGGAGGAATGGTGAAGAAGATGAGAGTAGAGATGGAGAGCGTCAACCCGAGCACTCAAGAGGAGCAGGTCCCAGTGCCATAATCTCGGAGGTTGTACGAGACAGAGGTTATATGGAGTCGCTGTCGCCAGGATTAACTAGCCAGCGGTCGGATCAAGATTCAGAGTGATACAGACGATGGAAAGTCATTAGAGCCTCTTCGCTCGCTGGACCCCGAGGCCACGAGAGAGGAAGGTCTTGTTCTAAGGCGGAACCCACCTCGAGCCAGGAGACCTCCTGTGAGATTTCGTGTTTGAAGAGAGAAGATGGTGATATATAGCTAGCAATAAATATATATATATATTTCTATGAAAATGTTAATCTGCAAGACGCAGGTGATCATCATCCCTTTTTGATTTGTTTTTGTCACTTTGGCGTTTTGCAAATAAACAACACAAGATGTATCAGACATTAGAAAGACAATAAAGATTTTCTGATAATAAAAGTGTACAAAGATGTTGCAGTATCAATTCGAATATATAAATAAACTTTTTGAAATATATCATTTCGAGAATATTAATTCACTTTTTTTTAAATATATCACTTTGAATATTTGTTTATTTTTTTTTACCACAGTAGTGGTACCATTGAATATTTGAATATGAATGTGATTTATATAAATTGTTTATTAAACTTTATACTGTTCTTTTTACATCACCACGTTGTTTACATTCAACATATTATTCTAGTTTTTATAATGATGATATATTTATTCACAGATTAATAGGATATATATATATATATTTAGTCCCAAGCATTCAAGATATTCAAGAAAATATTTTTCAAAAACCTTCTCGGGGATATACCTAATAATATCCCAAAATTTCACGGCGATTGGATGTATGGTTTTTGAATCTATAGAGTACAAACATTTAATTTTATATATATACTAGCGGATGTACCCGGCTTCGCCTGGGTTTTACCCGAGTAAAGGTTTGTCTAATGAACATTTGTTAAAACAATTCTTTATAAACTTATATAAAAAAATAATGGATATATTTTGATAATTTGAAACTCGTAAATTTGAATCTCTCGATAAAGTGAACATTTTTCCCGGTCCCTTGAAAAATACTCGATAAGTTGAATAAAATCAATATTAATTGGTTCCCTCGGTAATTGGAAGTTAAAGGAATAGTATCTTTACCTTGGAATTGTATCATTATTCTTGTCTCAAATAAATTGCCGTGTCATCCTGAATTTTGTCTTTCCTAATTTTCTACATTACAAAATCATCATTTTATCTATTCTCCCAATATATATGTTGTAGATAAATGATAAAACTAACTTTGACTAGTGCGCAATTGATAGGTAGAAAATCTTACTTTTGATAAATAATCTTTAAGATAATAAACTTAGTGATAATAAAACTTATAGATAAAAAAACTTGTTAACATCGTCGCAATGGGGAGGCTGCTTGCGAGTTAAATCTACAAATAACTCTAAGGATATTCAAGAAATTATTTTTCAAAAACCTTCCCGGGGATATTCCTAATAATATCCCAAAATTTCACGGCGATTGGATGTATGGTTTTTGAAACTATAGAGTACAAACATACAGACAGACAGTCTTTCAAATATATATATATATATATATATGGTAATTTAAACCAACAACCCTATATTGTATAATTACTTATAACAAGATTGTCATGTTGTATATAGAAACACATCTATAAATAATTATGCGCATGATTAATCTGTGTCATTGCATCACCATATGTAATGTACTTTGTACAAATTAAAGACAAATAAATAAAACTATGTAATAGATTAAGAGCTAAGTTAAAGCAAGATTGAGTAGTTCAAAAACGTCTAAAATCGAGAGAGAAATCCAACAACCCTGAAAAGGAATTCGGCAGCCCGTTGCCATCTGGTCCAAAGGGTGCAGAATGCCCCAGACGTTCAAAGTTCAAATTCGCAGATGTCTCCCCCCCCCCTCCTCGGGAATGGTATATAAACACCTCGGTTTTAGCCGACAATAGTTAGACAGCAGTCACCCCTTCCACCGTCAGCGTGAGCCCTTGTCAGTCTTAGCCAGGACTACCTCAGCGTCATGTAAACAGTAAGAACCCTTCTAACTCCATCTTGCTTAGCTCAACTCCTATCTGTTCATGGAACTTTCCTACTACAGCTGTGTCTCTTCGTTTTGTGTGTGTGGTTCCCAAGCTTTCCACTCTGCCTCGACCACGACTGCCTGTACTCTGTGAAAACTGTTAAAGGTCTTCCAAAGTGCAGAGAGGTACTGGAAAACTCTCCACGCCTTGACTGTCCATCTCGGCTACTACAGGTTTGACCACCGGTTACCACAGCTATAGCGAGAGTCGACAGGATCTCATCACAGATAAGTCGACAGCAACTCTTTCATCACATCTAAGTCGACAGGATTCTACAAGAGGCTACCAGACCTCAACATATTACAGAGAGTCGACAGGATTCTACAAGAGGCTACCAGACCTCAACATATTACAGAGAGTCGACAGGATGACCACAACGAAGTAAGACCACAACGAAGAAGGTAAGAAGCCTGTTCAGATAGAAGCGAGGAAGAGCCAAGATGGAGGAACTAACCCGCCGCCAGTCCAACGAAACGACCAATCAATCTTTCCCCCAACGACACAGCCGAAAATCCCGCAAAATAAGCCGGTGAGACTTTCCCCCTTCGGCCTTACAATGCAACCATCTTCCAGGCAACATGCCGCCGTCACCAAACAGAAGTCACAAGCGTCTACAAGCTCTACTCGGAGCGTCTTCCACGTCATCAGCAGGACAGCAACCAAAGACCAAGTCTCCTGACTGAACAATCATAAAAACTGTGAGTTTTTAAAAAACTTTCTCCTCATGCTCACAACTTGATTTTCCATAAGTTTAATGTTTATTTTCACTGTAATCATTTTAAATCAATTTTTACCATTTTTATATCATTTCAATTCAAATTTTAAACCTTTTACAACCCCATTTATCAATTTTTACTTTATTTTAAGGAACTTATAAATTTTAATTCATTACTTTCAATTTTACATTTAAAAAAAAAATCATTATTTTTTTTAATTACTCGAATCATAATTCTAAACTTATTTGTGTGTTTTTTATATCTTATTTTTATACTAAAACACCAATTTTTAATCAAATACTCAAAACTTTGCAGAAATCATTGTTATGTTCACTATTTTATGTAAACGCCCCAGTCAAATTATAAGTCACTATCACGCCATTGCCCCTTTTACAAGGATAATTTTTGCACTACCATTATCAACGATTTAAAAAATATATTTAAATTTTAATAAACATAGGTGAAACGCATTTTTTTTAAATTGCAAAAATCGAAAGATACAATATCTTCAAAATCACAACTAGAAAAGTAACTATCTTTCCCAAAAAAAAGTTAAAAATAAAAATCCCATCAACTACCACGTCAGTAGCTAAATTAAGTCACAGTCTTCCAAAACTATTACAATCATTAAATCCCAACATAGCTACACTCCCCCGTCCTTTCCTTTTACATGCATAATTATGAATTTTTCACACATCTCTCTCAATAAACTACAACACACTTCCCATCACTTTCTACAATTGGCCACCATCTATTAGCGCGAGACTTAGCAACAAATCGAATTCGAGCAACACAAGCTCCGTCGCCACTAAACTTGCCACATTCACTAACAACCAAGATATCTCGATGTGTTTTGTACAACCACCACTCATGACTAGTAAATTTGTTGTTCATGATGAAACAAGTTAGATGCTGTACCAAAAACAAAGACTTCACGTGACACCTTTCCATTCAATTCACTCACTCGTGTCACACAGCACATCACAACAATTTTTCTCACTTAAAAGGCCACAAAGACGCCTTCATGCCTGTGACACTTCTCACCCCAAAGCGTGTCCACGTCGAAAGTAGCACTTTTACCCACATCTAAACCTGACATCATTGAATAACATTTTTACCGCAACAATGTCGAAACACAGCACTTACGAAAACGAGAAAACTACCTCTTTCAAATACACCATAAAACTGCCAACAAGCTTTTACCACTCTCAAAGGGAGTTTAACCAGTAAACCAGTACCCTAACGTACATTCAAACTCTCAAAACTGTACTACAACAAGGATTTCCAAAATGTCTGTTATCTGACAGAGCGCCCGCTTTTACCTCAGAAAAAATCCGCAAATTTCTAATAACACACCCCATTCTGTCACAAGTTTTCCACCCACCTACTTAATGTCAATGTTGTCCCCCCAGATCTAAGAACTCACCTTAACCCATACCCCGAAACAACTAGAACTAGAAAGATAGCACGCTCTCTTACCCAAAATAAGCATAAAAAGGATAAAGAAACATTTGACTCCAGATATCTTCGAGACGCAACTATTCCGAATTATACCGCCTCAAACTTCCCAGCCATTCCTACATTTAAATCCAGATTTATTTAATAGCGATCGTTTTAAAACAAACCTCAAGTAACGACCAGAAAATTTCCCGTTAAATTCACAAACCTATTCTATCTACATACTCTACACCAGCCCATTTGGATATGTATTACTTACTTACTTACTCTCTTTCACACAATATAAAGATTTCTGTGAAACCACCAGACCTAGAACAAGAGGAGAACGCACGTGCATCCCAGACAAGCCCCATATCTCCCTCCCACTTCAAAATAAATACACATCGCACCCCGGTCGTAAAAATGGACACTAGTTAACATACTCTGGAGACACCATGCCGCGTCACCTAAATCTATCGCCACTCTTCCCCCCAGAGGCCCCCAGTCCTTCCATCCCCATGTCCCGCATTCCTTTTAATTCCACACATTTTTCTACAGTCGATTTCTTAACCTAACTTTTAAACATTTAGATATTTGAATTTGAACAAGACCTTCCCTAAATTGAACATTTTTAATATTTGGATTCCGTGTAAATTCTAATTTTTTCTACATATCAAACATTTTACATGTTAAATTGAGATCAGAATCTTTAATTATATTCTGTTTCTTGTATAAAATATTTTATTTTTTATTTTTGCCTTTAAATTATATAATCACTAGTTTTTAATCCTACATTATATATAAAAAATCAATTTTATTTTCCATAATATTATTTTAGTATTACAAAAGATATATTTGTTGTTAAAAATCACTTTAATTCTTCATTATTATCACTTTTATATATTGATTGTTTGATTTTATCCACTTAAACTTTATTCAACCACAATGATATTTCTATATTTTATTCATTTTATATTTGTTTTTATACCTTTATATAAAATGACTATGTACTAGAGCGCCATCTGTTATCAAATTATAAAACTATTTTAGAGGCGTAATATTCTTTTTAAAATAAAACAATTTCTACTGTCCTTACTGCGATGGAAGCCATTAATCCCTTTAATTTTTCCATCGCAGTAAGGACAGTAGAAATTGTTTTATTTTAAAAAGAATATTACGCCTCTAAAATAGTTTTATAATTTGATAAAATGACTATGTTATCATTAACTTTCGGGCATACAAAAATCTATTTCTCTAACCACTTCAGTGTACTTTACACTACTATCTTCTCAGTCATTGCTCCGCATCAACGTAGAAAAACGATAGTACTGCTTGACAATTTTTTGATTTCATAATTTCAACAAACTATTTGATCAAAGTTCCCCAGAATTAAAAATCCCAACTTCTGGCCTGAGCACGTTTCAAAAGTTTACTACAATCATCCCTAGAGCATAATCACCCACGCAAACACAAAGCGTCCACAACTCTCACAACTCAATTTTTTAGCTCTAGCGGACCACAATCAACCTTTGATTTTAAGTCAAGTCAGATCACTTACTGTCGCTACAACAATTCTCCTTAACGCATGACTCTATTTCACCCCTTTCAATCATATTAATGAACGACTTTTTCTTCCACAACTTTTCAACGCAATAACCCTACAATTGTGACAAAGCACTGTAACCCTTATACAGGATCACAGGTGAAACATTGCCTCGGAAGACGCACAAGTCTATATCCTCGCTTTGCACCTGGACCTAAGTATTTGATTACCTGTGTAATACTTACAATTGCATATTCTTTAACCAATAACCCTTTCCAACGCCCGCCAACAATCTCTTAAAACATCATCATTATTTTTTATCAAACAAAGGTTTTATCTTAATTTCTCTTTTATATGAATATCATAAAACATAAACTGTATTTTTTATAATTTGCAGATATATCCAAACAAAACATCTTGTTTTAGCCCTTTTTAACCCTCACAGTTTAAATTAATTAAAAGATATTTTAATTACTTACCTGTGTTAGAGAGGCTTTACCCGTTTAAACCCGGATAAACCCTTTCACTCCCGGGGCTCATCTATGGTAATTTGAACCAACAACCCTATATTGTATAATTACTTATAACAAGATTGTCATGTTGTATATAGAAACACATCTATAAATAATTATGCGCATGATTAATCTGTGTCATTGCATCACCATATGTAATGTACTTTGTACAAATTAAAGACAAATAAATAAAACTATGTAATAGATTAAAAGCTAAGTTAAAGCAAGATTGAGTAGTTCAAAAACGTCTAAAATCGAGAGAGAAATCCAACAACCCTGAAAAGGAATTCGGCAGCCCGTTGCCATCTGGTCCAAAGGGTGCAGAATGCCCCAGACGTTCAAAGTTCAAATTCGCAGATGTCTCCCCCCCCCTCCTCGGGAATGGTATATAAACACCTCGGTTTTAGCCGACAATAGTTAGTCAGCAGTCACCCCTTCCACCGTCAGCGTGAGCCCTTGTCAGTCTTAGCCAGGACTACCTCAGCGTCATGTAAACAGTAAGAACCCTTCTAACTCCATCTTGCTTAGCTCAACTCCTATCTGTTCATGGAACTTTCCTACTACAGCTGTGTCTCTTCGTTTTGTGTGTGTGGTTCCCAAGCTTTCCACTCTGCCTCGACCACGACTGCCTGTACTCTGTGAAAACTGTTAAAGGTCTTCCAAAGTGCAGAGAGGTACTGGAAAACTCTCCACGCCTTGACTGTCCCTCTCGGCTACTACAGGTTTGACCACCGGTTACCACAGCTATAGCGAGAGTCGACAGGATCTCATCACAGATAAGTCGACAGCAACTCTTTCATCACATCTAAGTCGACAGGATTCTACAAGAGGCTACCAGACCTCAACATATTACAGAGAGTCGACAGGATTCTACAAGAGGCTACCAGACCTCAACATATTACATATATATATATATATATATTAGCCCGCTTGTAATGGTTATTTACACACATGAATTGGTGAGTAGAGCTGTAGGCAGCTGTTATTAATGAGCTCCTAACTAAGCGTCAGGTCGTCGTAATCGTGGATTGATATCTCCTTAATTTTGAAGAATATCTTGTGTTGTTGGATTAGATAAATTTTATAGCTTAAAGTATAATTTCTTAACAGAAATTTGACCTAGATCGGGTTGGTTTAAGTCCTCTTTCAATATCGTGTTTGATAGGTTGAGAGAATGGAACTCCTATACCTACCGAAGGTTCTCATGAATAAGTTTATTCTATTTTTGTCTCTGTGAGTGTAATATACTCGTATTCGCACCAAACCAAGAAGTGCGTGTGTTATTATAAGAAGAACACACCTTTTATGCGTATGCTTAAGGTAAACTTTACTTTGTAGATAATTTGCTTATATAGTTAAACTAGCGGACGTACCCGGCTTCGCCCGGGTTTTACCCGAGTAAAGGTTTGTCTAACGAACATTTTAGAAAGAGGGAATCATATATCGCCGCAACTATTTTTTATTAACGCGATTAAGGAAGCTTTCGGGCAAGCCCTTCTTCAGCTAATTATAGTGTACAAACAAGGAGAGATTATATATCGTTTTTAATATAAAATAAAAGAAAAGAAAATTACCACGCAATATCGCCCTCGTTTCAATAGCACCGCGTGGCCACGTCATGTCTGATCCTAACTTCAAATATAATATAGTACAAAAATATCTTAAAACAAATTTAGGTAATTGAATAAATATAAAGATCAACTATAAACAGTTCAAAGGATTTAGTGGAGACTTTTGAAGATTTTTAGGATAGAAGGGGAACATACTGTGATGGCAACTGTATAATTTTGTTTAATGGTTTAGGGTGCTTCATGGTTTCTATTGCTTCAAGAATGAGTCTTTGGGTTTTAGTTTTGGCATTTGTATGGAGGATTCTGGTATTATTGAAGTCTGGAGTGTGACCGGTTTCTCTGACATGGTGAACTATTATATAGAATACAATAAATAACTTAAGTCTATCGAAAACCAGCTTCTTAAATCTGGATACCCGCTTCCTTTCATTAAAAGAAATAGATATAAACCAGGGACTCCCAGAAATAACTCCAATCAGTACATCTCCACCTGTTACTTACCATATACAGAATCTACAATTACAATAGCCCGCAAACTCAAAAGTTTTGGCATAAAAACCATCTTCAGAGGTTCACCTTCCATGGCCTCGATTCTAAGAAACCCAATCACCAAAAGCACCGACCAGAAACAGAAAAAAAATTTAGTTTACCAAATTCCCTGCCTCAACTGCAATAGTGTCTACATCGGCGAGACATCAAGAGACCTTTCAATCAGAATCAAAGAACACCAAAGAAACATATCTAAACTAAACCCAAACTCCTTAATAGTTGACCACGTCAGAGAAACCGGACACACTCCAGACTTCAATAATACCAGAATCCTCCATTCAAATGCCAAAACTAAAACCCAAAGACTCATTCTTGAAGCAATAGAAACCATGAAGCACCCTAAACCATTAAACAAAAGTATACAGTTGCCATCACAGTACGTTCCCCTTCTATCCTAAAAATCTTCAAAAGTCTCCACTAAATCCTTTGAACTGTTTATAGTTGATCTTTATATTTATTCAATTACGTAAATTTATTTTAAGATATTTTTGTACTATATTGTATTTGAAGTTAGCATCAGACATGACGTGGCCACGCGGTGCTATTGAAACGAGGGCGATAGGGGCGTGGTAATTTTCTTTTCTTTTATTTTATATTAAAAACGATATATAATCTCTCCTTGTTTGTACACTATAATTAGCTGAAGAAGGGCTTGCCCGAAAGCTTCCTTAATCGCGTTAATAAAAAAGAGTTGCGGCGATATATGATTCCCTCATTCTAATTTGTCGAAATCCGCAAACCGTTTACCATGAATAACGAACATTTGTTAAAACAATTCTCTATAAACTTATTAAAAAAATAATAGATATATTTTGATAATTTGAAACTCATAAATTTGAATCTCTCGATGAAGTGAACATTTTTTCCCGGTCCCTGTCTGCCGTGTCATCCTGAATTTTGTCTTTCCTAATTTTCTACATTACAAAATCATCGTTTTATCCCGGTCATTTTTTTCCCGGTCCCTTGAAAAATACTCGATAAGTTGAATAAAATCATGGTCGTTTATGAAAGATGGACGAAGTTCCCGGAGGTCACCCGCGAGGCTTTTTTCTTGTCTACTTGGCACAGCTGTGTCACCAACTCTGCCCCCGCGCGCCAGGATATAATACATATATTTTGATAATTTGAAATTCGTAAATTTGAATCTCTCGATAAAGTGAACATTTTTCCCGGTCCCTTGAAAAATACTCGATAAGTTGAATAAAATCAATATTAATTGGTTCCCTCGGTAATTGGAAGTTAAAGGAATAGTAACTTTGCCTTGGAATTGTATCATTATTCTTGTCTCAAATAAATTGCCGTGTCATCCTGAATTTTGTCTTTCCTAATTTTCTACATTACAAAATCATCGTATCATCATGATAATATTTAGAGCAGATTGTTGAATTATAACAGATAAATTAGAATATATATCTTGATTATTTTTAGGCGAAAAGTTATTTCAAATATTTTATTTGCTAGAAACCTTCCCAGTATAAACGATAAAGAAGAGTAAGGAGAAAATATTTTTATTCAATTAAACTTGTGACAAGCTTTCGGGCAGTCACAAGTTTAATTGAATAAAAATCTTTTCTCCTTACTCTTCTTTATCGTTTATACAATCTATGGAGAAAGTTTTCAAGTAATTTTAAACCTTCCCAGTACTAAAAAAAAAAAAAACAAAGGCCAGAACAAAAATAATAAAATAATACGAAAGCCATTGTTTACATTCAGTAACGCTAATTTTGTAAAGTTTTTTTAAAAATTGTATTGTGTGCACTTACCGTAACTTAGTAATATAAATTTCTCTCTCAATACTTTTGTGAAAAAAGTGACACTTGTATAAAAAGATATTTTAAAAAAAGTACGCAAGCAACTTGAAAATAAATGCAGAACGCTCATTGGTCGCTTAATTGGCCTCGAGTTGTTACTTCGCCTCGTATTTACTCCGCGTAAAAAAAAGTTTTTCAAATGGAAAAAGAAATAGCCAAAAATACTAATCAAAATGTAGCCGAAAATTTTCCTCAGGTTTATAAAAAGCGACATGCAAAATTTGGCACCAATTGGTTCAGTAGTTTTTGAGTTTATCGCGAAACAGACAGACATTGACTTTTATATATAGAGAGATAGGCTTAATATTGTTTTTTTTTTGGCGAGCCTTCTTGTGGTTGCATATCAACTTGGAGTCCAAGTTAACAGCAAACTATTCAACGTGTTCGGTCCAGTTAATAAGACTTGAATTTACTGTTAGATTGGATATTGTGGTTTGAATTTTTTTTTATTATATAGTAGAGGAAAAATTATACCTTTGTCTTTTGGGGTTTATTGCACCATTTGGTTATAACGTTTATGTAATTTAGGAGTTGTGTAATCAGAGTAGTCATATTGATTTGGAGTTTGATAGTATTGTTGTCTCATCTGCGAGAAGCTTTGTTTCACATTTTAGATGTAGAGGGAAATGGTTTATGTAAATGTTGAATAGATATAAGTTCCAAGGATAGAGCCTTGAGGGACTCCAATCTGGATTGGATTTGCCATGGTTATAATATTTCATTGTTTATTGGAAAAGTCTCCTGTCCTTGAGGTAGTTTTCAAAATCCTTTTGAAATTGTTTTTTTTCATAGTTTTGAATATCAAGCCATCATGCCATACTTTATCAAAATATTTGATAATATCTAAAAATATTTCTAAAATAACCGATACAACAACATTTGTAAAAACAATTTGTAACATGAATCCATAGTTAAATATAATGGAAAATTAAATAAAGTTATTGTCTATCGTGAAATCAAATATTGATACATACAAAATACAGCATTAAGACTTTCACCTAAGGTATATCAAATAATTAAATAAATTAACAATACTCTATATACGGATTTAGGATTTAGAACGTTGCTTCAAGATAAATTCTTGGTAAAACAATGTTAAATTGCTTTCAATATGTTGTGTTTTAACTTTAAAAGCACACAAAAAAATATAATAAACTTGAATTTGTTTATTCAAGTATTAAAAAACAAAGCTTTACATATAGAACAAATAATAATGAAAAAGAAGAAAGAAACATTTTAGGAAAAGGCAAAAACAAAAACACTGGTCAAAAAGAAACATTTAAAATCACAGATTAATATCTTCAACACTTCCCCTTAATCAGATTTCAAATGTCCCTCATACCCAGTAAATATCTCAGCATTTGGAAACGCGGCTTAGGGAGCCCTTTGGTCATAATGTCAGCAACTTGATCTTTTCCAGAAATATGTTTTACATTGTGTGCTGAGAACATGTAAGAAAACATGTACCTATGTTTTCCCACGTGACGCAGCGGAGCGTGACCTTGCCTCCACGGGTGAGTCAGTTGTTGTTTGGCTCGCTGTATGAATGGACATTAAAACATGGTGGCAGCGATAACTGGATAAAATACGAACCCGTATATCGCAAAATATCGATTTTTGTGTACCTCGGAAGATAATTCAACATGGCTCAGATTCAACCTCCAGAAACTTTCGACTTCTCGACTCCCAACGAATGGCCCAAATGGAGGAAGAGATTCGAACGATACCTCGTGGTCAGTGGAATGAAGAAGAAAGAGGAGGCGGACAAGATCGATTTGTTCATGTACTTGATGGGTGACCGCGCGGATGATATATTCAGGACCTTCAAGTTCGAAAAGGAGGAAGAGGCAACGAAAATTGATTCCGTCCTCAAGGCGTTCGACAGCCACTTCTGTGTCAGAAAGAATATTATCTACGAACGTGCGAAATTTAATTCAAGAATCCAAGAGGATCGGGAGCCAGTGGACGAATTCATCACTTCATTGTACAAATTGGCTGATAGTTGCGAATTTGAGGGTCTTCATGAGCAGTTGATCCGTGACCGAATAGTGGTTGGAGTGAGGGACAAAGCTTTATCTGAAAGAATGCAGTTGGACAGCGAACTGACTTTGGAAAAGGCGGTGAAAATGGTTCGAGAGCAGGAAGCCGTTCGACAGCAGCAAGTCGACCTGCAGCGTCCCTCAACAAGCCAAAAGGTCAATCAGGTGAAGTTCAACTCGAAGAACCAATCACCGAAACAACAACAGCAGCCTTCGAGGAAGAAGGACAAGTCAGCCAAAACAAGATCACGATGTCCAAAATGCGGAGGTTTCACCCACAGGGAAGGACAGGCTTGCCGTGCTGAAGGACAAAGATGTAACCTATGTTCAAAAACTGGCCATTTTGCAAATTGCTGCCCAGATAAGCAGGAGAAGACTGCGGAAGTCAAAGCTGTTTCTGAACTTGATGAAGAAATTGGTTTTCTCCTGGAGGTCTCAGCTGTGGGGGATTCATCTAATCTCGATAATGATGAAGACGAGTGCAGGAGTCGATGGACAGCAGAAATCCAAGTGAACGGGAAACAGGTGAAGTTCAAGCTCGACTCCCAGGCGGATGTTACATGTGTTCCTCTGTGTCTCTTCAAGAAGATAATGGGACAGCAACGACTAGTGAAAAGTGATATCAACCTTAGAGCTGCTGAATTTTCCGAACTTCAGACTGTGGGTATGTTTATATCAACGCTGCGAAATGGCAATTATGAAATCAAGGAGAAGATTTATGTAATTAGTCGTTTGAGTGAACCTCTTCTGAGTCGCCGGGCATGTGAGCTCTTGAACCTGGCGAGGCGAATTGAAGTGGTTGCGACGAGAATCAACCCGATCAAGGACGAGATGTTGACGAAGATTTTTGAAGCTCAACAAGAGGATACGACCCTGAAAGCAGTA